>CM034153.1:752212872-752812872 GCA_019776745.2 Taxus chinensis
TAGTTTTAAGGCTTTCATCCTTAATTTCTTTTACAAGTGCCTTCTTTTCTTGTCAAAACATATGCATATGATTTTGTACACAACTTTTGATTTTTTCATCCAAATTTAAAAAAAAAACTCCTCTTCTAAACTCTATTCTACACGCATTAAAAAAATAAAAAATGACTATTTTTCTTAAAGTTACGGGGGTGTACACACCAATATTTCATTTTTTAGGATGTGTGCACTTTGAAAATTAACAAAAAAATTATATATTCATCCAAAAATTATGGAAAATTAGTGGGACCTCGTACATGGAATTACCTAACTTTCTACTGAAGGGATTTGAAAAATAATTTATAAAAATAAAAAAAAATGGGGGGCGTACACACAATAGGTTCTTGTCTTTTTGGCACAAAATAGACATACTTTGTGTGTGAACCACATTTGACCCTCTTAATCTCAACCATTTTTAAAAAAATTAGTAGTTCAGAAACTAAAATTTGAGCTCTATGGTACTTATTCTTATCACTTTGTCAAATTTTGAGCATATGCATGCCGAATTATTCGATGAAGTTCAGGTTTTCGCTAATTTCAAGAAAATGTGTCCCTTTTTTACCCCCTTTTTGGCCCCCCATTTCTATGCACTTACCCAATTGTAAAGCTATAAATGGAGATGACCTCCTCATTATAAAAGGATGGTTAATTCTTTTTAATAGCTCTCATTGTCTTTCTAGGAACAAGTGCATTCATTTCCTCTATTCTCTTGTCTATTGTTATTTTATTTCCATCTCAACTTATACTCTAAGAACATTGTAAATTGTGCAACATGATGCGATAAAAACTTTGTGTTTCTTGTTGATTTTTCCTTTTTCTATGTGAATGGGTTCTTCTCATTGATGCAAAAGTGGAATATTTTGATTTTAATGCAATAAAATAAGCTATGCTATTTGTTGGTCAAAATCCCCCTGTTATTTCCCTCTCCTATCTCTCTTCTCCCTTGTATTCCATACAAGAAATTACCATAGCTTTAGGGAAGTATTCATGTGTGATCCCCGATATATGGGCCACCCCTAGAAACTAGTTTAGTTCATATTCATTTCCTTTCTTTAAATAAATGGAGCTACCTTATTCAAGCAGAGGGACTTAGTCCTAGAGCGTTGGTGAAATCCCACAATTTTCCCTTTATGACAAATTATTTCACCAAGGTGTATGGGTGACCTTATGATTTCTCATGTTAATGGCCACAATTTGATCATTGATCTGATTCATGTAGATCATGTCATCTTTAAGTGTTTGGTGCATATAATTTTAAGTGGC
Source organism: Taxus chinensis (assembly GCA_019776745.2). Classification (NCBI taxonomy): domain Eukaryota; kingdom Viridiplantae; phylum Streptophyta; class Pinopsida; order Cupressales; family Taxaceae; genus Taxus; species Taxus chinensis. The sequence goes on from CM034153.1 coordinate 752,214,172, forward strand.
CATGGCTGGGGTACTTTTGCATAATTGTGCAACTCTTCTCGTTGGATCAAAAAGCCTTGGAATATGGTACTCCAAATGAAATGATGGCCTATGTGAACCCACTCTCTTTGCATTTTTTTTGTTCATTAAGGATTATAGAACCAACTAGGAAGGGAAAAATTGGATAGGTGGATTTATACTTCTTTCCCTCTTTTGACACATGGATGATGACATGAATAAATTGACATGCAATTTCTTGTTCTAGTTTGTTTGGAACAAACATTGGAAGCATGAAAAGGGATGGAGAGGATTCCCTCTAATCTTATCATCATGCAGTATGGATAGCATCATAAAGATCCCTAAGGAGCCAATGTGTTGATTATCCTTTGGATCACTTTGGGCATCGGGGTATCATATAAAATATTAAAAATTACATGGTGGTAATGATTGCAATCTACCTCAATTCACTTCATGTAAGTATGCATGTGCATGTTGTTTAAAAACCCTAAAGACTATGTGTGGATGTTGATGCATCTAACTAAGAACCCCCTAGAACTGTTGCACAGACATACTTCATCCAAAAAGTAATACATATGAATATAAAAATGATATCCCTTTTGCTTCATTGCTACAAGAGTTATTGTAAAATTTATAGGACAACACTACACTCTAGCCAAAAGTAGGAATCATATTTTCATTGATAATCATTACTAACAAGGGAACCCAAGTTTGATTTACATGCATAATGTATGTTGCGCTGAAGAGTCTATTCATCAAAGTTATTCCAATCCTAACTCCTCGTCTGAATGATCTGATTGACATCTTATCAGTAGAGACTTTGGACTTGAAGTTTGTTCGGTTCCTCTTCCCAATCCTTGAGCATTTCCCTAACTTTATTCTTTTTTTCCCACATTTCTCTACAGTCTCTTGATAAAAAAACAATATCTAATAGAGGAAGATGATAATAACTAAATAAATCGTCTTCAGTGATACTTCCAATTATATTATTTCCTTTTGATATTAGGACTCCACCTCTACAAATCTATAGTTTCACCTGTTATGCCCTAAAGTAAATCAATGCATGAAATTACCTAAATGTGTAGTCTGATTTATTAAATTACTACCAAGTCAGTCATATATTGCACTTTATCTTGATTCGACTCATCATCATATATTAGTATGCTTTAAACCTCCATTTTCAAATATATATAATGGTCTGCAACTACAACTTGTTTATCAAAGACTGTGGTCTCCAAAGAGCTGGTTGGAGAAGAAGGTATGCAAATGAGCCTCCATTGATAATTTTTTTAGGAAACGTTTGGATGACTATAAGTGTACAAAGCACTTAATCTCTTAAGGTATAAATGCTCTATTTTTCTTACACAGTTTCTCAATTTTGAATTATAGGTGCTTTGTTTATAGCTTAAATGCAAGGTATCTGAACATTATGATATATTTGCACTTGTTTAAATCTTTCATATACGTGCTAAAATGTCAACATACCATTATAAAATTCAATTCTACTTGGTTATCTATGTGTTTTAGAGTTAAATTTGAGCTACTCGTGTCTTTTACATCTGATGTGGCTTTAATTAGCCACTTTTTTCATGATTTTATGCATCTTCCCATAGATTATGTCAGTCTTGTCATGTCTAAATCCCATTGTTGCATGTGGTGAGCCTTGATAGCTTCACATTTCATTTTACTTGAAAGAGAAGTGTCAGAACATGTGAAGAGCAAACCAATGAAAAAGGTGTGTGTGTGTGTATGCAATCGGATCCTATCAGTACTTCATAGATCTCTCTGTCAAATATACCCAAGCGCAAGGTGCAAGCTAACAAGAAATCTCCACATCACCTTGGAAATCACAATGTTAGTCTTTAGGTAGACCTTTTCAATCTTTTTTCAGTTGTGATCCAATAAGGAAGCCCCATGTTGCTTCGTAATTCGCAAAGATAATTCTTGTTAAACCTTTCCAGTTGTTGTCAGTTGTTGTTAGTGGCGAAACAATGAGGAAAATCCATGTTGATTTGAAATTCACAATGTAAGTCTTCAGTTAGGATGTAATGCTTTTAAAGATGAAGTGATATGAAATGTGCGTGAATGAGCAACATCCACGTAGTGTAATTCCTTCAGAAAATTTAGAACTTTTAAGATCCCTGAGATACTTGTTTAGTTAATTTGTGAACGGAAAATAAATAAGAAAATTCCATGTCACCTCGAAATTGCCAAAACTTGTCAAATCCGTGAAATTAAATGTTAAGGTACATAATGAACGAAAAAACAACTAGCACATCGGCTTCATAGATATTAGAATCTGTAAGATAGACTATGAATAAACATTTACAGTTTGATTAACACCATGGTGACGACCTGCAAAACATCATAAACCAAAAATGCATGTTTCCTTTGTAAGTTAAAAGCTTGCAGCTTCACACTTAAAACCACAATTTCGCTAAGGCAATGTTAGTTAAAAAATATAATTTTAAACAAAACAATCTGACAAAATTGCAACCAAATAAAGCAGTCATTTAAACATTAGGTAAAATGGTTCTTGAATCTTTTGCTAAACACATTAGAGGGCTCATCCTTTCTGTTGAAAAGATAGAGAGGTGTTCACAACATTACCTAAAAAAAAAGAAAAAAAAAAAGTATCAATTGTATTGCTAATGTACAAATAAAATCAAGATAATTGATTTAATGTAGATAACTTATAATATTAAGGTCAAGTGAGCAACGATTAACATTCTCTCAAAAAACAATTATGTTGTTAATGATAAGAGAAATGTCACTCGTGTCATCATAAACATCATAAACATCCCAAGATCAATGTCAATAACATAATATCTTAATGCTTCATAAGAGGAAACATATGAATGTCTCGAAATCTTTCTCAAGTCTCAAGCAAATTATTATAGTAGTGTGGAAATACATGTTTTAAGTAAATAGTTTAAGTAGTCTATAAATAAGGGTATCCCATACACCCCGTCTTAATGCATATTAAATCAAGTAAAGTTAGTTGTTACAAAACATATCCTCGTCCTCCTATGTAACACTATACTAAATTAATTTTATTGGTCCGATCCAAAATATTTATTAAAATCCACAACATATATTGAGATCAAGGTTTAACATTATAACAAGTGAAATCTAAATTATTTTCAAAATATTTATTAAAAATATTAATGTGTCAAACTATCATTAAAAAAATCTGAAATAGAAAACAAACGTAAGGAAAAATCTGGACAAAATCGACAAACAAATAAAACATAAGGAAAAATCTTGACAAAAATCGACAAGCAAAACAAACAGATCAGCCAAAGCACTTTCACCCCAAATTAATGGATTTTTTTGGTATACTTACCTAGTGGTCCCATGAGCTTCCTTTGCTATAAAAATTTCAGCGGGTTCTGCTGAGTAAATTCAGGAATATTTTAGCTGAAGTATGGTCCCATGCTTTCCCTACATTTTCTCAAAAAAATTGCAGAGATTTTTTAGGTCCTGTAGCAGTTGAATGGTCCCGTGAAAAAACAGAAAACAGTTTTATTTGCTGCAATTTTTTACACAGAATAGTTACTCCCTGTTTTTTGGGTACCCTAAACTGCCATCTGTCAAAAAAAATCTTGTAAGCGGGTGCAGGAATGTTGTAGCCCCTCCTTTTCACCACCCGGCATAAATCACCCTACCAAAACATTCGGGGCTCCGATTTACATGGATGAGATTCTGTTTTATCCTGCAGCATGTTTTTGAAACATTCACGGGACCGGCTGCACAGTTGAATCAGGAGCGGCAGCCTGTTCCATGGGACCCCTCCCTTAAGGCTGATAAGTTCCATTGTGTGGACATTATGCATATTCCTCACGTGTGCGAGCTAATTTTAATTTATGATTGACTTAGTCTATGACCACAAGAATTACGTGGCGTAGGGTTTCTAGGCCTCTCTTTGGAAGAAATGATTACGTTGGCCCAATCAAATGTAAGGGAAAGAATAACAGAATTTTCACTGAAAGATGGCATCCCTATCAATATGGAAGAGAGTTATTTCTGTTGTAGATTGTTTCTTTTAACTAAAGATACTCAACTGAAAACACAGATGATTGTTTCTGTTGTAGCTTGACGGCCATGGCCAAGGAAGTAGTAGTACTCTTGATTTCAATGCTTGTATTGTTTTTATCATTGAGAGAAGCATTGGGTATCAAAAAGGCAAGTAAAAAGAGCTTTGTTTTTCTTCTATGATTAAATAATAAAAATGGTGTGGTTGGTCAGAGGTTATGCAGTTCTTTTTCATGTTCTTGAATGAATGAATAAACTGCTGCTAGTGATGTACATAGGAAGCCATGAAAATAAGATTTGTATTAAGGTATTGAGGGAAGTTTTATCAATGTTCGATTCTCCTGATCGATATTCTAATTTCTTGTGAGAGGTTGAGGATAGTCTCATCAATCATGAACTCAGAGCTCTCGATTGACATTAGAAATCGTTAATCCATGGATTTTAGATGGAGGATTAGAATGGATATATCTGATTTTCATCACTATTGAATGTTTAATAATATGTGGAGTAAGTGCTGGATCTAGTAATGATGGGAAACTTCAGACAAAAATATTTAACCAGATAAATCGGGAAGAATATTATTGTTAAGTTGGTGACTTTTACAAGTAATTTAAACTTTTTACTCTTGTGATTTTAATCATTATCCAAATGAGGGTCTCCATGAATAGCCATTCTAAATCTTAAAATTTTGAATAATAGAAATTTTGATTTGGGTGGTGGCAGTCTTATGTGGTGTACTTGGGAGGACACGCTGAAGAAAACTTGGAGAAGTATGATGTGGTTATTGATTCTCATCATGAACTTCTTGGATCAGTACTAGGAAGGTGATGGATGGATGAAGAGCTGAGCTCAGGCCACTTGATATTTCCCCACAATTTTGTTCTCTTATATATATTCAACATTTTATTACTTTATGGGATTATAACAGTACATTTTTCTACGATGATGGTAACCAATTTTGTTTTTTAACAGTAATGAAGAAGCCAAGGAGTCAATCTTCTATTCATACACTGCAAGTGTGAACGGGTTTGCTGCTCTTCTTGAAGAAGAACATGCTCTAGCTGTTTCGAGTAAATTACTTACTCCCATGCTCTTTCCTCGTTGTATTTTGAATGAACAAATAATATTTCTTCCCTCACAACAATTGCTATATCAATCTAGAAAGTTATAAAGAAAATTTGCTCTAGATCAACATATTTTTCTCCAAACAGATTTTGGATAGTAAATCATTTTGATAAGATTGAATTTTAATAACAAGTGTTTAAGGGGACAATCTTTATTATGACATAGTTTCTGGAAATAATTGTCTAAATAGTTTTTTTTTATATCAACATTGCTGATCATACTCCATGATCCATCATCAAGATGTACAAACTCTATGATCCAAAATGTTGATGAAAAAACTGTGTACACACTAACTTCGAGAAGTTCTCTTTATCATATGAACTGTGAAAACATTAGATCTTTAATATTAATTATATTCCATAATATTAGTTTACTAACAAAACCCTATGATGTCAATGGTCCAGAATTCCCAGGAGTATTATCTGTATTCCCTAACAAAGCAAGAAAATTGCACACAACTCATTCATGGAGATTCCTCGGCTTAGTAAATCAATATTCAAAAACAGATACTGAAGAGATCCCTCATCTATCACTATGGAGAAAAGCACACTTTGGAAAAGATGTCATTATTGCTAACCTGGATACAGGTAGAAGACTACCCTTCATCATCAATGGTGACTTTAGGATTAGACCATGTGTGTCGGTTTAGAAGGAAATCAGTAGGATGGGCTCTTTGGTAACAAGTGCTGAACTGAATTGGTCTTTGCCAGGTGTGTGGCCTGAAGCTGAAAGTTTCCAGGACAAGGGTTATGGCCCTATCCCTTCTAGGTGGAGGGGAAGCTGCCAAAATGGCACAAATTTCACTGAAGCCAACTGCAACAGGTACATTGACTAATATCCATCTCAAAAGCAAACCAGTTATATATTTTCCACTATATTGATGATAGTGTAGTTTGAATGTTATAACATGTCAGTTTTGTTGTATCTGCATTTTTTCTATCTACCACTGGGTTAACTAAGCTGAAGGAGTGTCTTCACAAAAGAAACATGGATTAACACGTTGATCTTTATTTTTATGCTATTAAATCATTAATAGAGAAACCCCATACAATTCCTGAAACCAAACAGCAGTTTCTTGTAGCCAAAGCTGAAAATTCATGCAATGAAATTGTAACAAACTGAGATCGAAAACAAAACCTTAGTAGACAGTAAAAAAGCTCTTATTAGAGACAGAAATTTGAAATAACAACTCCAATGGGCATGGCGTACAAACACCAATGGAAAAGGAAACCCATGCCTAAAGTTCCTTCTTCAAGATAATAACTCTTAGAAAACCTCATTTTGTCCTCTTTTTCTACACATCCAGGTGGTTTGAAACATTTCACATTCCCTGACATCCTACCTATGTTTTACTTTTCTTTTCTAATTCCTCATATACTCTTTCCTAACATGTTTCAACAAACATGAGAACTAATTTAGAAACTAATAGACCTATAGACTAAAGTAAAGGCTCAAAAACATGGTCACAGTTGATATTTGGCCATCACAACATCATCTAACAGCCCTGGCTGATTTTATGACAGCAACAACCACATGCAATTTTGTAATCATACGCAAGGTAATTTCTATTTACACCTTTTACACTGACATTCTGTAAATTTATGGGTACTAAAGTAAAAGGGGTCTTAGAATAATTCTAAAAGGATGTGGTGGTAAATTCTAAAAAAAACGAATAGTATTGTATCATGGATTCTAGTGTAATTAGTTGTCATCTTTGTGTCTACAATCTTCTCTCTTGTTTGGTAAGCTCTTCTTCAAACCCACTGCTGTAATCTCTAACAGAACTTTATTTTTAACTTGCCTGATAAGCATGAATATTGAGAATGGTGATGATTGGTCTGATGTTGAAGCCCCATCCCCATCCCCACCGAAACAAATAAACAACATTGGCAATATTGTTTAGCTCGTTCAAAAGTTTATATAGGTTGATCTTTTTATGGTTCAGCTTGTTGTACGTACCCCTGAGAAACTGATTATTTGAACTTGTTGTAGTATGGTTCAGCTTATGGTTCAGCTTCTTGTAATATGCCTATGATTTCTTATGATATCTGTCACTTTAAAAATTATAAGATTGCCTATGATTTCTTATGATATTTGTTACTTAAAAAATTATAAGATTGCCTATGATTTTCTATCATATAAAAGTTTTTGGTATTTTTTAGGTCACCATCAATCAAAGCACCAATTTGCTGTATGAGACTCCCTAGTGGAAGTCAATAAAGAGATTGTTTTTTCCATTTATCATATATATTGTTCTCATAAGTGTACAACCATACCCCCTTCTGATTCAAACAAGTAACCTCCTCTATGTATCTTCACTATCTGGCTCACTCAAGTTGTACACCTCCTTTTGGATACTTTCAACTATACATTGAATTACGCTACACTTGAGCATCGGATTCAATGCAAAAGAATGAGGAGCAACACGGGAGCTTCAGTTGTCTTCAAATATTTCAAATCGTTTTTCAGATACCTTTGTACACACAAAGGTCTTCCCCTAGAGCGATTTGTCACTCGTCCATGTTCAAATCCTTTAGAAGATGTCACAAACCCAAACATGTCATTACAGAATTCACTCTTCCCTAAGTTTATAACAACCTTTCCTTCTTAAGAAGTTCAAAGACCACCTTCAATGCAGAACTGGAACATGTGACATGTTCCACCAAAGTTTTACAGAAAACCACAGAGTATCATCACAATAAACATCATGAACTGACCAATGTACGCCCTACTTACCCATTTTATCCCCTCAATAAATATATCTGGGGCATTGACTAGCAATTGGAACTCGCACTACAAGACACTTCCAAAAACCATCCTTAGTCTGTTATTTTTTCTTCTTTTCCATAGTTACTCCAATAGATCATTACAAAAAGTATGAAAATAACTATAGCTAAGATTCTTGTTTACCTTGGGCTGTATGGCAGTGTTGGATCAATTCTGGTTGAGCAAGATAGCGATATATTTATATAAAGTACAAATAGAGACAGAGATTAGCATAAAGTTGCTCTCGAGTTTCGTATTACCTTTACATTTGTGCATTGAATGATATTTCAAATGTGGATAAAGCTCCGTCATTGATTTCCTGGTACCCTGCAATGGGTGACACTTAAGGTTGTCCAAGCCACAGTTTTTTCACAAAGAAAAATTGCACTCAATATATTAGATCAAACTTTTATAAATATTTTGGTAAATGTTTCCTTGTTAGAATATATGTTCTGCATTTGCCAATTTGTCATGCATGTTAATCTTTTAAAGGACCCTTCTGTACAGATTAATAGAGTTAAAATACTTGTCCACCAGGAAATTGATTGGAGCAAAATACTTCATTAAGGGATATGAAGCTGAAAATGGGCCTCTTGATCCCCATTCAGGGGAATTCCTGTCACCACGAGACTCAAATGGGCATGGATCTCATACTCTGTCCACAGCAGGTGGGAATTTTGTGAAGAAAGCAAATATATTTGGATATGCCGAAGGGAATGCAAAGGGAGGGGCTCCTCATGCCAGGGTTGCAACCTACAAAGTTTGTTGGCCAGCTGGAAATGACTGCTATGCCTACGAAGCTGATATTATTGCAGGATTCGATGCAGGGGTATATGATGGAGTAGACGTGTTCTCTATTTCACTTGGAGCTGTTCCTCCTCTTGCAGATTTTTTCCAAGATGGAATTGCCATTGGAGCATTCCATGCTGTCCAAAGAGGAAAGCTGGTTGTTTGTTCTGCAGGAAATAGTGGTCCAACTCCAGGGACAGTTGCAAACGTGGCACCATGGATAATGACAGTGGGGGCAAGTAGCATTGATAGAAAATTTGTTTCGGATGCTTTCCTTGGAAACAAAAAAACTTACAAGGTAAGGACTGAAAGTAACATTTTGGACATCATGTTGATTTCTTTCGAGTTCAATCATGCTGAAGTTGTCTGTCAAGGTCATTGAATCCTTCTTTTGACTCCTTGCATTATACTAGAGAATTCATTCCATGCCTATCCATGTTTTTTATTTGAGGCCAGGGACAGAGCCTATCTAATTTCTCCCTACAAAAGAGAAAAATGCACCCTTTGGTGTCATCGATGGATGTCAGAGCTCCAGGTGCAGATGAAAGTGATGGGTATGCTTCACAATTGAATAATTCTCATTATTTTTCATAGAAGTTGGAATTCATTTTTATTTTAGAGATTATTTTCATTTGTCAATCAAACACACAATTGTGATGACTAATTTGAATAGCAGTGATATAATGGTTGCAGAAAATATTGTGTTTTAGGGTCTCTTGATCCTCACAAAGTCAGAGGTAAGATCGTTGCCTGCCATATGGGTGTGAATGCCAGAGTTGAGAAAGGAAAAGCAGTTCTTATGGCAGGAGGAGTGGGCATGATACTATGCAATGCACCTAACATTACCTTTGAAGAGATAGCAGACTCTCATGTTCTTCCTACAACACACTTAAGTGGAGTTGATGGAGTAGCAGTTTTTGATTATATGAATTCTACCTTGTAGGTATTCATCCAAACTTACGAGGCTTTCTGTAGTTATATTACTCAATAGCTTAATATGCCACAAAAATGTGCTTATGCAGGTCCCCTGTTGCTTATATTGCTCCTTCTAGAACTGTGTTGGGCACGAAGCCAGCTCCATTCATGGCAGCGTTCTCCTCCAAAGGCCCAAATTCTCTTACCCCGGACATACTGAAGGTCATATTTCAGTCTTGAAAGTATGATTTATTTTTGTCATGATTCTTACATTACAAACCAAGAGATTGTTTACATGAAAGAAGACCTTAAGTTGTGTTTCAAATGCAGCCTGATATTACAGCTCCAGGGCTAAACATCCTTGCAGCATTCTCAGAAGCAGCATCTCCAAGTGGCCTTCCTTTTGATCAAAGGCATGTTTCATTCAATGTAATGTCAGGCACATCTATGTCTTGCCCTCATGTTGCTGGTGTTGCAGCTTTACTCAAGGCAGCACATCCTAATTGGAGCCCAGCAGCCATAAGGTCAGCCATTATGACTACAGGTATATATACTATATAACAACATTATACACAATTATACAAAGATTCGCAATTATAACAGAGTACTTGAAGTTTTACGCCTGGAGAATTTATTAATGAACTGAACTCTTTTAGAAACTATCTTATAAGCAAGTAAACACGCCATTGTAGGTGATATGGACCATGTTGGCCTGAAGGAAGTCGAAAGTCGTCATTGTCATCATTTTATTACAAACACATTAACATAGCATTTTTCATTCAATCCTTTCGTTGAAACAGTCTCAGACTCTCATAAACTAGGTCGTCGCTATCCATAACACTATGATTTGTAAATGTGTATATCAGTTTCTGTATGATCTGTCAAGGCTTTTCTTCCTTTTGGGTTTTCTTTTGTTATAGTTATTACTGTCTGATTGTTTGTTTCTATTCTTTTCAAAATTGTAGCTACTGAAATGGACAATACCAGGGGGGTCATTAAGGAGGCAACAATGAATAGAGCAAGTCCTTTCAGTTATGGTGCAGGGCAAATACACCCAGACAGAGCTTCAAGTCCCGGTCTAGTTTATGATCTTTCAGTCAGAGATTACTACACATTCTTCTGCAGTTATGGCTACAATTCCAGCCAAATAACTGCAATAACAGGTAAGGAATTCTCTTGTCCACAAGAGAAAGAGGCAATATACAACCTCAACTATCCTTCCATTACTGTCTCAGAGCTGAAAGGTCCTCTCTTTGTGAGAAGAAGTGTAACATATGTATCAGATGGGCCTGCAATATTTGAAGCAAAGGTAAAGTCCCCTTCCGGAGTTGTGGTGGCAGTGAAGCCCAACAAGCTTGTGTTTTCAAAGATGGGGGAGAAGAAATCATTCTATGTGGTAATGAAACCGAAGAAGAGCTTAGGAGAAGACTATGTGTTTGGATATTTGACATTGAAAGATGGTAAACATGTTGTGCGAAGTCCTATTGTTGTGAGGGTAGCAAAATGAAACTGTCTGGTTAACTTACCGCCCTGTTTTGTGATGGATGGAGAATTGACTGACTCATTACAGTTACAGTTGTCTTGGGATAAAAACTCGAAACAAATAATTTTTAATTGTATTGAACTGATATGGCCTGGTATAAATCTGTACTCTCTTTTCAAGAACAATGAGTTGAAAGAAAGAAATTCATATTTATTATCAAATTTAAAGTGATTTTTTAATGCAAACCCTGCAAACCAACGTCACCACCAATCAAAGAGATTGTAAAATTTTAACACTTGCTCATATTCCCTATAAATTTGAGAATCTCATAAACCCCCTTACATGGAGGAGGAAAAGTGCAGCTCTTATTATATATTCATGTGTTGAAAATGGCGCAGCTATTTGGAAAAGCTCAACAGGCATGGGAAATATAAAAGAAGCTTTCAGAACAGAGCTGTAAATTAGAGGAAAGGCACAACTGTAGCTTGGCATGGTGAAAAAATCTACCCAGAACGTGCCCCGATCCAGAACAGGATTTCTGAACCTCTGTTTTTGGAAAGCCCTGAATATTTATTTTTATTAGTTTTTGGCAGTTTTTAATATTTTGTATTTTTGGGGTTTTAGCATTTTTGAGCTTCACTAGGAACTGCTACATAGTCGTAGTGTTATGGCCCGAGCAATGTTTTTCTAAGTTCCTTCTATCATCATAGGCTGCTTTGATAGTCTCCTGGAAGTTAAAATATCTTCTTCTTCTTCTTCATTCCAATCGATCCTCATAAATCGAGTCAACCAGTTACTAAATATGATCCTAACAAGAAGTACTATATAAGACAATAGTAATACTATGGTAGGTTTCAGATTTATTTATTTATGTCTTTTCAAATTCATTCCTAGAGGTGGGTACGAATGGTCTCTGGGTAGGATGACCTTTTGGTTCCCCTTTTAAACCCTTTATATTCTATTTTTAGCAATGTTTCATTTTCTCCATTATATAGCTATAAAACAACTTGTTTTGAATAAAGAGATAGATCTCGGAGTATATATCTCTCTTGTGGAGTTTTCCAATTTGTATGCATTTGCAATTTCAATAAAGTTAATTTGTTTTTACAATTCTTTCATTGTGAATTGATTGTTATAACACATTAAGCATCATTCTTAGTGTGTTGTCCACTGAGTTGCACCTCAATTTGGATTATGGACTAAGTTTTAAAATTTGCTCAGGCATAATAAAACGGGAGTAATGATAATGCCTGCAAAATTGAGATAAAAGGCATTGAGTATTTAAACTATTTCCAAACTCCTCTTTAAAATGATCAGGACATGAGCGGAGGTAGTCGTGAGTAGGATCATACCTTCGTTATCTAACGAGGTGGTTCATGGATACAGGTAACGTTGAAAAATTATCCCAGCAAGTGGTAAAAGGCTTGTAGTAACCTTAGTAGAGGTGTAATGCACAAACTCTTTAATGTTTAACTTTTCTTTAAGGTTTAATTTTTTTAATATGATTATAGCGTATGTACAAATTGGTGTTCTTGATGAGGCTTGTAGGGGGAAAACAACCTCAACCAAATGTGGTGTCACGGAATTTCATCGTTGATCGATATGCACAAATGAGCTTGTTGAAAAGGCCTCATGAGGTTTTTAAACAAATGTAATTGGCTTGTATAAAATCCAACTCAACAGGGTTTACCAACATACTCCCATCATGTACAAAAATGGGAGCTTTAGAACAAGGCATGGAGATCCATCAAAGAATAATCGGAAGTAGATTATTGTGAGATGTTATTGTAGCAATACCCTCACTACCATGTATACAACATGTGGAATGGTAAAAAAGGCACCTGAATCATTTAACAAAATGCTTGGACAAAATGTAATCTCATGGAATGTAATGATTGTTGGATATGCCAAGAATGGGCTTGTTGCAAATGTCTTCGATATTTTAAAATAAAAAATAACAAACAAAATGTCCAACCTGATCAGTTTATTTTTTCCACCATCCTGCCAACTATGCCAAAATCGAAGCTTAAAATAAGAGTATGGAGACCCATTAAAGAATAATTGAAAATGGTTTTTTTTGTTGGATATCATAGTTGTGACTACCCTTATATACATGAATGTAATATGTGGAAGCATACACAATGCATGCAAATCATTTGAAAAAAATGTCACAACTAAACATGGTGTCATGGAATTCAAATTTTGTTCGATATACACAAAATGATTTTTTGAATGAGGCTTTAAAACTCTTTAAAGAAATACCTTAGAACTTGGCTCTTGTCTCTTGGAACACACTTAATGCTTGATACAAAACAAAATGGATTTATTGAAAAGGCCTTGGAATTTGTAAGTAAATGCAATTGGAAGGTATAAAGCCAAACTTGAGAATTTTTTCTAGCATCCCCCCAACTTCTGCCAAATTCGGAGCTTTGGAATAGAACATAGAAATCCATCACAAAATAATTGAAAGTGGATTTTTTTTTCTTCAGATTTTATAGATGAAAATTCTCTAATAGATATATACCCAAAGTGTGAAGGCATACAAAAGACTTATAATTTGTTTGACAAAGTGCATAATGTTGTTTATAATGAAAATGGCCACATGACACAATAGTTTGTAAAGGTATGAGACATAACATGATTTATATTATTATGATCTTGGAACTGGCCACAATCATTTTGCATAATCATGGCAGTTCTTTTCTATTGTGGGTCAATAATAACCTTGACAAAGGAGCTTTTGAGACAACCTTTTGGTTTCTCTTCTTATGACTCTTCAGACTATAGAAAGACCACCTTTTATTTAAGACATATAAGACTATAGTTATTGTCTTCCCCACTACTTTTATAACTTTACCTTAATGTGATCCTACACAACAAAGGGTTGCACAGTGAAAACTCTAAATCCTTGACAATTTCTTACACTCGTATCTCCTAAGTTATTGATCTCAACATTGAATCTATTGAAGATTGTCATCTTACTCTTCTTCACAATTCTTACAAATTTCAAATTGCTCCAAATAATTTAGAAATTTCCATGCAATCAATCATCTATCTGGCTCTAGGGATATATATCCTAGAAGATGGGTACTATCATCTTCTACAGACCTTATTGGATCATGTTCCATTTATTTCATATAGCATACAATTTATTGATTTTCACAATACCATGGTCTCCATGATGGTTTTTCGGGACTCAGTACCAAATGCTCCATAAATATACTTCTAAATAATTCTAGTCATCTCTCTTTGACTTTTATCTCTGGTTACTTGGTTTCCCTCTCAGCTCTGGAATCAATTCCCACACCTTGTTACGTACGCTCTCGACCACTTTAGATTCCTTCTTCACCAATCTCTTTGGTTTCTTTAGGAGGCTCCTTTATCCTTCTACAAAAATCTTCACTACCTTATCCATACTCATAGTTGGTTTATCTTCCCTTTAGAATTACTATAACCTCTCCATATATTACATTGTCTAGCTTCTCTATGCATTTTTTCAATCCTTCTCTTTTCTCCTTTGCGGGCCCCTCAAGATTCCTCTTTAATTCTGGACCCTTCCCCTTCATCTTTCCCTTCTATGATTACATCCCTTTAGTGCCTACCCAACTACTACATACTACGCAAAACTGGCACTATGGCCTTTTCCATAACTAACATCTTTACTAAGTATGGCAGTTTTTAACAAACTTTCCTCATAATCCAACTAGAAAATGTACTTTCACATAATCAAAAGATTAAAAAAATTGAATATTGGGTTTAGTTACGTACCCGTAAATAGTTGTTTGTATCCTATGGTCGACAACATAGCTCCATGGAGCATCCAATTTGCGCAACTCTTCAAAATTTTCCTTTGTCCATTCGTATTTCTCTTTACATTCCTGTCTAAAGAAATACAATTACAACCAAGATAACCAAACAACTAGTTGTTTAGGGAGCTCACACTAGAAAATATCATGAATGAATCTATAAATATAATCCAAATGGATATTTTCGGCTAGTATTCCCATCAAAAATCTCTTCACATCTCTTTTCCCTGGTAACCATCTCAACATTTTCAGGTCTCGGTAATGGAACCATTGTTAGCAGAGTTCCATGGATCACAGCTTCAAGACATGCAAAATGTTGTATTCTAGGCTTATGCATATTTATATCTGAATTAAACTAATTTATCATGGTGCAATAGTTCTAGTTCACAGAAATCACCAAGAAGAGATCAAAAAGGGTAAAACATAAGGCAATTAGAACTACTTAAAGTTTCAATTTGAACACATAAAATGGAAAGAACCTAAAATAGATTACTATTAAGATCCAAGATCAACGTTCTAGACAATGTGGTTTTATACAAAGACAATGTGGTTGTTGAGTTACCAGTCCTTTCAACTTCTACTCGTACATCAAGAGGGTTCTCTTACTCTCTATCTATTCTTATAAGATGTTATGTATTCTATAATTTGTCTTATATGAAAATATGTGTATACAAGAGGTTTGTGCAATTATATAAACTATATCCATGTTGGCTTTCTAAGTCATTTTACACTCCAACAATTATATTTATTGCAACCATGAAAGGAATAAAAAAACTTATATTAACATAAAATTAAAATTTTCTTTATAAAATTAAAATTTTCTATATAAAATTAAAATATCTTATTAACTCATATGTTACATGTATACTCATTAATGAAGAGTTGTGTTCTAGGAAAGTAGATCTCTATACATATTAGGAACTTCGATCCACCAAAGTAGACCTTTATATAGGGGACAATGTAAACCTATTTAATGATGACATAGTATCTATAAAATAGTAAACCACTTGTTTAAAAACATTTAGCCTTACCAATAATATCTATTTTTGTACTTAAATTTGTACGCTTTAAAAAAAACTTCTTTAAGAAATAATGTCAAACAATAAATTCATCGCCTTAATGTCAAAAAATTCACCCTTCCACTTTTCAATCTTAATATCAAAACTATTTTTTTAAAATAAATTGCAAAGTGTGATAGCAAGAGAAAAATGTGTTTTCTACATGCTCTAACTTTTTATTATGTGATTTAAGATACCCTAATTTTACATTATGAGATTTTAGAAAAATGAATTATTGTGGTATGTCTTAATTTTATATTAAATGCAAATTGGGTAATGAAAGTAGGAAGTTATTTTTTATCATCTATGGCGCACATATGACATAAATGTTTTTCCACATTTACACCACCAATTAGCATCATTATTGTGCCACTATATGAACAAAAAAACTTAAAAAATAACAATGTGAATTTGACACAAGTTATGAGGATCTATGTCGTGTTAATGCAAATCTAAGCGCAATCATACTTTCTTCATGGTCATTGAGAAGTACCCCATATGAATGAAGACAATGTTCATAAGGGATGAAATTTTTTAGAATATCCCATTGGTGAAATACTTATAGAAAATACTTTTTTTTTTGAGTTATTCTATTAAAGCATTTCTAGTCAATTTAAAGTATATTTTTTCCAATTCCCTAAATACAATTGTATTGAAATTGTAGTGTAAATAGTTACAAATTGGACAAATATGAATTGTTATGTCTTGTATATGCTTTTAAAGAATATGAATTTTATGGTTCACTTCATTTTTAAGTAAATGTTTATTTCACAATTTATGTTTTAGGCAATGAAGAGAAAGCTTTGACTAGTTTTCTTGCTCATTGGAGATGCGATGAACATGTTCAAGTGAGAGATGAATTGATGTAACCTTTTTTTAATATATATAGTGAAAAGACTTTGTGTAGACAAAACATCACTCACTTTGAGTCATTATTTAGCCCCATTCTCATACTAACGATTCATTTGTTTCTTAAGTGAAAAGAGTAATAATTAACCCATGTCTTTGGCCATTGTACTTTTTCTTTATGTCATTACTTTTGATCTTGCACCTGCACTTCCCAAGTCTATATTGTCATTTTGCATTTTTTCCTATTTCTGACTGGGGTATATTGATCCTCCTTACACTTTACTCTGACCTTTTGGGAACTTTCTAGTTTTTTTGATCTTTGAATCTTTTTGGTGGTCGGCCCTTTTCAAGGATAATTACGAAATTAGAATAAGAGAACCATATAAATATAAATTTATGTGACCATAATGAGGGACCAAACACTAAGAACTTACTATCACCACATAAGGTTGCATCCATCAAAGACATCTATAGCTACATTTACATCCATCTAACTCCATCACAAGGCACATAAGGTTAGTTCATATACATCACATTTCATAGGAGGGGAGTCTATTATTTTCATGCACATATTTACTACATTCTACATCTAGTTATTTACTCGCTACTTCACAAAGTGCGAGTGGTACAAGAGCAACCTAGGACACAATTGCACACACACACCTAGAACTACATTGGGGTCTGAGATGTAGTGCAACACCTCAGTGATAAGTCCATCAATTTGGCAACTGAGGACAGTTCGACCCATTTACATGCATCTTTATTTTTTTTAGGGTTTTAATGTTTTGTCTGGGGTTTTGTAGGTGATTCTTCCATTACAAATTTATCAATGCTACGACAATCACACAATGACATTCACACGACAAGAAGAGAACATAGGAGAACATCCAATGACACTCCAAAGGAGGTTCCCTAGCCATTTTTGCAAACTAGGGCACCTAGATCTCGAACCAGTGTGCCCATGAGAACCCATATCCCTCTCCAGGCACCCCGGTCTATCCAAACAACTTAGATCTGCACTTTCTCAGGATACTGTGTAACATTTTTCTCCTCATGTTCACCTGTTCTACACTACGACACAATCTTGTGACATATTCCAACTAGCTAATCTCTTCTTAACCCTCTTTAGATTGCTTGGGTATTATTTAAGTATTTTATCACTTCATTTATTTGTTTGTTTACTACTCATATAGCATTAGATTACACTAGAATATTTCTATTTTAGTTAATCATTTTGGTGAGCCCAATCTTTGAATACACTTTCTCTTTGTGTTTTTTCTTCCTATATGTCACTCGTAGTGGTCATTTTTGGTCTTTTCATTATTGTGAGCTTCCTTCATTCACCTGTAGGACTTCCAAACCAATAGTTCATATCCCTAATTCTGTAGCTATAACTGAGAATACTTTGGATACATCTCGCCAAGTTACTCTTCACGAAATATAAGCCTCTGGTAGTGAAAAATCCTATGATGAAGATACCAATGTTGACTAAGACCAATTAAATACACTTACTGGTTTTTTGACAGGCTTTGTGTGATAACCCCACTCATCTTTCATATGTCTTGTTGTCACTTGGATCGTGCACCCATTAAAACGATAAGTGATCCTATGCAATGTGGGAACATCTCCAAGGTGTGGGACTTTGGCTCTTTAGGATGAACCTCCGGAGAAGGCCAGTTTCCTTTAAAACTGGTGCATTTGATTTAAGGTCAAGATGTAGGGCTACAAACTTGAAATAAAACTTATTTACTTATTCTTAGGAAAAGGGATAAGAGGGTAGCTCGAATAAGTAAAAGTGGTGATGCACCAAGAATCAATGGAACAAAAAGATATACTTTGTTTTCACAATTAATATTGTGGAATAATGCATGGTATGCACATCTCCTAAAAAACTTCTCAATCAATGAATTGATGTAACATAAAACTTTAAACAACAGAAGGGATTTAATTTTCTCCACAACTGAGATACAAATATTTATATCACAACCTCGCCAATAATTGAAAGAAGATAACCGATATAAAGGAAATAAAATTCACCCACATACAAGGAATCAAACATTCACAAGTACTAAATAAGTTATAAAGTTGCACAATATTCCAAATATTTGACGGCAAAATAGTGTTTTGAATATAAAAAGGCATAAAGTTTGTTCTTGGACTCTTCCAAATTTAGAACCTCTTTACAATAAGATCTAAAAAAAAATTTGGACATAATGCATTCTACTATTTATAGATTAATAGGCTAGAAAAATTAAAGCTACATCTCTTAACTATAATTTACTAAAAATAGAACACCATTAATACTTAGGGAACAAGCTCCTGTGAAAATAACAAAAATAGTTGCACATGTTTGACTGAGTAAACCCTGTAACTTCTATTTTTTCACACACTTATCTTCATATAAATTACTAAATAAAATTTTAATGGCATAGAGGATGTCGGGGCCTTTTCAAAAATTCCAATTTTGTGAAAATCAAAGCCTCTGGGAGAAAGTTATGGCCATTTGAAGTTTAGGGTACCATACTGGCAATAAATTTCACATTTAAGACTTTTTAAATTTCAGATTTTAGACTTTTTGGATTTCAGAGTTTGGAATTTTTAGATTTTAAAGTTCAAACTTTTTGGATTTCAGAGTTCGGACTTCAGACTTTTCAGAATTTAGACTTCTGAATTTTTGGATTTCAGACTTCGGCTACATGATTTGATTGCTGCTAAGAATGTTCGTGATGCTTCAACATATACAGTTTCTCTTTCTTTGAATCTCATGGCCTCCACCCCACTTGTTCATGTTTCAGTTCCCATTCCTACAACTACCGCTCCCACCATTCACCCTACCACTCCTAATATGCATCCTGGCTTTTCTTCGAATAATCCTGATTTAACTTCTTTATATCAGGATTTGCAAACCCGAATTCGCCAGCTCCAGCTTGCTACTTCTCATGCATCACCATATTTAGACTCTACTTCACTACTTCATACTCCTTTTGCACCTATTATCTTTGCCTATTCATTGTCACATAACTTCATCTATCCCAAAATTTCCATCTTTAAAAGCCATGGTGACCCACATGAACATCTTCGAGCTTTTCATGTAGCATGCCTAGACTATGCGGATGATCATACCATACTCACTAATATTTTTCCTTGTAGTTTACAAGATTATGTGATGCATTAGTTTCATGACCTACCTATTCATTTGGTAATATCTTTCACACATCTAGCCGATGTTTTTCTCACTCATTTCTCTATCAACATCGGCTCTAAGATCTCTTATGCCCATCTTGCATAACTTAAATGGGGATCTAATGAAATAGCGGATTATGTCTTATGTTACAAAAACAACTTAACTAAGATGTAAAATTCACTTGCAGATGCTGAGCTTCGAGACTTATTTATTCAGAGTCTCTTACCACCTCTCCAGGAGAGTGTTCTCTTTGAGACCTCTCCTTCTTTCGATCAAATTTTTCATACTCTTAAGCTTCGTGAAACCAAGCTCTTAGCTATAGGCAAGCTTAAATATCTAGAGCAAGCATCATCCTCTACACATTTTCAAAATAAGTCAACATTTAAACCATCTACAACTAAGCCAACAGACACAAAATTTTCTGTCAACGTAGTATCTACTACTAAGGAGCTTCAATCGCAACCGCATTAGTGTATCTTCACCAAGTTTAGTGTACCTCCGCATATTTTACTACCACAACTTGTCGATAGTAACCTCATTACATTGCCTTCTCCACTACAAATATATCCATCTCAACTAAAAGGACGTAGGTTCGATGAAAATTCCCATTGTGGCTATCATTAGAGCATAGGACACTCCACTGATCATTGCTTCTGACTTCGATTTATCATTCAGGGTTTGATCGATAGTGGTAAAATCGAGCTTCCAGAACCTATAATTTCTCCACCTATCAATGAAAATCATAAGCTCAAAATCTTTCAACCCTCTACCCAAACATGACACAAAAGCGGCCTAATTTTCCACTATGTTTATCAGGTAGTGGCTCCTCCTGCATCAGGGGCTCTTGATTTCATATTTACTAATATCGACATTTCTCCACCAATCATTTCTTTCTCTGTCTATGACTATCATGTGAATTTTACTTCTAATCACTTACATATTAATGACTCTATTGGCGCAATCTCCATCAATAATACTAAGGTTGATCCGTCCTGGCCCATCAGTGCATGTTCTATTCTAATTCTTGATGCTATTGGTTATCCGTGTTCAGAATATCCTATTTGATGAATAATTCATATGGTATTGTCAAACTTTGCATTGCAGTCGTTCCTCTCACTATGCTTGTGCCATTTCTTAGGGGTCAAGCAGTCAATTGGTGTGACATGCTCTTGGGTATTAACTAGATTCGTAGGTCACAATCTATCATTTCCATGAATCATTTACGTTTAAAGTTTATTCATAACAATCAAGTTATTGCTATCAATGGTGTGCCTTCAATCCCATGGTCCCGATCTCATCGCAACATCGTCACGCACATCACCTACTCCATCTAGTATGTCATGACTTCTAGATCCTAAAGCTCCATCTACTCCTATCTCACCTACTTGTATACCATTTTCACAATCTCATCTCTCTACTAGTCCCATATACCGCTATAGGCCCATTCCTAGGACGATTACTACATCTAGACATAGTTTTCCACCTCACTTCATTCCACATTGGTGTTCATCACCGTTGCGTTATGTTTTGCATAGATCTCCATCACCTACACATTTTGTTTACACCACACCATCCGCAATATACTCATCCATTACATGTGCATATAATTCACCCACTTGCACAACACCTATCTCATATACCACCACTCTTTAGGGCATGGTCACACACCTTCCTTCACACTTACATTGAGTGGAGAACTGTCATCTTTCACTTTCATCGGATAGTCTATTCATCAACGCACACTTGGGGGGCATGACATCTATACTCCCTCCTAACATTACGTGACATCAGATTCTCTCATCACATACTTACACATACATCTTAGCATATGCATATACATTGTCATTACTTGATGACACACTCTTGTGCTTCGATTCACACTTGACTATTGAGGGCATTATCTACACATTAACTCCACACACTACATAATAGTTATTACACCTTAGGCACCGCATATCATCACATGATCCTATATCATTTACACATTATACACTACATTACATGATATACACATTTCAGGTCTTCCTACATACATCATACACATTCTACTCATACTGCACCATAGCCAATACATATTACGCATTTTCACGCATCATACACGTTATCTTACATTTTACATTCTACACCTTACTTACATATTATTACATCTACTATGCCTCCACACATCTTAGGTCTATCTCTTATATTACATACCATACACCCTACTATGGCACATTACGCATTTTGTATATTTTCTTCTATGCGTTGCACTCCCTACCCGATGACGCACTCTAGTCTCACGGTTCATACTAGACTGTTGAGGGTATACATTACAAATTGACCTCGTCACCCTTACACATGTTCATCATTCAATATTTTTCTCATGCAACATACCTAGATTAAGTGATATACGCTTTAGGCTATATGGTCACTAATTCTAGAATCATCTCGTCATAGGTTACACCATCATTTTTGCTTGTCATCATTTAATGGTATATGTTTTAGGCTACATCACCACTCCTTGTACTATTCATCTTATCACGATATACATTGTAGGATACACATGTCACGCATAAATTCATCTTTATGTTGCATATTTTCACCACTACTCACTCATCACAGCACGCTACACACAACACATAGTTCGACCATTTCCCAACGATGTACTCTCATTTATGGTTCATTCTTGACTACTAAGGGAGGCATACTAAATGACCCTCGGCTGCATACAATTTCATTCACTTGGGGGGCATGCGGCTCCTGTCATTTCACTCTACATTCCATACCATCTATCCACGTAACATACTACATTTTATGGTTGCATTTACTCTTGTTTGCACTTGTTATCTTACATGTTCATGCTTTATTACACATGCTAGATAAAAATATTGTGCGTCATTTTCATTATCATACACACATGTGCACTGTTCACTTACTTTCTAGTTGTGATCGCAAACTATAAAGCTTATACCACACGCAACATGGATGTCTTGACTACCAGTTCCACAACAGCTCCTAGGGGCATCCACATTTATACGTTACAGGTGCTAGTATTTAATTTTCATTCATAGCACACTACTTTGGTTTATACATGCTTTGACATACGTTTTATCTTTATAACATGTCTAATAAGTGCTTCGTGTGCAACATTTGTCTATGCGGGGATGTTTGCTTCCACATTTGTTTGTTACACTATCTCGCTATTTGTTTTTTCTTATATGTGGGCTTTGCGCCCTTGTCTTGTGTGCACATTTGTTTTGTTTTCAGTCATTGTGGCCTTGAGTGTCTTGCGACACCGTGATTTGTGTCCCAGGTTTGCAACCCGCTTTGTGTGTCCTACATTATCTTCTTAGGTGTTTACAATATCTTCTTATGTTTTAGCTTACACATTCTCTATCTGGATTACACTTGTTTTTCTACATGCATGCTTGCTCATACTAACACTTGTTTCTTAGCTACCTTGTTATTGCGGGGTTACCTTCATTTTTACCAAGCACATTCACATCCCCCTTTAGGTCAACAGTTTCAATATACTACAGTCGGGTCATCTTTTGGGGCTACATTTTCCTATCTGCGACATCACATGCACCCCCAAAGAGGGGGGGAATCATTTGGGGTTTACACACTACATACACAATACTGATACGGTTCAGCTTTTCAGTTTTCATCCATGACACAATGGGTTGTATAGCACGAGTGGGTTCAAACCAACCTACAAAACTCCATACACAGAGTGAATTTTATAGGGTAGATTGTCCTTAGCATTCTGGGAAACAACTACAGGTTAGAGGATAAATTTTGACCTTCCTCTCTACACTTACTTTGGCTAGTGGCATCGAATCATGCCCAAAAAACTAAACAGTACAGAGATATCTTCACAACTCTCATGAAGCAATTACAGTTTGGAGGAACATCAGACTTTCCTCCCTACATCTTCTTCATCCAGTGGCATGAGATCTCCCAAAAAACTCTCATTTCAATGTCCTTTACAAGATCCTTTCTACACCCTTTTTCTCATCAGGGATCAGGTGCACATGAACTTCTTTTTCATTTTTCTTACTTTCTTTACATGATTTTTACATATATACATGTGTTTTTACACACTACAGATATACATGTGTATTTGACAACTTGATCATATTCTCTTTTGTAGGTCTGTTCGTAATGGGAAGCAAGTAGTCAACATACACGCACATGACGGGTACATCATGATAGCATGATACTAACCATGTAGGTACACTACACATATTGGCATCTACACATGCGCTTTCATCCTAGGTTCACATTTTACAAGCTCTTCTTCATCTTTAGTCTCCACGCTCTATGTTTTTTTAACACTCCACGCTTTGTCTAATCCTTCATCATGCATCCTACTCCACCCTACATGGATTATTAGTTACGCATCTCTATCTACTTTATGTTACCTAGATTTCCTCTCACAAACATAAAGTGGGGGGAAATGTAGACAAGAAATGCACGCACTTTGAGTCATCAATTTAGTCCCAGTGTCATACTATTATGCTGTATGGTTATTCCAAGTGAAGAGAGTAATAATTAATCGATGTCTTTGGCCATTTTACTTTGCTTTCTATTGTTACTTTCGATCTTGCACCCGCACTTGCCTAGTCTGCAATTGTCATTCTACATCTTTTCCTATTTTTGACTGGGTCAATCCAGCCTTAACTAGGGTGCCCCAAGCACCCTGGTCCCCTCTGTAGGGGCCCTTGATCCTGCCTTACACTTTCTTCCTCTTTAACTTTATACACCCACTTGTTCTAGAATAAGAGAAAATTTAAATATTTTTCCTTCGGGCACCTTCACCAAATCCCATGTCTAAGGTTCTCCATGAGATATATAGGTATATGCTCCTCATCCATGGCTTGGTTCATCTCCCACTTCTTCCTGGCATCTACCTGCACACATTACTTCATCAAAGCTCTCTGGCTCTCCACTATCAGTGAGTAAAAAATAATAAAGAGAAGGAGAAAAAAATTCTTAGATGTTAGTCTTCTTACCCTAGAAGACAGTCTCCTCAATATAGGATTTTAGGGTTTTCAAGTTTTGTTTGAGGTTTTTCAGGTTCCTACAAAACCTGATTCATGTGTAAGGGCTTTCCCATCTGGAAGATCCTCTACTAATCACAACTGTATATTCTTTCTTGGATTCTTCCATATTTTCCTACAACTAAAACTGCTTATACATGAATTTCTCATTAAAGACCACATCCCTAGATCAAATGATTTTCTTGTCCTTAATACTCCAACATTTATATCCAAACTCTCATCACCACCATAACCAATAAAAGTACATTTTTCTAATTTAGCCACATAGCTTGGTCAACTGCTCATCCTTGTCTATATGGTACAAACACCTCACATCTAAATGACTCTAAGAAATGAATAATCAACTTTCTTACCATACCAAAAGCCTCCTCAAGTATGCCTCGAATCAGTAAGGCACTTGAGGGTCCTCTAATTTATCAAGTACACAACATTTTGCTCACATGAAAACGCTTCTACCTAAAAAGAAAGAGGTATTTTTCCTCTTAGCATGTAACCCTCATGCTTCCTAGCACAAAGCTTCCATTATTGTTCTATTCATCCTTTCTGATCATGTCCCATTCTGACTGCGGAATCTTCCTAGAACCACTTCTCTTTTTTCCTAATGAAATGGATTCCATTCTTAGAACAATAATAATCAAATTCATTGACTATGCAATACTCCCCTCCATTATCTGACCTGAGAAATTTTACTTGCCTCTAAGACATACTGTTTCATTCAAAGCTACCAAGGCTTTCCATTTAATTTTCCCAAAAAGTGTCAAATACATCATGATTTGCTTTCTAATATCCAATAAACCCAAAATTTCCAAAGTGGTGTCTGCATCCACTGTAGCACAAAATTATCCCCCACGATCCGTCTCAAATACCGAAGGATCCACTTTACTGCCAGCTAATTATCTCTACGTGGATCACTCATAAATCTACTAGCTGCTCCCACTGCATGGGCAATAAGCTCTGGTGCCACACCATGGCATACATAACTACCAACCACTGATGAGTAAGGTACCCTTTGACATCTGGTTTCTCTCCTAATCTGTCTTGGGACACCACTTCTCCTTTGATCGCTTGAAATGGTTTGCAATGGATATGCAAAGAGTTCCCAACCTGTTTAAAAATCCTGCATATTAACCTCTCCAAGACCTTCTTAATGTATATCTTCATGAGATAAATTCATCTTTCATTCCTTCCTATGATATCCTGCGTACCTTATGGATTCATATGACTGCCCCAAGCCATTCATAGCAAAGGATTCACTTAGCTGCTTCTTGAGTACTTTTATTTCCTGCATGTTTTTACCTGAAGCCACATGTCATCCACATACAATCATTAGTGATAATATCATTTCCATCCTCAAATACATTTGTATACACAAAATGGTCATAATGACATATAATATAACCTTGCCTCCATCATGAAGCTACCAAATTTATTATACCATTGACATGGAGCTTGCTGTAAGTCATACACAGTTCAATTTGCACATTATCTTCTTTACCTTTGACATTTCCCCACTGTTGTTGCAAATAGATCCTCTCTCAAAATCACCATATAGAAATGCAAGTCTATACATCAAGTTTCTCTAAGTGCAATCTGCTACAACTATTCCAAGAACAGTTCTAATCGAAGTCATTTTAACTACATGAGAGAAAATCTCATTAAAATCTAACCTTTTTACTATGCAAAGTCCCATAACCACCAACCGGGCCTTGTATATTTTCTTGCCCATTCTTCCTCTTTAACTTTGTACACCCACTTGTTCTATAATTTTATTTTTCCTTCGGGTAGCTTCACCAAATCCCATGCCTCCATGAGAGCCCGATGCTCCTCATCCATGGCTTGCTCCCACTTCTTCCTGGCATCTACATGCATTAGTTCATCAAATCTCCTGGCTCTCCACTATCAGTAAGTAAAAAATAATAAAGTAGAAGGAGAAGAATGTTCAAGTTAGCTTCTTGACCACTAGAAGACTTACCTCAATATAGGAGTTTGGGGGTTCATGTTGAGGAGGTTGCCTGAACTTGTTTTCTTCATGTTGTTTCTTCTTCCCAGTCCGGAAGATCTCTGCCACTGTACATTCTTTCTTGGATTCTTTGCATGTTTTCCTACAACTACTGCTTATACATGAATTTCTCATTAAAGACCACATCCCTAGATCAAATGATTTTCTTGTCCTTAATACTCCAACATTTATGATCCAAATTCATCACCACCATAACCAATAAAAGTACATTTTTTCGATTTTCCTCAGCTTGGTCCTATCATCCTATGTCTATATGGACAAACACCTCACATCTAAAGACTCTAAGAAATGAATAATCAACTTTCTTACCATACCCCGCCTCCTCAAGCATGCCTCTATCCAAGGCACTTGAGGGTCCTCTAGATTATCAAGTACACAATTTTGCTCAACGCTTCTGCCTAAAAAGAAAGAGGTAGTCCAACCTAACCCTCATGCTCCTAGCACATTCCATTATTGTTCTAGTTCATCCTTTTGGACATCCGAATTCCTTACCGCGGAGTTACTAGAACAGTCTTTTTCCAACTGGATTCCAAGTAGAACAGTAGATCATCAAATTCATTGTTAAACTCCCCCTCCAACTATCTGACCTGAGAAATTCTATCGTAAACCGAAGCTAGCATCTTTACCAAGGCTTTCCATATTGAAAAAAGTGTCTAATACATGATCTTATTTCTGAACTATAATAAACCCAGAAATCTTTATTGTTACACTTCATAAATAAAAGTAACATTGTAACCCGAACCCCTAGAGAGATGATTTTTGAGACAACTTCCCACACATCATGCATCCGATCTTTTGTCATGTTTTCCTTTGAAACATTAAATAATACCGAAGATGCAAGACAAAGCTAGATCATGTCCCAAGTGCCTTCCTATCCAGCAAATCCCATTCCGCATCCATCATGCTTGAGGGTTTGTTCACCTTCTCAGACAACGGAGTATAAAGATCCTTCTGATAAAGGTAATCTTCCATCTGTATATTTAAAAGACTAAAAATTTTCCCGTTGAATTTATCAACCCTTGAACTTCCATCATCTACCATAGCTCCCACTCAAGCTAAAACTTTCCTAGCGATTAAACACTTCAGCAAACCAAACCAGGCTCTGATACCAATTGTTAGGAAATAAGGGATAAAATATGTGAAACAATCCCTCACATAATCACAACAGTAGAAACTAATATGTAGAAAATATTACAGATTTGAAATAAAAGTGCAGAATAAAAATAACACAACACAAAGAGATAGTATTTAACATGGTTCACCCAATTTGGGCTACGTCCACCAAGAATCACTTGCTCGAGATTTTATTACAAGCAATCACTCTCTCAATACAATACCCAAATCTATTTGGAGCTATGCTCAACAAACTCTACAGAATTCACACCCAAATTCATACAAATCTACAATGTTACATTTACCTTACCATATGCATAAAACCACATAAGTAGACAACTGCTTAAGCAATTTTACAAAACCGTGGGTATCAAAAACATGGGCTAAAACCGTCTCATAAACCTATGGGTCAAAAATACCTCCCATATGAGAAAATCACGTTTCCCGGTATATCGGGCATGTTTCAAGGCCAAAAGACATTTTCTCGGGGGTTGTTCCCTGGACCCCTACTCGGGGCCTAGCCCCGACCCTCGGCGAGACAACTGTGGAAAGTATACAATACTCTTAGTGTACAGTCTTCAACACTTTCTCACCTGAAAATAGGCTCCACAACCTAACACTTCGGAGATCACACAATGAAATTCATGCGACATGAAGTGAACACAAGGGAACATCCAGCGACACTCTAGAGGAGGTTCCCTAGCCATTTCCATAGACTAGGGCACCCATATATTAGACCAGAGCACCTACGGGTGCCCCTATCCCTCTCACTATGCCCCAGTTGATCCAAAGGATCCTCACGGAGAAACACTAATTTAAGATCTTCTTAGAATCAGTTGTAGTTAGTTCTATGGCATGGAGAAAAATTAGACAATTCGTCGATATCTCGTTTGCAGGAAACAAAGCTCGTATGTAAAAGTTATGGCTCGCTGAAATTTTCGGGTAACTGGAAAATTTTGGGGATTGTGCATAGGTTGAACACGTGCACGCTCATCAAGTGGACCAATGAAAATGTGACACGTGACAATATGGAAAATAAATAAATAATAATATTAAAAATTTAGCCACACCCATTTATTACTACACATTGGCCACATTATTTAATTTCCAATTAAATTTGCCAACTATTATCCTTATATTTCAACGCACATTTTCCAAACAACCATTTATTAAAATATTCATGCACAAATACTTGCCATGTCACACCCCTTATCTCTCCAATCACCCACATTGAGCACCTCATCCTTGGGGATAAGATAGCTCTTAAGCTAATAACAACATACACTAGCCACCTATATAAATGCCTTCCTATTTTCACGCCCAACAAATGTGGGATCTTATCCCTATGAAAAATGCACCCCACATGGAGTGGGATTTGAACCTGGGCTGCTTGGGTAAAAATATAGGCACCCAACCATTGCACCTAGAGCTATGAAATGTTATAAAAGGAGCTATGTTTTACTAGTATAGACACGGGAAAGTGACTGTGTTATTGTTTTGCTCATAACTTGAGCTAGAGATGGAATTTTGAGATGAAGTAAAAAGTGACTCCTATTATTTTTGGTAGAGGAACATGATGAGAAGATAATATTCTTGTATAAATATTTGTAAAGATTTATTTTCAAGATTTTAATAGATCGGTCCCATTCAACGGACCCAGAGACGTAGGCCACAAGTGTCGAACTCCGTTATCAATTCTTGTGTCAAATTGCTGGTGATTCATCTCTTTATTTTCTGTTTTTACACAGTACTTTCAGTTTTAATTCTTTTATTAAAAATACAAAAGGATATAATATTCAATTTTTATATCAAAAATCAATACAAAGCAAAGTTAAGTGTGTGCACAATTGCTAGTTAAAATTGATTTTTAGATCACTGGTATCAGAGCTGGTTTTTACTGATTTTTGGTTCAGATTAACAGTTTTTGGATTGCAAGTTGTGTGTTGGATGTTAAAAAGGTCTCGATCTAAGAAGGGTGAAGGAGAACTAATAGAAGGAGATCCCAAAATTGGTACCAGACGATCTCGAAGTCCTACAATGGCGGATCGAGAGGAAGAAAACTTTCGTCAATCATTCCTACAGATGAAGGAAATGGTGGAAGAAATGTACCAAGATAGAAAAAGGGAAAAGGGAACTAGATAAGGTAAGAAAGAAGAAAGCTCTAGTTCTGATAATCCTAAAAGAGACCCTTTGAAATCTGATTTTCCTTCATTAAAGTTAGATATCAAGTTTGAATTGCCTATGTATACTGGAGAGCTAAATGCAGAGAAGTTGGATAACTGGGTCAAGCAGATAGAAGTATATTGCAGGGTTCAGAGAATTGTTGATGATGAAGCAAAGATTCATTTGGAAACTCTTTGGATGGGTGGTACAACACTCATTTGGTGGGAGAGTAAGCTTCAGGAAGTGGAAGAAACCAAAGGTATAGAAATCACTTCTTGGTCTAAATTTGTTTCAAATCTTAGGCAACAATTTTATCCTCTTGGTTATAAGAAACAAGCTATGATGGATTGGAAAACATTAAGACAAATTAAGGGACAAAGTGTTCAAGAATACACACAGGAATTTAGGAAAAGGGCTCTAATTCTGGGAATTTCCCTAAACACAGAAGAAACACTGCTTAAATATATTGGTGGATTGCATAGTTATCTAAGGCATATGATACTTGTTTTAGGTCCTACTAATCTTGATGCAGTATGTGTTCAAGAAACCCATTTGGAAGCATGAGGGAAAATGACAAAGGATTCCTCTTTCTCTTCTTTTAAACAAAAGAACAAGCAATCTGAAGAAAAAGGTTTGAAAGAACAAGGAAAAGGAAAGGGTAAGCATAAGACAAACTCTACTGTTAAGAAGGAAGATGAAAAACCATTTTGTAATCATTGTAAAAAGAAACATGATGAGTCTAAATGTTGGAAATTACATCCTGAATTGAAACCTAAATGGATGGTTAAGAAAGGAAAGGAAAAGAAAACAAACACTACAGTTCATGATCTTGGGTCAGATTCAGGTGATGAAACCAAGATCACAGCTATGAGTTTTCAAGGTAAATAAAAACTTTCAATTTCCAACAATAGTACTACAAATGTTGCATCTTCTTCTAGTAAACAAACTATACATGATGATAAGAAAAGGAATGAGCTTTTCCACATTAGAGTGATTTCAAAACATACGAAAATTGATACTCTTTTTTATAGTGGATCTCAAGCTAATATGATTTCTGAGGAGGTTGTAAAGAAATTAGGACTCAAAACTAATCCACATCCTAAGCCTTATCCTTTGGGCTGGGTTTGTGATGATGCAAAACTGCAGGTAACTAAAACTTGTACTTTCAGATTTTCCATTACAGACAAGTTTATAGATGAGGTTGAATTGGATGTAGTTCCTTTGGATATTTGTGGGGTGGTTTTGGGAAGTCCTTATTTGTATGATCGTAAAGCAATCTTCTATAGGGAAGAAAATAAATATTTGCTTGTAAAGGATGGAATTGAGTTTATTGTTAGAGCTCACCATGAAAAGAATAATCTATCCTTGGTAACTGCAGGTCAAATGAAAAGGCTAGTAAATTCAAGAAATTTTTTTGTGCTCATGGTGGTCAAAGCCAAAGAGAAAGAACATGAGATGGATTTTGAAACTTGTGATCTGAAACATAAGGATGAATTGGTAAAAATTGTTTCTGATTTTGATGATGTTTTTCAGGATCCACAAGGTCTACCTCCCAAAAGAGGGGTTCAACATGAGATACAGTTGCTTCAGGATGCACCTCTTCCCAATATCGGAATGTACAGGTTGTCAGTAGTAGAGAATGAGGAAATCAAGAGACAGGTAATGGAACTTTTGGCTCAAGGTATAATTCATCCAAGTACATCCCCATGTGGTTCGCCAATTATTTTGGTTCCTAAGAAGGATGGCACTTGGAGAATGTGTGTTGATTTCCATGCTTTAAACAAGATTACTATAAAGAATCGTTACCCTCTTCCTAGAATAGATGATTTACTGGATCAATTAAAGAGTGCAATTTATTTCACTAAGTTAGACTTAAGAAGTGGTTATCACCAAGTAAGAATTGCAGAAGGTGATGTTTGGAAAAATACTTTTAAAATGAAACAAGGATTATTTGAATGGTTAGTGATGCCTTTTGGTTTGTGCAATGCACCAGCAACATTCATGAGAGTTATGAATGATATCTTTAGACCATTCATTGATAATTTCATTATTGTCTACTTAGATGATATTCTTATTTTCAGTAAGTCATGGGATGAACATGTTAAACACATCCAGAAAGTCTTAGATGCACTAAGGAAAGAGAAATTGTATTTGAAGATGTCAAAATGTGAATTTGGAAAAACATCTTTAATTTACTTGGGTTATATTGTAGGAAATGGTGAATTGAGAATTGATCCTGCAAAAATAGAGGTTATTGTGAAATGGCCTAGACCCACTAATGTGATGGAAGTTAGGAGTTTTCTAGGTGCAGTTCAGTACTAGAGAAAATTTATTGCTAACTTCTCATATATTGCATCTCCTTTGCATGCTTTGACAAGTATTAAACAAGTCTTTCAGTGGGGAGGAAAGCAACAGACAACCTTTGATACACTGAAAGAGAAGATAAGTACCGCTCTGATCTTGGCACTTCCAGATTTACAGCATTCATTTGAGATTGAGACAGATGCTAGTGACTATGCAATGGGGGAAGTTTTGATGCAGAACAAATGACCAGTGTGTTACCATTCAGAAACCTTTACAAGTGTGGTAAGAAACTATCCAACTTATGATAAAGAGTTGTATGCTTTGGTTCAAAGTGTTAAAAAGTGGAAGCATTATTTAATGGGAAAAGAAACAATTATACATACTGACCATCAACCGCTTCAGTACTTACAAACACAAACCAAATTGCAGCAGTCTAGACATTTCAGGTGGATGGGATTTTTGCAACAATTTCATCTTGTAATCAGGTATAAAAAAGGTATTCAAAACAAGGTTGCCAACATGTTATCTAGACCACCAGTGGTAGTAGCATCTATTCTTTTGCAACATAGTTCTTTGGCTCATGTTAGTTACAAGGAACAATATGTTAATGATGTTGATTTTAGAGAAGTGTATGAGGATCTAGTAAGTGGGAAACAAGTAGGAGAAAAAGATTATCATTTTCATGAAGGATTGTTATATCATTCTGGTAAAATTTGTATTCCAGAAAATGAACGTGTGCATATGATTAGGGAAGCACATACTTCTCTTATTTTGGGGCATTTTGGTGTTAGTAAGACAGTTGCACATTTACAGAAATATTGTTATTGGCCTAGAATGCATGAACATGTAAACATGTATATTAAGGGATGTGTTCTTTGTGCCACAAGCAAGCCAAGTAACAGGAAATTAGGACTTTACACTCCTCTTCCTATTCCGACAAGGCCTTGGGAAAGTGTTTCCATGGACTTTGTAGGAGGCTTTCCCATGACACGGAAGAAACATGATTACTTATATGTGGTAGTGGATAGATTTAGCAAAATGTGTGTGTTGGTTCCATGTACTAAACAAATAACTGGTGAAGGAACTGCACATTTATTTTTTCAGTTTGTTTGGGTTCATTTTGGATTACCTACTTCAATTATATCTGATCGGGATTCTAGATTTCTTGGGGAATTTTGGTCAACATTGTGGGGGTTAATGGACACAAAACTGAAAAAGAGCACTTCTTTTCATCCACAGACTGATGGTCAAACAGAGGTCGTAAACCACACAGTAGTACATTTTCTTAGGGGCTATTGTGGAAAACATCCTAAGTTATGGGATGAACATCTATATTATGTGCAACATGCTTATAATCGTGCCTTACATTCTTCTACTTTGAAGTCTCCATTTGAGACTTGTTATGGATATCTGCCTAATTCTCCTTTAGATGTATATTATGGACATGAAACTGTTGTTAATGGTTCAAGTGATTCTGACAGGGCTAAAATATTTGTTCAGAGAATTCAACAGGTTCATCAGTATGTCCATGAACAATTGGAGAAAATTCAGGCTAAGTACAAAGCCAGGCATGATAAACATAGAACTGATCACAAGTTCAAAGTTGGTGATTCAGTTTGGCTTCACATCAGCAGGGAAAGACTGACAAGTGAAGGTAAAAAATTGAAACCTATAAGGTATGGTCCATTCCAAATATTGGAAAAAATTGGTAACAACGCTTTCCGGTTGGATTTACCTCCATATATGCAAATCTACTTCAGTTGTAAATGTTGAGAATTTAAGATTGTATGAACCGCCTATGATTGTTGATCATGATGATGCTAACATAATGCCTTCCATTGATGATTTTTCTCCTGAGTATCTTGATGAGTTGCAGGAAGACATCATTTTGGACAGGAAGGTCAGAACTTCGTGAAGGGGTGATATTGAGTATCTTCATGTTGGGTTCAAAGGCATTCATCCAAACAAGGCTAAATGGATGGAAACCGGAAAGGTGAGGGAGAAATACCCTCACCTATTCACCAATTAAGTTGACTTTTGGGGTCCAAAAGTTTCTCAGTGGGGAGGAATGATCTAGAGGATCCTCATAGAGAAACACCGATCTAATATCTTCTCAGAATCAGTTGCAGTCAGTTCCATGGCATGGAGAAAAATTAGATGATTCCGTCGATATCTCGTTTGCAGGAAACAGAGCTCGTATGCAAAAGTTATGGCTCGCTGAAATTTTTGGGTAACTGAAAATTTTGGGGATTGTGCACAGGTTGAACATGTGCACGCTCATCAAGTGGACCAATGAAAATGTGACACATGGAAATATGGAAAATAAATAAATAATAATATTAAAAATTTAGCCACACCCATTTATTACTACACATTGGCCACATTATTTAATTTCCAATTAAATTTGCCAACTATTATCCTTATATTTCAACGCACATTTTCCAAACAACCATTTATTAAAATATTCATGCACAAATACCTGCCATGTCACACCCCTTATCTCTCCAATCACCCACATTGAGCCCCATCCTTGGGGATAAGATAGCTCTTAAGCTAATAACAACATACACTAGCCACCTATATAAATGCCTTCCTATTTTCACGCCCAACAAATGTGGGATCTTATCCCTATGAAAAATGCGCCCCACATGGAGTGGGATTTGAACCTGGGCCACTTGGGTAAAAATATAGGCGCCCAGCCATTGCACCCGAAGCTATGAAATGTTATAAAAGGAGCTATGTTTTACTAGTATAGACACGGGAAAGTGACTGTGTTATTGTTTTGCTCATAACTTGAGCTAGAGATGGAATTTTGAGATGAAGTAAAAAGTGACTCCTATTATTTTTGGTAGAGGAATGTGATGAGAAGATCAGATTCTTGTAGAAATATTTTTAAAGATTTATTTTCAATATTTTAATAGATCGGTCCCATTCAACCGGACCTGGAGACGTAGGCCACAAGTGCCGAACTCCGTTATCAATTCTTGTGTCAAATTGCTGGTGATTCATCTCTTTATTTTCTATTTTTACACAGTACTTTCAGTTTTAATTATTTTATTAAAAATACAAAAGGATATAATAGTCAATTTTTATATCAAAAATCAATACAAAGCAAAGTTAAGTGTGTGCACAATTGCTAGTTAAAATTAATTTTTAGATCACCAGTCTATCCTAGACAACTCAAATTTTCACGTTATCAGGCTACTGTGCGACATATTTCTATCCTCTTTTTCACCTGGTCTACAATGTGACACAATTCCGCCACATCTTATAATCAGCTAAGCACTTCTTAACCCTCTTTACACATTAGGGTTTCACATTTCATTGTTTAGATTGCTTGGGTATTGTTTCAATATTTTATTACTTCATTTATTCATTTTTTATTAATCTTATAACATTAGCTTACACTAGAACATTTTTATTTTATTTAATCACTTTGTATCAACATTTTTCCTATGTTTTATTGCATTTTTTAGATGTCTAAGAGATGTTAGGAATAATATTTTAGTGTGAATATTAAATAAGTAATAACTTTCATAAGTTGTTATTTATTTGGTTGTTTGGTTTTACGAAATTTGTGGTGGTTGGAACCACTCACGTTATTAAGGGATTTTTTTTTTGTAGCTTCCCTATTATTTAGGATTTTGATGTATTATTTATATGACTACTGCAAGTAATAATATAACTATTGATTTATAAAATTGTTTCGATCTGAAGCTCTGCCTTCATTTAGTATCCGAGCGGGTTTTTTCTCTAAATGTTTTTTGATCTGGTTTGGTAATGCTACAAGAGCTGAGCAGTGAGGACCACATGTTGAAGACTCTTCATTCGAAAGGCCATCCATCATTCATTCATTATGACATTGAAGCAACAGTACAGACTATGTGTTGTTTTCAATGTCTCTTCCTTGAACGCATTTTATGGAATAAAAATTAGTTTGAATTTTTTTTTGAAAAGCAAGTTTTTTTATTTTAGATTTGTCCGTAACAATTTTAGTTTGGGTTGATTGATTGGGAATCACATTTATCAGAGTTGCAAGCTACACTTGAGGGTTTTTGTATTCTATTTCATCCTTCATTCGAAACACCTACTCACATTTTTGCATCAATCTATGTACTCAGTCTATATTACATGGTAATATATGCATCCAGATCTATATAAGGTTTTATTTATTGGATTGATTGATCAATTTTGGATCAATATTGGATTGAAGATTTATTTAGAGAAACTGTGATTCTTTTTCCATCTCAGTTTGGCTTCAAGACAAGTAGACTCCTGCATAAAGAGATATGTTTGAAAAGTGTGTAATTGAATTTGTGTCGAAATTCTCCTTGGGCGACGCCACCAGCTGCATCAGATCACTCAAATATCCAACCTTCAATATTGGGAATTGGGGAAAGAAAAGGCATATTTATTGGCTAAATTTGAATCGTTGGATGAGTCAGTTAAATCGTTGAGAATTTATTATGAAGTGAAACATGAGCCTAAGCTCGTGCCATATCACCCCCTAGTTTTGTCAACATGACCAGACTAAAGCCTCCTACATGTAAAATTGAAATTGTGAGTCGGTTCATTTATTTTATTATTATCTAGTTAAGTCTGGTCATTCTCATTAAAATATTATTTAAATTTTGTATAATGTAATTAAATATTACTTTTTTCATTGTATTGGCCAAGTTATTACTATCCAAGCATTTGTGTAAAAGTTATTTCTGTAAAAATAAATGCATTGTGTCAAATTTTGTAAGGATGCATCCTTGGTTGAAATTGAGATCCGTCGATTCAGTTAAAATTGTGGGTAGGAAGAATATGGAAAAGTCTATCTTCATTGAAAATTTCGAAGGAAATGACTTTCATACCTGACAACTTCAGAATCAATTGATTCTAATTGAAAGATATCTCTAGGATGTTGTTGACGGCACCACTACCCAACCGAATGGTGGTGAAGAGCTCAAAAAATGGAAGATCAAAGATAAAAAAAGGAATTAGCAACCTTTGGCTTAGGGATTTCAAATCCATATCTACATCATATCGATCTAAAGAAATCTTCTAAAGGTATTTGGGATACATTGAACATGCTCTTCGGTTCACAAATTGACAATGCAGAGATAACTATGAAGAAAAACTTATTTGGGTTGAAAATGGAAGAAGGAGAAGATATAGTTGCCCATGTCAGCAAGTTCCGATCATTAATAATGCAACTAACAGGGATAAATGAACCTGTTAAAGACAACGATTCAAAAGCAATACTATTGAACAACATGCCCAAAAGTATGTCAAACGTGGTGTTCACTTTAAGTAAGTTAAATCCCTCTCTAGAAAACATTATTGCTACATTACTTGAAGAAGGAAATAAGAACAAGGCTATGGAGTCAGAAGCAAAGAAATTAATGGATACAATGGAAAATCCCAACACTTCTAAACATGGAAAAACTAAATGTACATGTTTTATTGTAAAAAGAAAGGGCGCGTGCTTCTAAATTGTAAAAAATGGGCAAGAGATCTGTGTGATGGAAAATTGAAAAATATGGCAATGGCAGTTGAAGAATCAGATGAAGAGGATG
The DNA here is from genome assembly GCA_019776745.2 of Taxus chinensis. Lineage (NCBI taxonomy): Eukaryota > Viridiplantae > Streptophyta > Pinopsida > Cupressales > Taxaceae > Taxus > Taxus chinensis. The sequence goes on from CM034153.1 coordinate 752,252,385, forward strand.
ACTATATCCAAAACAATGATGACAACTCAGATAATCAGAGTGATGATGATTTTTTATATTAAGGTGTGTGACTGTAATATTTCTCCTCCATATTCACACTACGAGGGAGAATGTTAGGAATAATATTTTAGTGTGAATATTAAATAAATAACAAATTTCATAAGTTGTTATTTATTTGGTTATTTGGTTTTACAAGATTTGTGGTGGTTGGAACCACTCAAATTATCAAGGGAATTTATTTGTAGCTTCCCTATTATTTAGGATTTTGATGTATTATTTATATGGCTATTGCAAGTAATAATATAGCTCTTGATTTATAAAATTATTTTGATTTGAATCTCTTCCTTCAAGAGAGTTGTTAAATGGTATTTTTTCATTTTGTCTTCCCTAGAGAAGGCACTAATCATTGATTGGGAAAAAGATATTTATGTCAATACCTCACAATGAATATGTTCAATGGACAATAATGATAACTATAAGAATGGATAATAAAGTATAGTAATACTCATTGTTTATGATTCCCCATATTTGAATGTTTACATCAAGGAAACTGAACAAAAATTATACATCAAATTCATTGACTTGAACACTATATACACCTAAATTTTTACACTTTCTATTTTCATACATGTTACTAACAATTCTCTTTTTAGGTTAGAGTTCACTAATGCATATATCTCTAGAATGGGTGCCTTAAGGGGATCGTTCTAGGAGAGGGGTATGGTTATTTATGTAACCATTGAGTTAGGGATCATACATGGAGGGAGAGTAGCTTTCAACCTCACTTATGTATTTCTTTTGCTCATATTCCTCTTATTTTACCTCTTTTTTTAAAGATATTCAAACAATTTTTTATAGGAGCTTATAACCTAGGGATTAGAGGGATCCCACCTGAGAATCACAATGACCAAACTGACAACTGATGACTAGAAACCAAAATAAAAAAATACCTGCTAACATGCACAGAGATGAGAGACCCAAACGCCAGAACATAAACCATAGACTCAAAAAACTAAGACCCAATCATAATAAAGTTGGAAATATTAAGCCAGAGAAACCGAACGACGAGGACCAAGCACCTTCCTGCCTCTTGAATTTTCCCCCTCATGATTCATGTGAAGAAGGAAGTTGTATGTGAAACCGAGCTTGTGACGAAGCCCTGCAATACCCGCTGACTCCCTGAAAATTGGTGCCAAGAGACCAGGGAGGTCCAATTTCTCCAGGTGTTTCCCTTCACAAATCTCATATGCACAGGCCGCATGCACTTCTTCAGCAAATTTCATCAGGATCATGTTCCTCGCCAACAACTCTACGATCAGTTGTCATGCCTCCTCCAAAGCATAACCATCTCAAACAGAGTCAGGAAAGGGCTGAGCTCTACCAAATTCATCCAAAGTTTCCACCAGGTTAACCCTATGTATGGATTTGATGAAATTCAATGTTTATCACTCTAAGCTCTTCCATATTCTGCCTCACCAATAATAACCTAGTCACGAACCAAGAAGCCACTTTAGAGTTGACACGGGAATGATCCAACTCTGCTAGGTATTCTGCCCCTAAAATGTGAGAGATAACTTCCCTGACCGAAGCAGACTCCACCCTAAAGATGATCCTCAATCAAGCCTATGATAATTCCCTGCAAAAATCCATTTCCCTCTTCTCACCGTGTAAGAATAAAAGTGGCATAGGCTGAGACACCTTGGCAAAAATACTGAAACCACCGCCAACACAACCACCAAACAAAGACAAATTGGAAACTACCCACACCGCCACAAATTAAAGAACCTCGAGACTCCCTTCTTGAGAAATAATCACGTCGAAATCCTCCCAATCTCTCACACGCATGGAGATGATTGGGCGAGCTCTATTCATGATACCACAGTTATCTAGAAGATTAACGGCACCATTCATATCCCTATACGCGTGTTTAATGTTCCACATATGGATTTTATTAAGACAAAACAAAATATTGATAATGAAATAATCCAAATGCCAAGACAAATCCTTCCCTTTTCTCACATAATTAATCACCACTTGTGAGACCCCTTCAATTTCTAATGCTTCACAACTAGTTTGAACTGCCAACTTTAGACCTTCAAGAAGGGCTTGTGCCTCCATAACATTACATGAGCCAAATTCAAGAGGGAAAGGCCATGCTATCACAAAATTTATTTCAACATCTCTAATCAAACACCCCACTCCTAATATACTTGGATTTCCCTTAGATGCTTCGTCGAAAGTCAGTTTGTGAAACTTAGGAGGGTGTGGAGATCATCTAGCTTGTTTTCTGATGAGTGATTTTTCCACTTTGGACATGCCTTTCTTGATGATAGAACCAGGATCTGGTAGTTTGATCAGAGGCCAAGCAAGCCTAAGATTAGAATCTTGTAGACACCTAAATTCCGCTCTTGCAATCTTATTGCTGAAATTCATGCAAATCACTCTCATTCTTGTCAATTCTATTATAATTAGTAATTTCCGCTGATTAACTAACATTTTCCCCCTATTCTGGTTAATTGACAATGTTTTTTTTACTATCCACCCTTTTCCAGATCTAGGATGCCAATCGATGTCAAATCGTAAGTTGTTATCCTCTTCCGGGAAACAATTAGCGTTATTATCTAATTAAGCCTATTTTTCCCTTGATTTGGTCAATATGCCCTAATATTGATTCAAACCCCTATGATGGCCACTCAAAATCACCTCATTCACCTCCACAACATCTTATCAAGCTTCAAAAGCTTATCCTAGCCTCCTAGTTGACTCTAAGCGGTCGATTAAGGCTTCGTACCTCTTAATTACTTGGTAATTCACTAATTATGATTACCAAGGCCTAATCATCATTAGCAATTCTAATCTTATTTGGGAATTTGAGTCCACATGCACCAAAATACAAGGTTCTCCCAAAAGGAAAACTATAAAAAGAGTTCACCTCTTACCTTAATACTTTACACCATGCTTTAATTTGCATCTCATATAATACATATGATTCATAGTCAAGTTCAAACCCTTGCCTAAAGCCTTCAACAAGGTTAGTAGATGAATAATCTAAATTGACTTCACAAGTCACTTGGAGAGGTTATTTCACCATTGTTTGGAGTAACAACCATAACCATTTGATTTCCCTCTTAGGTCTATTTAGGCACATGCTAGGTAATTCAAGCATATTAGTAGGCATGTTTAATTAGATCTTGCATTGTTTTCATACTAGTTAAGTATTCCCTTTAACTTCTATCTTAATGTTACATTCCTAGAATTAGAAACCTTGGCTAGATGGATGACAATGGTGTTAGCTTTCCTTGTTTAGTCATGTAATTTTCTTTGTAAATTTTAGGGTGCTTTCATTTAGCACGCTCGGTGGGACAATACCGCATTACATTCAATTTTTAAATCTTTTTAACTTAGTTTCAAAGTTTGTTATTTCAAGTTTTAGATTAGTTTCAAGTTTCCTAGATTAATTTTAAGTTTTCTAGTTTACTTTCAATCTTTCTAGAGTACTTTCAATCTTTTTAGATTAGTTTCTCAAGAGTTTTAGATTAATTTCAAATTTTTCGAGTAATTTTCAAAGTTTTATAGATCAATCTCCATTTTTTAAAGTTGTTTCAACTATATTAGTGGTAGAAATTGTGTTGTCATGTTTTTTGCAAGATATAAGGAGGTGAAGCCCTGTCAAAATTGACCCAAAATCCCAAAGATTGGACCTTTTTTCAAGAAATCTGCTCAAAAACCTGGATTTTTTACCACCTACAGGAAAAAGGCACATGTGTATGACTGTGAGCACCTATGCATCCAGAGGGATGCCTGTGCATGACTGGGAGTGTCTGTGCATGACCGTGAGTGCTTGTGAATGACTGTGAACACCCTTGCATACACTGAATTCTTGGTTCTGAGTGAAAAATAAGTCCATGTGCATGACTGAGAGCACATGTGCATCACTGAAAGTTCCCATGCATCATTAATTGTGTGAAAAATGACAAAGGGATGCCTGTGCATGACTGTGAGCACCTGTGCATGACTATGAGCACCTGTGCACTAAGAGGGGTGCCTATGCATCAAGGTAATTATTTTTTTTAAACTCCAAAATTTCAAATTTATGATTCCTATCAGTTTTTTTAAGGGTTTTTAAATGTTGTTTTTATCAATTTATTGATTTTAGAGCAATATCCATAACAAAATTGGCTTAGCGTTTGATAGATGATATGTTTTCATATTTTGTTTTGAGTTTGGAATAGGGTTGTGTATGCTCTTCTCTTGCACCTAGTGTGATCTTGAGAATCAAAAACAACCCTAAACCACTTTTTATTTCTTGGGAGTAAGTAGGAACACTCATCCTTCATTTCTTGCTTAAGGGAACAAACTTTCATGTTTTGACATATGCTTGATCTTTTAGTTTAAGAGTTTTTTCATTTTATAAATAACCAAGGCTAAAATTTGTGTATGCTCTTCCCTTTCACCTAGTGTGATCTTGGGAACCAAAAGCAATTTTAGTCTTTGATTAAGAAGCACTAGGATTAATTGGGATTAAACCTTGCTTTGTAAATTTTTATGGTAGTTAGTTAATTTACAAGCTTTGCATTTCTATTTTAGTTGGATTATTTGTTGTGTATGCTCTTCTCTTGCACCTAGTGTTATCTTGAGAAACAAAAATAACACTTAATCCTCTTTCTATGATATTGTGAACCTTTTTGAACTACTAATCATTTGTTTGAAGGACCTAAAATCCTTTTTAAAGAAAGAAGGGATCTCTTTAAACAAAAAACTAACATTCGCGTGTGTTGTAGGTTGCCATTGGTGGTCTATACCAAATTTATTAATCCAAAAGATAAAAAAATACACCAACACACCATTCAAAACACCATATTACAGGTTTGGGTTAAGAGCTATGACTCATCTGCTCAACTAGGACATAAACCCTTTGGCATAAGCCTTAAGATACAATAATTGGGGTGGTCCTAGGAACCCTAAAGTAGTTCACGCAAGAGGGAACCTTGTGAATGAAATAGGAAAGTGCTCCACACTACCGACTTGTCTAGTACGCCTTGGTGAGATTAGCATCAAAGATATCCATATCGGGACCCCACTGAGAGTATAATTGAATGCACTTTAGTGCTCATTATAATAAAGGGGGTAAATTAAAGTCGAGATACTTCTTGGGAAACCTTGGTAAATAAATCTCGCTATAAATATCTTGTGACACCTAGAGAGAGAACCACCTAGGAAGCTTGCTGACTTGGAGCCATTATTTTTGTCTTACTTAGTATACTTGAGAGCTCTCAGAAAGTGACAAAATTTTTAGATTCAAACTCTTGTTTTTCAAACAAGGGAAATAATCTCTTAAAGTTGAAACCGTGTGATTTTCATCATGAAATTCACTTCATGTCATTTTGTCCTAGTTTTTTCACTTGTCCTAAGACAACGCGAAACTCTGCCAAAATAAAAGTAATTTTATTTCAACACCACTTAGTCTACACCCGTGTTTTCTTGTTTCCCATTTTTGGACAAAAGGAAACAACATATACGGATACCGCTAGATATTTGTCTCCACCACTTTTATATTCTACTTATGTGACTAGGTTGCAATGCCAAGAGCACAGCCATACAATTTAAATATTTACGTCTTGTTTCCATTGTGAAATTAGGCCTAAATATATATATTGTAGGGTTACGCTACTCACACACATAACAATTTCTTGATATACTTAGACATATTTTTTACACCCTAGTTTTGTCTTAAGTTTTGTGACTATTGAGGTCACTTTATTAGCATCACTATAGTGCAATTTTGATACTAAAATCTTGCTTTCTCATAAATTTTGATTACGTGTCCAAATAGAATTCTTAAGTTTCTCGCATTTGTATCATCCATTTTACAAAGCTTTGACTTTGTTAGTGTTTAGAAACTAAATTTTAGTATATATTGTTAGAAGATCATGTCAACATTCTCTTATCATTTAGGCCCTTGTTTTTTTGCAAACTTGACCTAACTGGTGATATTGTGTTGTCACTATTTGGTTACAAACCTATCTAGACAAATCTTAAAGAATAAAATATTTGGTGTAACTAAATTTTGAGCATTGTAAGCCATTGTATCATTTTTAAGGAAAACTTGTGTCATATACTACCTTGCTAGGGTAGCTTGTTCGTTATTCTTTAGTTTGTACATTTTATTTGATCTATCAATTTCATGGCTATTCTATAGTCACCTTGCTTTGGCAATTTAACGTCATTATGCTACAAAAATTTGACTAAGGCCCCTTTTTGGTAAACCTTAGTTCAAATTCTTAGCATTGTATTTCCTATCTTGAGTATGACTTCTACAAGGATGGGATCCTGAAGATTATGAACAGATATATTTGGAGGTGACAACCCTCTCTTAGAGGATAATCTCATGGTTGACCTTAGTGGTGGAGAGGAAGAGTCTCCTCGTATGAATATAGAGTGTCCTCCCGCTAATTTTGATGATTACATTTTTCAAAAACAAACATGAGATTCTTATGTGTGTTATGGAACTAGGAGCTAGGTTACCTCCCAAGGTGGGCCCCTTTCATCAAGCTCTTGAATATTGCGGGGCCATTCGTTAGTATGAATGACACAACTGTGAACTCATAGTGGTTTGTATCTAGTGTGAATGTTTTTCTTATGAGTATATACCTCTTCAATCCTCAGCTGATGATACATTGAATTAAGATTTGTCTTCAAAAACATTGTAACCATCCTTCATCTGATCAAACAAATCATCAATAAAAGGAAGGGGGCAACGATTCTTGATCATTAATTTGTTCAACTATCTGTAATTGATGCACAATCTCAGGGATCCATCCTTCTTCTTCACAAAAATCACTAGTACAACCTCAAAGAGATACACTAGAATGGATTAGGCCCTTCTTAAGAGCACCTCTAGCTATAGTTTGAGCTCACATAGCTCAGGGGTAGTCATCCTGTAAGGTGCGCATGAGATAGTATCTTCTCCAAGAAACAATTCTATACAAAAAATCTATCTCATATGGGGAAGGTAGGCCAGGAAAATCACCAGGAAAGACATTTGTAAATTCTCTCAAAATGTGGTGGTCATCGAGTGAAGGCCCACTAGTCTCATCCTTTGACATGTCACTAACTGTAATGACATATAATTGAAATCCCTGATGCACACACCGCTTAAGATGCATAGTGGATATAGTGCGAATGGAAATAGGCATCCTAAGCCCAATAATCACCAAGTCAACACCCATATTATCTATAAAATACATCACCTTACTGTAACAATCCATTCTAGCTCTATGTGCAGAAAGCCAATCCATACCCAAAATAACGCCATAAGATCCCAAGGGAAGGCTGTGAAGATCCAAAGTCATGGTGAAGGGGCCCTAGGTCTACTACACACTCCTTGACTAAGGAGTGCACTGTGAGCTTGGCTCCAGAAACCATCTCTACGTCCTAACTACGACCCTACCTAATTACCACCAACTTGCATAGCTCTACTAAAGGTGGGGAAATGAAAGAATTGGAAGTGCTTGAATCAAATAAGATAGAAAAAGGAATACCACCAATGTTACCTAAAGTCTCAATCATAGTGCTCTAGTGCTATGCCAGGCGGTTTTCGACGGCTGCATAAATCTTGTGACTCTATGCCATGTCACCAACTTTCAGGTCATAAAGAGAGGCCTTACCATTGTTATTAGGATTCTGCAGATAATCTCTACAATGATTCCCTTGTGTACCACATCCATAACAAATAACACATCCCCTTGAATGAGAAGTGGCTCCTATAGGTGTTATAATAGTCTACGTTTTAGACCCTGATGATCCTACTTTAGACTATTGTAGTTGCTGCAGATGAGCTCCCACTAACTGAGCTCCAGGTGATGCCTATGTCCTGATGATTCCTCTAGCTAGAGGTCATACGTTGCCTTCTTTGTGCATCATATCTCTATGGGGGCATGAATGGTGGACGAGTCTACTATTATGGTTGTTGTGGTAGCTTGAAGGAGGATTTTGTAGATTCGTTTCTGCCATGAGGGGGAGGGGTCGCCCTCTTCAACCAAATATCTTGCATCTTCTGAATGTGGCTCCTCACCCAATCTCTCACCTGTTGGGTCTTCTCTTATGTTCTCCTCCGTAATATAGGCCTTCTCAATGGCCTCAACTAATGTCTATGAAGAATGCATACACACTGCCCCATCAAGATATAAATTCAGGCCCCTGATGAACCTTTGAACCCTGAATTTCTCATCCTACATATAACCCATGTACTGAAGCAAGTCCAAAATATTCTCTCATACTCTGCCACTATCATACTCCGCCTATCGCAGATCATGGAACTCATCAATCCACTATTGAATGAACTGCATAGATAAATATCTTCTCCGGAATATCTCCTCAAAGATCTCCCATTTCATGGTTTCTAAATCTAGGTGGAGCTTCTACTTCTCTATCCTCCGCCATACTCCAGACCCCCTCCCTCAAAAGATGTATAGCAACACGAGCCTTCATGTTGTTAGTGCATGTACATAACTTGAGGCATCCACTCAAGCTAATTATCCAAGCCTCAGCCTAGAACCCTCTTGTGTCTCCAGTGAAGTGAGGTGGATGAAGCTTCAGTATCTCTCTAATTTGATCATCCGTTGATGCTTTGTCTGCACCCTGGGTCTCTCCTCATGGCCGTCTCTCTACTATGGACTTCATAAATCTATCCCAGGGTCTCACGGCCTTATCTCTCTGTGCTAAGCATTGTATATCTACCTCCACATGGGAGTTATCTTCCTTATACTCCTCAATTTTTTGTGGAGCGTCCTAAGCCTCTTGTGAAAGCTCCCTCTCATGTTGGCTTGGTTGTCCCCCAATTGAATCTCTACGTATAGTAGCATTGACCTCATGTAAGGTCTGTAGAATTTGCGCCAATATGGCAGTAATTTCCTTATCTGGGGGTGGTCCATCTAACTCAACGTGTAAGAACCTCTCGTCTTGTATGTGCCTCCTGTATAGACCAAACGAAGTTAGTCTATTATTTCTAGGTGTGTTTTAGTTTACTAATCTTTCTATGTTTTAAATTATCAAGCAATATCAAGTGTCCTAGGTTTAGGTTGCGCTAGGTTTTAAGTGTTGTTCCCATGTTTTCCCAGGGTCCAAGTGTAGAACCCATGACTTTGATACCGAAGTGTAACGCCCACAATTGACGCATCCAAACCACACCAAAAACTACAAACACTTAACTAGTAAATTACGACCAAATTATTATTTTTTATTAGCTAAAACACATTAATCCAATCTTAAATACATTAATTACGATTAGTAAAAATCTTACTCATTTATTTAATACATCTCCTTCTGAATTAATTTTATTTATTTAATCCAGAATTATTATTTTATTAATTTTATCTATTCAATTAATTAATCCCAAAATTAATTTTATTTATTTTCTTCCCCTTAAATTCTTAATAATTTTAACCCATTTTAATTAAAATATTTCCTAACTTAAATAAAATTAATTTGGGGATTAATTAATTGAACAGATAAAATTAATAAAATAATAATTCTGGATTAAATAAATAAAATTAATTCAAAAAGAATCGGATTCCCCACCTAAAAGAGAACCAAAAAAGTCCATGACTTCTTTTTTAATGGCCTTTTGATCCGACAACCACTCTCGCGAACCGTTCTTAAGCTTTAAAATATAATTGGAGCTACATCGTTACTTAACAAAAGCATGAAAACATTTAGAGTTCTTATCCCCTTCTTTTAGCTAGACTTCCCTAGATTTCAGGGGCCGATAAATTTCTTCCTTCAAGAGAAGATTGTTCAGTTCAGCGAGCAAAAATTTCACCTGATAATAGTCCTCCTGATCCATACCTGCTCTGAAAACCTTTTCATTTAACTCCTTCAAATATTTTTCCACTCCGACCTTTTCCTGGAAAATATTCTTAAAAGAGGCCTTATTCCAGACTGTAATTTCTTTCTTAAGGAGTGACAACTTCTTGGTCAAAATGAACACATACTTTCCTTTCACCACAAAGGACTACCACCAATGCCTTACAAGTTCCTTAAACGAGGGGTCTTTCATCCACATCAACTCAAATTTGAAAGGAGAGTTTCTTAGAGATGAATCAATAACAATGTTCAACACAATTGGAAAATGATCCTGATCCAGACCAAGGAATCACCTCACTCTCCATCAAAATATTGGCTTGCATCCAGGGGGATTAGCTAGAAATCTATCTAGACGAACAACTATTCTCCCTGAGCCAATGCCCATGTTAGACTAAGTCAACCATTCACTCTTCGGAAGGATATCCCAAAGGACCAATATATCCACGAAGGCAGAAAATTCTCTCTGAGATTGGGAGTTACTACGAGAGCTACCACCATAATCCACCTCCGAAATAGTAGCATTAAAATCGCCAGCAAAAACCACTGGTACATCCCCCAAAACAACCAATTGATCAAACAAAGAAGCCCACAATTCTCTTTTCATAGGAATACTCGTCGGGCCATACACATTATAGAGGTAAACGAACTTATCCGAGTGCTTGACCACAACCTTACACCATTGAAAATTGGTCGAAGCTTCCAGCAGGGTGATCTTTACCTTGTTAGAAAGCCACACTACACCCAGACCACCAAAAGCTCCATTGGCATCAACGAAGGAAACCTGTAAGCCTTTCCATTTACGCAACCAGGTGGAAGAACACTCCAAATCGATCATTTTAGTTTCATGAAAACAAAAATATCCACTCCTTGTTCAAATGCCTAGCCAAACATTGTTTTTCAGGGGCATTTAAACCCCTAACATTCCACGAAACCACCTTCATGAGCTCTTCGGGGGGGATTGGCCTGCCCTACTGACCGGTTGATAAAAGGACTTCATCTATTTCTGCTTGCCTGCTTCTACATCCCTACGAGTTCTTCTTTGGCTGCTCGGCCTACCCGGCTGAAATTCCTTCCCGCTTCTAAAAGAGCTAAGACTTGGAGTTTCAGCAATGGAGTAATCCTCCTTACCATCAAACCCATTTGGCGTGGGGAGGGTCCTTTCTTCTTCCTCCGTCTCCCTTTCCAACCTGCCCTCCGCCTCTTCTCTAGTAGCAACCCAACGATTTAAATCTGAGGCTGGGCGTCGTTGCCCATTTCAACCTCTTCATGAAGAAGGGAGAGAATCTGGGAGGATTCAATCACTAGTTTGGAGGTTTCTTTTAGAAAAGTCTGCGGCGAAAGCTCCACCTCCTTGATGAACCGACAAGGTTAATGTTCTCCTTATTTGAATGACTAGAAACATGCTGTTGGCCTTTGTTTTCTTTTGACCCCATTTTCAAAGCAGAAGGGTTGAGCCGAGCCACTGACATATTTTGCCTAACCTTGCAGTTCCTCCTAAGATGGCCAAGTTAATGACACCTGAAGCACTTGAAGAAGATCCTCTCATACTCCACCTGCTGAACCTAAGTCCCTTTTGAGGATTGAATAGAAATAGAATCTGACAAGGGATATAAACCATCCACTGCAATACACACCCTTATAAAGGCAGCTAGATTGCCTTCCAGGGTTTTAGGATCGATCCTGACTACTCTTCCTAAAGATCCGCATATTTTAGAGAGAATACGAAGGTTCCAATATTCTATCGGAAGAGCATACAACCTTACCCAGATTTGCATTTCTTCCAAAACCACCACATTGGAATTGAAGTTAGTGAACCATTTTCGAGTGAAGAGCCCATCTTCAATGAACAAACGCTCCTTTACAGGGTCTCCTCTTTTTGGCCCGCGTTCCTAAAAATCACAAGAAAATACCCCTTGGCCAAGAATCTAACTCGAAGCTCGCACCCCCATTGTCTCTCACAAAAGCTCGAAATGCCATCTGATGAAAGCTTCCTTCCCAGGAATTTCACCACCAAAGCCCTTTAGGAAAAAAGATCCGCTTGGCCCCTAGACCGTCCTCCACTCCCAATACCATTGATCAAGGAGGATCAACAGAGGAGGCCACCTACAGAAAAGGCCATTATGGAAGAGTATCAGCCTCCTCTTGAAAAACACCTATGCCTTCCTTCTAAAACACTATCCACAATGTATCTTTCATCATCATTTCTCAAAATTTTGGATAGTAAATGCTTTTATTACACCATATCTATGAATTGGAGTGGTGGAGGAGCACTTTCTGTAAGTGTGACATTGGGGTAGGATCGGGTCTTTAATGTCCACTGAGCGATCTGCATTCAGAGCACCTAGATATGTTCCACTTGATCCATATGGAGAAGTTCGTCCCCTACCTCAAGGTGTCCCCCATGGCCACTTATTGAAAGCATCCAAATAACTCAATGGGAATGGAACTTAGGTTGATGATTACCAACTACTTATAACTCACCAATAGGACAAGACCTTGAGTTCAGAACTTTGGATGGTAAACACTTTTTATTATACTAGAACTATGAACTGGAGTGGTGGAGGAGCACTTTCTATAAGTGGGACATGGGGGGTGTGCCTTGGGTCCTTAATGTTCACCGAGCGATCTTCATTTGGAGTGCCCATATATGTTCCGCTTGGTCCATATGGAGAAGTTTGAACCCTACCTCAAGGTGTCCCCATGGCCACTTATTGAAATCATCCAATGAACTCAATGGGAATGGAACTTGGGTTTATGATTACAAAATACTTTTAACTCACCAATAGGCCAAGACCTTGAGTTCACTCTTATTTTCCCTCTTATCTTCTTGTTTTTCTCCTCATTTTTCTAACATCTTACTAAATCATGACCCTATTTCTTTCATTTTGCATCATCCTTTCTTCTCATGTCTCCTTACACATTCCCCTTTACTTTTTCCTCCCTTGTCGACGCCATCATCCGCAGGTGATTGCATTGGTGTAAAGTCAAATTCTCTACCGACACCTTTTCCCATGAGTGATGGCATTTGTATAAATACCCCAACTCTCATTTTCACATTAGGACATCACATATTTTCATAAAGGAACTCACCATTATCTTATCTCTCTTGCACCAACTTGCACCTACTTGCTTAGCTTCTGAATTTCTTACATATTGACTCTTGGCTTGGAACATATTCTTGTTTGGATTGGTTTGCTTGCACTTTTAGTGAGTTAGGACTGGATTGTTTTCCCTTCTCCACCTGAAAGTTGTTCTCTCTTGGTGTATGGTCTTTTGGGATATAGATGCATCAGCGATTGCCGCCCATCAGGTAAGTGCTCTAACTCACTTTGTCATTTTTTATAGAGTATTTTCCTATATTCAATACATGCTTTATGTAAGTTTAGTATTTTGTGCACATTCTAGGTTAGCATATTGCATTTCAGTTCTTCAAATCATGTTACATGTTTTTCTCAAGTTAACACAATATTTACATGTTTCTTTTAATTATCTTACCCCCCATAGCGTCGATACCTCCATATGGTTCCTTCCTCTTCTTCAACCTAAGGCCTTGGAAAAAAAAATCTTAGTTTAAGGGATACTTCCCTTGGGGTATGTGATCATAGCAGTCCTTGTACCCCTTTTAATTCTATCATTTTTGTGTTGGTCTTGGTGTGTCCCTCATTTTTTTCCTCAAATACCCTAGTTGAATGGATGATAAGAGTGCATGGTGCCTAGACACATTTTTCCCACCATACATCATTGGTGAACCCAACGTGAACTTTATTTTGTCCCTTATGATCGAGGACAACTCATTAAAAGCACCCATTTTTCATTTTTGTCTTGTTTCGTTATTTAAAATTCTAAAAAAATCCTAAGAATCAATTTTTCCAGACACCTTCGGCCCTTGTGTAAAATCTTCCTAACCGATAGCGCCTTGGGCAAGTGCACGGAGATGGGGGACCAAAAAGCGGGCAAATTTTCAATTTAAAGTGAAATGTGAACGTGTTTTGGGAAAGCACAATAGTATTATGAATTATTAGGATTGGTAATTACCAAGCCTAAAACATGAACAAGTTATAACACGCTCACATTCTTGTTTGCTATGTGGCATATGTGTTTTTTGGAGGGATACATTTACTAAAATAAGAATAAGTATTTCATTTTTTAATCTTTATACTTTATTATTTTTTATACTTTTAAGTTTATTTTAGTAAATGTAATAAATTAGGGTCACTATACACCTTATAACTAGTCATAGTTCCATTAGTCACAATTTAGAAGATGGTTTTTTATATTCTAATCTAGTTAGTACATAGCTATTTTTCAAGATTTCAACATTCAACCTAAAGTTTTTAGGGTTTGAATTATATAATTGATGTTTATTTTGGGAAAGAATATAGTCACTGTTTAGGTTTTGGGGCCTTTTGGATTGTTTACTGACATTTTTTGAAGTGTTAAATGTGTCAAAATTAGAATTTACAAACCTCACAACTCCCAAAGGTAGTGACAATTGATCGAATATATGGACTCGTGAATTTTCCCATGAGCATGGAGTTAAATCCCTAATTTCATCTTAAAATATGGTAGAATCATACTATGGATGAATACCTACTTTACAAGCTTAGGGAATGCATATTTAATAGGACCACTCAAGTGATCCTCACAATCAACCATGCAAGGGAGTGACCTTGGCTCCCATATTGGAATGTATATAATCCTTTGATCCTTATAATATATATTGACAATAGTAAGGTGTGGGAAACAAGACAATCTATCTAAGGACCCCATAATATTTTTATTTGTTCAATAGAAGATTAAGAATAAATTTGAAGAGTTTTAATCTAAAATAGTGCATGCATCACATTGATATATTTATAACACTCAACAAAAGTTAGGGTAGGAGTAGGTGAAAATGTTCAAAATCTTCCAAACGTATATTTACTTTCTATGGAGAAAGAAACTCAAAATTTCATCAAGATTTATGCTAAGTAAATTAGTTATGTTCTCACCCTAGTGTAGGATTAGGAAGGTTGATTCAAGTGCCACATACTTCATAAGAAATCAAATTTACATCAACATTAAGAGAAATGCTTTTCAGATATCCTTTTTTTTGTTTTTGCCAAGAAACCCTTATAATTATTTCATAAATGGAATTGAGACACAAATGAAATAATTTTGTGCATTAAAAAAAGTAATTTTTTGAAATTGATTAGAGAGTGTTGTCGTGCAAAATGTATGGTATGAAAAATTGAAACTTTGAGCATGACAACTAAGCCTGCAATTGAATCTTTCACTTCTCAGTCATTGGTGCGTCCTTCCTCTGGCCAACCTGCCTTAGTAAAACTCTCAACCTAGCTCAAAATAAATTATTAACAAAGTTGTTAAGTTTTTTTCAATGTGTAGGGTTTGTTGAATATGATGATTGATGAGTTTAGTATGACTTGATGGAAGATATCTACCTCCGGAGGCCTAAAAAGGCCATTTTGAGTTAATCAAAAATCCTCTGTGAGAGTTGAATAAATATATCAATAATTTGGAGGTGATGTTAGGGAATCTTGGAAGTGTTGGAGGAAATTTATGAAGATTTATGAAATGTTTTCTCATTCAAGGACAATTTTCTCAACAACGGGTTTTCTAGGTGTAGGGAACAAACACTCTAATGGTGAAATATGACTTCTCCAGATGATTTTGGGATCTATGTAAGGAATTAGGAGGAAAAAAATAGGAAATGGAAAGATATGTGAATCCTATACATTTTGTTAACATCCATGTTTCTTTAAGACTTGAATGTTTCATGAAGAATTTCAAAATAGTGCGGCTTCCCCTTTCGGTTCTAGACAAAAATGACCCTAAATTTGCAAGATCTAGAGAGATGGTTGCCACATGGTAATAGGTGAATATTTGTAAATGTTGATATGTCTTGGAGTGGGTACTGTCATAAATAGACTATTGTTTACCGTGGGTGAGGATCTCATGAGGATGGGGCCAAATTTTGTGAGTTGAAAACACCTTCCTAATACACCAGGTTGTGTTTTCGAGTGACAAAACTTCTAACATGAAAAAGTGGTAAAATTGAGTTACCATGAGTTGAAAGCATGTTTCTAAAACCTCAAGTGATGAATTAAGTGTTTAGAAACACTATTATGAGATCTACACTATGATGGGAATATGATTCTCTCTTCTAATTACAAGGTAAGAGGGAGGATCACTCTCTTACTTTTTAAGTCCTCCACAATTAACCATAATGATCACAAATCAACTCCATGATGCTCAAACTGTTTTATGATTATCTATCACTTACTGATATAGGTATTCAAAATGTAGATGGAAGGATTTATCCCTAAATGATATTCTTGTTATGTGGCCAACTATTATACTGAAATGAGGTGGTTGTAATGTCCTTCCTCCTTTGAAGTGTGATCACACTACAAGGTTCAAATGAGTGTTTAAGAACACTACCGAGTGAGTGACATCAAGTGAAACTCAGATGATTTCTCATTCTTACATATTTAGTTCTCTATATGAAGATCATCCTCTTACCCCTCCTGGCTCCAAAATTCTCCTTGGATGGAATCAACTTCAGGATACTCATATATCTCTTTTCTCATATGTCTCTCATGGAGATAGATGATTCCTTGATCCTTCACACATGATAGTCATGAATGTTTGGGTAGCTTGACTATGTCATCTTGGATTGTTCCTTGAAGAGGTTTGGATATGATGGTAGAGTCTAGATATGATGATCTCAACTTACTCCATGAGCTTCCCATTTCACCTTTGAACATGATAACACCCTTTTTAACTTCACAATTCACTTCCCTGACCAAGATGTCACATGAGTGGAAACATACTTATAGTATCTAGAAACATCTTCGATTGATTTATCCTCATGGAAATAGGTTTCCTCCTCTATATGGAAGGATTGATCCCTAAATGAGACTTGAAGGAATGTTTGAGGGCGAGATCCATCTTCTTGAACTCCAACTGCATTAAATAACTATGAAAGCCACTCCCTAAATTGTGAGATGTGAACACATCGCCAAGTATTGATTAAGTGTTTAGAAACAATATCAAGAGATATGCACCATTTGTGAGCTCGAGATGACTACCATAATCACTCGTGGTGATCCTTTCTCATCATGTTCATGATTATCAGTCCCTTGATGACTTGAATTTTAATGAGGTTCTTGATGTTTCAGATCCTTCACAGACCTCATGATTCTTCTAATTACACTAGTTTTCCAAGTGATTGTCTATTACACATTTTGATGCATATTTGTTTTCCTCCAAACTCATTTGGGAAGTCTTGAAATCTTCCATAGAAGACATCATTCACCATTGAATCTCTCATTCCCTACACCTTGAATACCCAATGTTGAATAGATGGATCCTGAATGATATTTTCTTTCCTAAAATTTCCTAAATTACTTTAGACACCTTCAATTCTCTTCAAAATAACCCGTAGATGCTTTGGAATTTCCCTGAACATTCTGGAAGTGTGTTTACCAACTGCAAAATGGCCCAAAATGTGATTTTTAGGCTTCTGAAGGAAAATATAAATCACTGAATCTTACTGAATTAATTTATCACATTGGGTAATCCCTTGTACACTAAAAAAATTTAAAACCTTGTTAGGAATTTCCTCTGAGCCATGGTGAAGGTTGAATTGAAGGCATGCTAGTTAGAGGAAGGAGGCAAAGTGACTGGAAGGATGCACATAATGATGTATATCAAGAGGAATGGATTGAATATTTTTACTCCCTTAGTCCTATAACTTATATTTTCATATTATGATCATTTATCTACATTTTTGTGTTCTTGGTGTTCTATTGTTGCTAATATTCAAATATATCTAAGTAATTTCATTACAAATATATAGTGGTAGTTCATAACATCTAGCATTTACTTCCAAATTTGAATTTGTTTTGTTGACTCTCACGGTTTTTCTCACCTAAAGCTTAATTTTGGGATTATATCAAGCATCCATAGATCTTGGTTATAAAATAATAAACTTGAATTTAATCCTCCTAAATCTTATTCAATAGGTAAATGAGTCAAGAAGGGTTTGTATGATAAGAAATATAAATTTTATCCCTATCAGTTTATCTAAAACCCTGTTTTTAAATTTCAACAAGAAAATATTAATATCTTAGCTACTAAGGATTCTTGGAAGATAAATCTACCTAGAATTGGGTTATAATAGTTATAACTTAGGAGTCTTCTTGAGTCACACCATTGTTGAGAAGATTCTAATACCATTGCAGAGAACACCCTTTTGATCAATTTTATCCATGTGGAATTATAATTTTAAGGTGAATCACATGTTCCTGACCTCAACAATGTACTGATCTCATTACCAAGCACTAATTAAGTGTTTAGAAACACTCTTGGTAGGTGTGTATTGATTGAGAGTATGAGATGATTGGTAGCATCACCTTCTATGGCCTTGGATTAAATTAGATACTGATACAATGTAAAGGATTATTCAATATTTCTGGTGCCTACTTATTTTCCTCCTAAATCCTTGCAGAGCTCCCAGAATCAGCTAGAGAAGTCAAGGTTCACAATTTGACTACTCATTCCTTGCACCTCAAAACCCATTGTTGAACAAACTATCCTTGAATGATAAAATAATTCCTAAATATTCCTAAAATTCTTCCAACACCTTCGAGGATTTCAAATACCACCTTTGGATACTTAATACCTTTTCATAACTATCCCAGAGGATGCACATAGGCTCCAAAATGGCCAAAATTAGCCTTTTTAGGATTGCGAGTGAATTAGTCTTTTACTACACTTCAATGAATGGAATAATGGACCTTATTAAACATTTTTTAAAACTTATACATGTTCAACCAATGCATTAGGAATACCTTAAAGCACAAGGTGATCATGAAACATGAGGCAGGTTGGCCTAGAGAGGGATTCAAGGAGACTTGGGAGCAAGATTTCACATTATGGTTTGGTTTTTGTGGCTTAAGTTTTGCATTTTTGGGTTAGTAAATTCACATGACATCATCTCCATATGAAGATATTCATCTTACCATTACAGTATTCAAAATCCTCCTTAAATGGAATTATATTTAAGATGCTCATACACTTATTTCTTATATCCCTCTCATGAGAATAGGTGACTTCTTGATCCTTCACACATGATGGTTCTAGATGCCTCACTAGCCTAACTATCTCATTTTGATTTGTTTCTCGAAGATATTAGGAAATAATGGTAGATTCACGATATGATGATCATCAATTTACTCATTAAGCCTCACTTTTCACCTTTAAACATGATGGTCTCTTCTTAATCTCATAATTCACCTCCCTACTCAAGATGTCACTTGAGTGGAAGCATGCTTATGATTTCAGCGCACCCTCTTTCTCAATTTTTTCTCATGGAGATAGGTTTCATCCTCCTGATAGAAGGATTTATCCTTGAATGAAGCTTGGAGGAATGTATTGGAATGAATTCCATGTTCTTGACTTCCACACTATATTCAAACACTACAAATTCCACGTCCATGACTTGTAATATGCAAGTTCATTACCAAGCATTGATTAAGTGTTTAGAAACACTCTAATAAAATATGCATTATTTGTGAGCCTGAGATGATTTCCACCATCACTTATGGTCAGATTCTCTTATAATGCTCCTGATGACAATTCCCTTCATGATTTGAATCTTTATGAAGTTCTTGATGTTTAAAATCTTTTTATTAAATTTTCTGGATCTCTGATGAAAAACTAGTGCATGAGAAATTGTAGAAATTGAAATAACTAACAATAAGATGCAATATGATAAAAAAACTCACAAGACAATAATTGATCTAAATCAAATCAAATGCTCCATATGCTCCATAAGATAGAATGATGCAAGTGATGTACATATAGGAGGTGAATGTGCAACCTCCTCCTAGATAAGTGGGGAATAACTCTTACTAACTGATACTATAAGTAGAGTTGACTCCACAGAACTACTAGGATAACTTAACTGAACTAGTAAGCTAACTCAACACAACTGATACAACTAAGAAATCATATCCCATGAGTGTAGGAAATATCCAAGTAAATAAAAAAATACAATGAATATGAATATCCTACACTAACACCCCCCATAAACATAGCTTAAGTGGGTAGTGAAAACTTAAAGTGGGTCTCAAAAATAAGGCCTAGTGAGATACCCATGTACAATGAAAATATCTCATAAAGTGGAGAAAATTAGAAAACTCAGTGGGAAAAAACTCCCCCCAAAAGAGAGACAAATAACTCACTCAATAAAACTAGAGAAGAAGAAGTGGGTCCCAGTAACTCGACCTGATGAGGTACCCACATACAATGATCATCACCCATACTAGAAAGAGAAAGAAGTGAGGACAAGAAGGTACAAATTAAGAAGATCATCAATGATGTGGTCCTCTGTGTAAATACTGAAGAGAATCTTCCTACACCAAATGATGTTCTTGCTTTGATACCATATCAAAGAAGCACCATAGATCTATTGGTTCGAATAATGCATATGTGAATGATGCGAGACATGAATTTTTCTGATACAAAAAAATACAAGCATACAAGACTACAAATTACTAAAATACAAGAGAGATAATTACAATAACACATAAATAGTTCCAACTCAACTCAATGCTCCATATGCTCCATGAGATAGAATGATTACAAGTGATGTATATATAGGAGGTGAATGTGTAATCTCCTCCTAGATTGGTGGGGGAATATAACTCTCACTAATTGATACTAGAAGTAGATTTGACTCCACATAACTAGTAGGATAACTCAATAGAATGGGTAAGCTAACTCAACACATCTACTACAACTAAGCAAGCATATCCCACAAGTGTAGGAAAGCTCTAAGTAAATAAAAAAATACAAGGAACAATAAGAAAATTATCCAAGCACTAACAATACTCAGATGATTATAGCGTGCCTCATTAATCATCCCATTAGATAGATCTAAGCTACCACCATATGACATATCTCACTCATATATCCATCATCCTCTAATACATTACAATAGAATGACTTGAATTACTCAATCTCGAAATATGTAAAATATAGGAGCCAGGGAAGTGACAACTACTACCTACATCAGTGGTGAAGAACTTCCGCAACTAACAGATATTCTCTTAGTTCACAGGGAAAGTTAGAGCTCCAACTTTCAAGTTCCCTAAAATAGTAAACTAACTCCACACAACTAGTACACCGTGGAATGCAAGCTAACCCAACAAGTGTAGGGCTAATGACAAGTGAAATGAATTATCCTAATAAATAAATAAAAGGATAAATAATAACCTACACTAAACCCTCAAAGTATTCCATAGCTTACAATTGGATGAAAAAAGAAGGTGTTAGGTCCCGGAAACAAGGTAGATGAGGTACCCAAATACAATAACTGGGAAAATACGAGACACCTAAAGGTACCCAAAACCAGTAATAACAAAGTAGAGAGTGGGTAAAATCAATTCTAGCAAGATATCCTATAACATCAGCCTCAAAAAATGTGTACAATGAAAAGAAAGAAAGGAATTGGTGACACTAGGAGGTCTGAATCCACTGCTCGATCATAAACACTAAAAAACAACTGACACTGGGCTTCACTCAGAATAGAAATCCATGCAAGGAAATCTGTCAATGAAATGATGTCAAAAAATCTGTAAAAAAACACCAAACATAATTTGATCAACTGCTACAAATAGGTGTGCCATGATCCAAGAACAACCAAGGCAACAAGGCAAGGACACGAGATCCAAATAAATAGGAGTGTCACGATCCAATAAAATCCAAGGTAACAAGCAAAAGACACAAAATCCATGAAGAAGCAAGATCAACTGCTACAAACAGGTGTCTAACGATCCAAGAACAATAACCAAGGCAACAAGGAAAGGACACGAGATCCAAATAAATATGAGTGCCACGATCCAAGAAAAGTACATAAAGTAAGGTAACAAAGGAAGAACTAACTTTAAAAGGCAAGGACACAAAAAAGAATTAGTATCAACACCACACCCTCTCATGAGTTGTTGAATGAGGTAGAGTGACCTACATAGATTTGTATGAGTTGTCCAAAATCAACTACTCAAACACTGCCAAACTAACACTGGGCTTCACCAGAATAGCTCCCCCACAAGAGAGACTTGTCAACATGTCAAAAAAGTGTCGAAAATATAGATCTAAAATATCTCCTCAAATAAGAGATATATAAATGTATACACCCATAGATACAAGAATGTTTCAACACCCAAAAGTTTAGGATGTCGGGCTCAACCGAAATTGCGTCCACAAGTGATTACTAACACCCTCCCAAATTTGTTCACTTTATAATTGAGTGCATGTAAATATTACAATGAGTAAAAATAGATTTTACATTTGAAATATGTGTTATAAAAATTTCACCAATGCATAGATCTAGAAAAAATACACAATTTCAAAAAACAAATCACCTTAATCCCTTGAGCTACGGATCAAAAGTTATGAGCTGGAGAAGGTTTTGCTATTAAAATAATATTTTAATGTTGATGTCTTTTTTTTTAAAAAAGGTACACGTGACACCCAAATGTCCAAAGGGTAAAAGAGTGCATCCACACGATATAGGCTTGCGACCAAAGGATAAAATCCTGTGCCCAAAACCTAAATTTCCATGAGGGTAAATCATTGCATTTTGAGGGTACACGTCAATATCCAATGGATAAAAGAATGCACCCAAGGGTAAAATATTAGATAAAAGATAAAGAAATATCCAGAGGGTAAAAGAAGAAGAAGGTCCTTATATTGGATGACCCAAAGGGAATGACTGCATCCAAAACAAAAATATCCAGAGGGTAAAAGAATGCATCTAGAAGGTACACACTTATATCCAATGGATAAAAGAATGCACCCCAGAGGGTACATTATTATGTCCAAGTGGATAAAAGATACATCCAAAATGACAGAAATATCCATAGGGTAAAAGAATGCATCTGGAAGGTACACGCTTATATCCAATGGATAAAATAAGATAAATCTACGATAAAATATGCATATTCCATGGCTCAAGAACATCTGGAAGGTACATATATCCAATGGACTTAAAATAATGAGGGAATATATCTGTGTCTAATGGATGTGTCACAAAATAAAAATATTCCATGAGGGTAAAAGAATGCAAGAAGGTACACGCTTATATCCAACGGATGAATGCATAGGTTACAAATATGCGTCCAGTGGATAAAAGAATAATCTAACACAGAAAAATCTAGAGGTGTCAAATATGGAATACACTTATATCCTTAAAAGAATGCACCCAAAAAGTACAATTGTTATCAAACTTTGACTGCAAATATCTCTTTTTCTAATACCTGTATCGAAAACTCAGAGACAAACCCAAAATTTTCTTAAAAAAACCCAGAAATCTGATATAATTTTTGAGTCAAAAAATATGTCTGTATATAATTGTACACCATTTTTAGAAATGTTCCAAAAAACCCTTTAAAATGCCTAGATTTGATTGTCTCAAAACATGATCGACTTTACAGTCGATTTCACTAGGGTTTTGGCTACCTTCCAAATCCAATGGCACACTCCGTTTTGCATAAAAATTCATGCTAGAAGAAAATTTCTAATCACAAGGTTTTGAATACATGAAAATAATAAACCCTTGCTTAATCAAAGAAAAACTTACAGATAGGATGTCTACATCATCTATAGCTTTGATACCATCAAAGGAATGATAAGAAGATTGTTCACAAGCCATGATCTCAGATGATTATAGCACACCACCTTTGATTTGCAAAACATAAGATCTAAAATACCATATATGAAAATCCATCATAATCCAAAATGCTCAATACATTATAATACAATGACTTAAATTATATCAATAAGAAAGATGTACATATAGGAGGAGGGAAGTGCAATTACTACCTAAATTAGTGGAGAATTGTTTACTACTTCATGTAGGCATACATGGAATAGTTAAGTATATAATCCAAAAGACTAGTATAGCTAATTCCTTAACAATACTGCAGAATGCTAACTCAACACAACTAGTAAGCTAACTCCACACAACTAGTACACCTAAGCAAGCTAACCCAACAAATTGTAGGGCTAACAAAAGTGTAATAATTATCCTAGAATTTAGGATTCAAACAAAAATGATGGAATTGTTTTAATGTACTTATTGGAACACCAAGTGATGTATCGTAATGATCATCATCCAATGTAATAAGGGGTCTTATGGAATAGTAGACAGGTCATGTAGAAAGTAGTGTCATTATATTGTAATATATTTTTCTAATGATTTGGGAAATGAAAAATATTTAACGTTTCCAAAAAATGGCATTCGATATCAAGCTACCAATCAAAAGTTTTACAGTAATTATTTTCCATAAATAATCCCTATTTAAATTAATTTGCACTAAACTTGAAATGCACTTTTTTACTAAAATATAGTTTTAGCAAAAGGAGGAGGGTTTGATGAGCCCAAGCTTAAGCACCTTTCATTCACATGTGTTGGGTGTGGTCGAAGGCCAAAACACGTCAGGGGTTGCAGGGGGGCTTAGCATTAACCACCCAACATAGGCGAAGGCTATTCTAGCAAGGCCATTAGGCCAAGACGGAATTTTTCTTCTTCTTCTGAACACAGGTTGTAACCCTCAAATTTCCATAGATCTAAGTATAGTGAACAAATATTCCACGGGAATCAAAAAACAACGACTGAATCTGGATCTGTAATGCATGTATGGGCCATTTGAAACCTTCACTGGCGCAAGGAAAGGTTGGAAAACATGCAAGTGTGAGAACAAATATGTAACATCAACCTATGAGAAGGGTGAGAATGGAACCAAACAGATTTGTAAGGGTGAGAAAATAATAGGTATGGATACACCCAATAATCAACCTTAGCAACTGTATGGGATGTCAAAACACCTTCAGAGGTCTGTAACACGCCTGTGAGATCCGTATAAATCTTTCTAAAAGAGCCTGGGTAACAATGATAAAGGGTCTACAAAACACCTTAGAAACCTACAATAATAAATCTCCAAGACTGTATATGTAGTATGTCAGCTTGCAAACCTCAGAAGCCTGCAAATAGGCTATATTCCCACAAACCAGGAAAAGCAGAAAAATACAAGAAAACACCTAGATATCACATTGGTAAAGAACCAAGATGGAGTCAGATCTATTTACACATGAACTGTTAGTTTCACAAACGAAGTATTCGAAAACTACAAATAACTCAGTAATGGAAAATGTATCATTGGAATCATTCTGATACCATATTAGATTGTATGGATCTCCGATGAGAAATGAGTGCAAGAGAAATTGTAGAAATTGAAATAACTAACAATAAGATGCAATATGATAAAAAAAACTCACAAGACAAGAATGGATCCAAATCAACTCATATTCTCCATATGTTCCATAAGATAGAATGATGCAAGTGATGTACATATAGGAGGTGAATGTGCAACCTCCTCCTAGATCAGTGGGGAATAACTCTCACTAACTGATACTATAAGTAGAGTCGACTTCACACAACTTAGTAAGATCAATCAACAAAATTAGTAAGCTAACTGAACACAACTGGTACACCTAAACAAGCATATCCCATGAGTGTAAGAAAGCTCAAATTAAATAAACAAATATAAGGAAAATGAATATCCTACACTAACACTTTCACAAGACCTCATGATTTTTATGATTGCACCCATTGTCCTCATGATGTTTCACATCCTTCACAAACCTCATTATGACCATTCCCTTAATTATTTGAATCGATAAAAACTTACATATGTGTTTTGATTTATTATGTGTTATAAGGAATTGCACGAGTTCATATATTTGAGAAAATGTTGCTACTTTTGGGAGTTTTGAGGTTTATAAAATATAGTTTTGACACATCTACTACTCCTAAAAATTTCAGTAAATAATCTAAAAGGCCTCAAAACCTAAACAATGACTATATTCTTTCCTGAAATAGACATCGATTGTAGAATTTAAACCCTAAAAGCTTTAGAATGAATGCTGAAATCCTGAAAAATACTCATGTACTGACCAAATTAGAATATGAAAAACCATCTTCTAAACTCTGACTGATGGATATGTGAGACTAGTTCCTATAAGGTGTAAAGTGACCCTAATTTCTTATTTTTACTAAAATAAACTTTAAAGTATAAGAAATAATAAAATATAAAGAGTAATAAATGAAAAACCATTTATTTTAGTAAATATATCCCTCCCACCCCACATATACCACATAGAAAATAGGAACCTGAGCACAATATAAAGCACTCACATTTCATCTTCTTTAGATTTGAAATTAACAATCCATAGGCTTAGATTTTCCTTGAATATTTGAACCTAAGGTTTGGACTGTGTAATATGTGAATAAATTAATGTTTACAAAAAAATCATCAAACTCTCATGTGCACACCTCGATATCTAATGCGTTATAACATAATATTCGAAAAAAATTATACTACGACATCAAACTCGGTTTTACCTTCATGATGATATACTTCTTTCTAAAATTTGACTAGTTTAAGGCTTTCATGCTTAATTTCTTTTACTAGTGCCTTCTTTTCTTGCCAAAACGTATGCATACGTTTTTGTATACAATTTATGATATTTTAATCCAAATTAAAAAAATTCCTCTTCTAAACTCCATTCTACATGCACTAAAAAAACAAAAAAAAAATGGCTTTTCTTCTCAAAGTTATGGGAGTGTACACACAAATATTTCATTTTTTGGGATGTGTGCACTTTGAAAATTAATAAAAAAATTATATATTCATCCAATAATTATGAAAAATTAGTGGAACCTCATACATGGTCTTAGATAACTTTCTACTAAAGGGATTTTAAAAATAATTTAATAGAACTCAAAAAATGAGGGAGCGCACACACAATAGGTTCTTATCTTTTTGACACAAAAATAAACATACTTTGTGTGCACACCACATTTGACCCTCTTAATCTCCGCCATTTAAAAAAAATAGTAATTTAGAAACTAGATTCTGAGATATACGATACTTATTATGATCACTTTATCGAATTTTGAGCATATGCATGTCAAATTATTAGATGAAGTTCAAGTTTTGCTGATTTTAGGAAAAATGTGTCCACTTTTGACCCCCCTTTTGGTCCCCCATTTCCATGCACTTACCCCCTTCATCTAGTGTCGATTGTGTATGTCTCAGTTCATTTTAATTCCCGACGCCATCAGCCCCCTGTGTAAAATTTGTGTAGGAATAATTATGTATGAATCACAGTTTTCCATAATCCTATTTCCAGCTTCCAGACAAGAAAAATCATCTCTGAGGATCTTTTTAGCTGAGTTAAAAACCCCTAAACCTCTCCAGGGGATATCTCTCTATGCCTACATATCCTCTTAATACTCCCAAATTCTCTAATCCTACAAATACCAATATTCCCACATGCCTCGATCCTACCTCTGAAACTTTGTTGTCCCAACCCTTTCCCTCTGATCAATCAAAGCAAGGTTACTCAACTGAGTGTAACATGGTTGAGGTTGGGTTAGATTGATCCCAGATTCATCATTAATCATATTAACAACAATGAATGTTTTACTGCCTGACAAAGATGGAGGTTTCTAAAGGGATACCTGCCAGCACCATGGGAAATGACCAGGGCCTCATTCTAATCAAGAAGCACTCAACCATGATCAATATTCTCCCTGCAAAAACTAATCAGAGTGAGTCCAATAAAGCTCCCACTAATGAGCATAATAGTTTCAAACAATCACCCACCCTCTAAAGGTCACTTTTCTTCTATAAAACTTTAACATAGGGATAATCAAACTCTTATAAAAAGATGGCCTTATCCCAGGCTACCATCACAGCTAGCATGATTCAAATGCAAAATCAAATGTTACAATTAATATCTCGAAATGTGGTGCCTAACATGCCTTCTCATACACCTCCCCCACTAGTGGGGTGTCATATTCCTTCTCCACCAATCTGGAGTGATATATCACAAAAGGTCCAAAATTAAAAATATTAGTCCTTAGAAATATCTTGTTCCAACTGTCAAAGTTAGTGTCATGCAAGCCCCATGAAAAATATCACACAAGCACACCATAGAGCCTTCATACTATCAACATACCTTGGCTCAAATGAGGTCTTTCAAATTTGAAAACCAATACCATTGACACATCTTACAGTAGATTCCTAATAACACCCTCAATATTCTTTTGTACCTCAGCAACAAGCTTCCCGAGATGAAAATACTCGCTTCTACAGACACCATCATCACTTACAAAATATCTTCTACAGGGCCGATGGCATCTGGATCTGAAAATTCCTTTACACACACCATCAGCCCCTGTGGAAAATAACCTACAGGGCCTATGGTGTCTAGATTTGACAATGCCTCTACAAACTACATTGGTCCCCATGGAATATCTTCTGCAAGGCAGATGGTGTCTAGATCTGACAATGCCTCTACATACTACATCAGCCCCTATGGAATATCTTATGCAGGGCCCATGGTGTCTATATTTGAAAATTCATCTAAAGACACCATTGAACCCTGTAGAAACACAACTTGCGAGGGCCGATAGCATAGAGGAATCCCTGAACATTATTGAACCTTATTCTTCCCCTGAAACTACGGGTGTCTTGAGCCTTAGATTGCTCCACTAGTCACACTCTCACATACCAACATCGACTTAGCCGACCCTTTATCCTTGATAGAAGATTGGGTTGTTGAATTTTACTATGACACTGATGACATCATGGGTGATGATCTTATTTATTGTGCCTCGAAAATGGAGTGACACAATGCTTCATTGACTCCATCCTCACCCATTACATTTGTTGCCTCTATCAGACACTCCTACTAGCCATCTACAAACTATGAAACCTCTCCCCCTACATCTTTCCCTTATGGCTGCTCGGACCTCTGGGAAAGAGCTATATTGCACATGGCATGAAGCTCCAGGACATGATGTTTCTAATTGTAGAACCTATCGATGACATATGAAGAGGGCTTGAATATGAAGTCAAACATGACAAAACCAAGAAGGCTAGACAACCTTTTTCTTCAACTCCTTTCTTCTTCTCTCATCATGCGTATTACACACATATTGAGGCCGACTGTCAGGGTTATGCGAAGGAAACATCCCATCCCCCGAAACCCCTTTATGCACTTGGAAGCGTAGGGATGATTCCTCTCAGAACTGCTCACCTTCCCTCCTCGACCTCAACCTATATATGAACCACCACCCCATTTTGAATCTCATTGATCTTTATTTATCTAGAACTCTCTCTTCTACTTGGGATCTTAACCCCCCCTGGGTTTTACACACATCTCCAAAAATCTTATCCTTGTTTGGGCTCTCTACCCCACTTGGGTTTATTGTCACCTCTCTTTTTACCTAACGTCTCCTACCGTTGGAATGTCGTGGTATTGATTATGCCTATCTTAGATTATTTTTCCTTTGACATATCCTATCGTTAGAATGTTACAGTCTTGATTCCACCTAGCTTGGATTCTTTTTCCCTGACAACTCCTACCATTAGAATGTAACACTCTTGATTCTGCTTACCTTGGCTTCTTTTTCCCTGACATCTCTTATCGTTGGAATGTTGCGGTCCTTGTGCATCCTCACTTAGGTTTTTTCACCTCGGCTTGTATTTGTTCATCATCATCTGCGCCTTGACATCCTACCATTGGATGTCTTGGCCTTTTTCTTCCTCTTGGATTTTTCACATTGCATAAGTTGGGCTATCTTATCGATCCCCTTCTCACAGTCTTTACCCAATTATCCAAATATAAAAACTATCATCAAAAATCATTTTGATCGCCCTGGCCTTCCCTATGGGATCACCAAATTTACCCAATTATCCAAATATAAAACTATCATCAAAAATAATTTGTTCACCCTGGCCTTTCCCTATGGGATCACCACGGTCTTGTGCATCCTCGTTAAGGCTCATAGTCTTTCTTGGATTCTTTTATCTATCTTATTCTTATAACATCTACCTCATAGTTTTTTACGCTTTTCAGCATTGCTCCTCGCCGCTTAGCTATACCTCTATGACACTTTTACCTCCATGACATTATGAAATTCATGACATACACCCCATGGCCCCCCTAGCTAGGTGATTTATGTCCATTTATACAGATGTTCCTCTAGTGTTTCCTTTCAGTTTTGCTTCTTCGAGGTTCTAGCAACATGGTTTGCACTTGTATGTAGCAGGATGACTCACACTATTAGGTACAAATTGGTGAGTATATTTCATTTGAGTTGGTCCTTTCTTTATTTCAGCATGTACTTTCAGTTTTGGTGTTATATATTGTTCTTTTCGTTGACTATCCCATGTTTCACTATTGCGATGTGCGGTAATCAATGGTAGAGGCATATGTATACACCTAATTTTTTACGGTTTCTATTCTCATACCTGTTACTAAAAATTATCTTTTTAGGTTAGATCTCATTGATGCATTTATCTCTAGATTGGGTGCCTTAAGGGGCTCATTCTAGGATAAGGGTATGGTTTTTCACGTAACCATTGGGTTAGGGATCATACATGGAGAGAGAGAAACTTTCAGTCCCACTTATGTATTTATTTTGCTCATATTCCTCTTACTTTTCCCCTTATCTTCTTGTTTTTCTCCTCATTCTTCTGATATCTTGCTAAATCATGACCCTATTTCTTTCATTTTGCATTGTCCTTGATTCTCGTGTCTCCTTGCACATTACCCTTTGCTCTTTCCTCCATTGTCGGCATCATCGCCCACGGGCGATTGCATCGGTACCAAGTCAAATTCCCTATCGATGCCTTCGCCCATGGGAAATGACATCAGTATAAATACCCCAACTCTTATTTGCACATTAGGAGATCACATATTTTCATAAAGGAACTTTCCATTAGCTTTGCTCTCTTGCGCAAAATTGCACCTACTCGCTTAGCTTATGGATTTCTTATATCTTAACTCTGGGCTCAGAGCTTCTTCTTGTTTGGATTGGTTTGCTCACACTTTTGGGTCAACTATAGTGAGTTAGGACCAGATTGTTTCCCCTTTTCCACCTGAAAGTTGTTCTCTCTTGGTGTATGGTCCTTTGGGAGATAGATGCATTAGCGACCGCCCCCTAACATGTAAGTGCTCTAACTCACTTTGTCATTTTGTATATAATAGTTTCCTACATTCAATGCATCCTTTATGTTAGCTTAGTATTTTATGGGCATGCTAGGTTAACATATTGCATTTCAGTTCTTCAGTTCATGTTACACGTTTTCCTTAGGTTAGCATAATCTTTGCATTTTTATTTTATTTATCACTACCCCTCATAATGTCGATACCTCTATAGGGTTCCTTCATCTTTTTCAACCTAAGGCCTTGGAAACCTTAGTTTCTCCTAGTGTAAGGGCTACTTCCCTTGGGGTATGCGATCATAGTTGTCCCTGTACCCCCTTTAATACTATCCATTTGTGTGTCGGTTTTGGTGTGTCCCTCACTTGTTGCCTTGAATACCCTGGTTGAACGGATGATAAGTGTGCATGGTGCCTAGACACATTTTTTCCCACCATACAATCACCACCTTTCTGGTATGGTATGATCACGTTAATAATATATACTACAAAATGAAATGTGTAATGTTCTTTATGGCTTCATTTCCATTAAAGTTTTCCAAACAAAACAATTTCTTTATTGCTATTTGACAAATGTACAATACAAAATGATGATTGTGTTGCATGCCATTTAAGACCATGAACGTCAAAAGCTTGAATCCATAGATGAAAAACAAAATCAAACAAAGTTTCACCACATTTTCCATTTTTGACAACACTTATATAAAAGACTATTATTTCTAGCAAATGGGATTTATAATCCTAACAAGATCAAAGATCCATAGAAGAAGATGATAACTATTCATTTAATGACAATACTATGAATTTTTATCCAATACAATGGTTCATTATAGCCATGTTAATGAAAGAGGATTTTAACCATGGAACCATAACATATATGAAAAGAATATACCCAATTTATATCACAATTTCAAGAGAGAATATACTTACAATAAAAAATGTTCACTATTTATTTTAAAGCCAAAAATATGTATGAAAGCAACAAAAATTCACTCAAAGTTTATTTACTTAAGGGCTCTAAAATTCAATAAAAATATATATATAAAGAAAATTGATTTAATTTCTAAGAAAAATCTACAAAGATTCAATAGAAAAATATATAAAGGAAAAAATATTTTAATTTCTAAGAAAAATGAACAAATAACATCCTCAAATATGAAAACCAACAATAATTGCATAAAAATTGGCAAAACCCTTTCTCTAATTATTATTTTTTAAAATAATTGTTGCCACTGAAAAAGCACACCATACCATTAAATAGAAGTAGGGCCTTACATCAAAGCAACATAAACATTGAACAGAGAAAAGCTACTATAATCATTAACTTCCATGTTGTAGTATATGTGTTCTTTAAAAAAAAAATGAATAGACAAATATCACGTAAACTGTCTAAAATATTTAGACCAATAACATTCACAATAAACGTTTTTTTAAAAGTTCCACAAAACTTTTTGGAAAAATATTTATTTTGACACAAGCTATAAGGAAGTGGTAACATTTGTCGCATCCACAGTTTTATTTCTTTGTTAAAATAATTGATTGATAAATTTAGTTTCTTAATTCAAACTCGGCGAAGAATAGGTCTCTAACCTTTAATGCATTTATTCATCATTTAATATTATCCCTTCATTTTAGGTAATCTCAAACGGTTATAATTATGAACACCAACTCGATAACAACCTATTCGATCGGGTTAGTAACCAACATTTTGGAAGAGGATAATTCACGTATTATTCATAAATTATCCTAGGTGTTCTTCCAAGTTCTTCCTTAAATGCAACTACAGTCTATGTAAACCTGGTGTGATGACGATGGATTTTAGAGGTTGCCGAGTCCAACTCCACCATGCAAACACTGCTTTGTAAAGACACTTGTGTTTCACACACTGTGACACGACTGTAACACGTATCATTTTGCTTCAGTAAGTTTAGGAGATCTTTATTCAATCAAACGGTATGGAAACACATCTAAAAATATAATGGGGTGGCCAATAGAAAATCACAGTCATCTGGGTAGAAATCCTAGAACATATTGTTGTCAAAGAGAAGTTGGAAAACCACGTTGGACAACATACTGAAAAGGAAAACAAAGAAAACCCATGGTTTCAGATATCTTTACAGTAAGGTTTATGAAGTTGATACAGTAGTAGATCAGATGTCCCTATAACACTTCATGCAAGCACATTTTCCGTATAGTGTTTGAAGCTGGTGTTTTTTTGGGCGATTTCTTTATTAAATACCCAAATGGTACAAAAGTACATAGGTGGGAGTATGACAGGAATGAAGCATTACAATGACAGCTAGCTTATTGCGAGGAGGGTAGTATATCTGAAGAATTCTCAACTCTGTTTTGAATTCATCCAAGTATTGGGTCATTGAATTATTGCTGTTATCATCATACCCATCATTGAAGTTACGAGATTCATTGAATAATTGTTCTCATAGTCATACCCTTTAACTGAGATTTTTGGGTTTGTTGAGTAATTGTTGTTAGCAATATCATTTCCACCATTTGAAAGTGCTGTCATCATCTGAAATTGTGGGGTTCATTGAAGACTTGTTATTTTTCATATCCAACAACATCTGGAGTAGCTGGGATTAGCATAGATTTCAATCATGGATACAAGTCATCTTCGTGTGGGGAGGAGAGTGAAGAGTGGAGTTCCTATGAGAACTCTTGCAAGGGTTGCATCAGTGGCTGCAGGAATGCAGTTTGGGTGGGCTTTGCAGCTCTCATTGTTGACTCCTTATGTGCAGGTTTTAGGGATTCCTCATACATGGGCTAGTTATATATGGCTATGTGGGCCTATTTCTGGCATGTTTGTGCAGCCAATAGTGGGATATTATAGTGATAGATGTGAATGTTCCTGGGGTAGGAGGAGGCCTTTTATAGTTATCGGGGCAGGCATTGTGGCAGCGGCAGTTATTCTGATTGGATTTTCAGCAGATTTGGGGTATATGTTTGGAGATTCCCTCTCATCCAGGCCAAGGGCTATTGTTGTATTTGTTTTAGGTTTTTGGTTCCTTGACCTTGCCAACAATATGCTTCAAGGACCTAGCAGGGCACTTCTTGCAGATTTATCAGGTAAATGCTTACTTCTTTTTCTTTTAGTTTCAATGGTAACTTTGCAAAAAACTTAAAGATAATGTATAAGGTCCTCCTTGCAGCTTTATTAGCTCGATTCCTTTTTTTTTTAGTTTCTCCTTATGTTTCAATGTCAATTCGTAGTTTTGCTTAAGGTAATGGTTTCTTTGGACAATATTTATTTAAACATTATTAAATCCAAAAAAGTTAGGAAAGAAAAACTTTTTGGGGTGCATCTTCCTATAGGTTTATCTTGTTGCATTACAATGACTGAAGAAATAAAGCTAAATTGTATCAAAGAAAACATCCAAGAGTACATTATGGACTGAGATATGGAGTAAAAATTGTATGTGTTATGAAAAGTTTGCAGAGTACATTATGGACCCGAAAGCAGCTACCCAAAACTCTCACACACTCATTGCAAGACTCTTAAGTGGTAATCAAGACCGGTTAAGTCCTGGAACAAGCTACCAAAATACTCTCATAAAGTTAACAGAATTCCAATGAGTTTTACAATGTCTCATCAATCAAGATCACACACGTCTTAACACCCATGTAGCCGAATTCCAAAAACTGTATATTCTATGATCCCGTGTTCTCAGTAAGGTCTCCATATTCGTAAAAGATATGATTTGGTTTAGCCAAAGAATAAGCCATCAAAATGAATGTCTTATTTTATAAGCAATTTTCTTAGAATCCTTATCAGTGTTGCTTCATTGCATGATGGTTTTTTGTGTTAGTTGCATTGATTTATCCTTGTATTCAGTTTATTTGGGAGCATCTATTTTGCATGGATGCCTGTCCACAATCCCACTTGAATATGTTTCTTTGCGGAATATTTCCAATATTACTCGACAATGTTGAAACAAGTCTAATAGCCAGAGCAAGTCACATATTGCAGTAAGTCAAATGTGTGATATTTTTCATCTGTCTTGGTTTTGATACACAAAATTTAAGGCTTTTTTATATAGGTCTGTTTGGAAAATTTTCCCCAGCGTAGCTATTATGCGAAATTCAGACATTGATAGGTGTTTTTTCACTGAATGTATCTGTTATGGTCAGCCATAGCAGTAGGCTGGAGTGGTTAATTTTTTAAATAATGAAGACTAAGGCATTGATCCATGATCAGCTTGAATCAATGTTATGCTTTCCCTCTGCAGAAAAGATCAACATTCAGGATATCTTTTGTATTTTCCATTCATATTGGTGTTTTCTAATAAAGTTTCTCCAAAATCTGCCATCAAGAGAGAAATTTGTGTGAACATCAGCCCATCATAGGTCATTTCAACTGTTTGTATGCCACATTTAGGGAGTTCTGATAAAAAAGCTTAACAAATTAGCTCTGATAGTTGTATTTTAATGGACTTTGCCCACCAAAGCCTTGTCCCATTCTTAAAGTACCAGCATAGCCTTCTAGAAGTACTTTTTGCATCAAAGACAGCTCGATGAGCTTGAATTCAGTTATTGTAGTTTGTATCCATCAAAGGGTGTTGTAATGCCTTTGATACTCCTGTCCTCAATAGATACGCTTTCTCTAAAGAATGGCTCTTGTTTAGTATAATTTTAATCACTGTAATCCAGAAAGCTCTGATATCATTGCATGCTATGGATACTGAGACTGCCCATAGCAACATTTGCTGCAAAAACAAAGCTATTCATTCATTCATGGGCTGATCTGTGTAAATTTTGATAGAAATAATTGGGTGTTCTCTATTATTTTATAGCTATATTTTGACTTTCCCATGGGCCAATTCTCTAATCACAAATGAAACAAGGGAAGTACATGTGATTTCTAGATTGTACTCTCTTGTCCCAAACATGATGGTATTTTATGTGATGAATACATTTTTTTTTGAAATCTAGCTCGTCCTGTATTTTTTCTCACTTTCAATTTAAAATGTTTTTTCTCTTGCAGGAAAAAACCAGAGACGGACTAGGAGTGCCAATGCATTTTTCTCACTGTTTATGGCAGTAGGAAATGTGTTAGGATTTGCAGCTGGGTCTTACAGTAAATGGTACCAAATTCTTCCTTTCACAAGAACAGAGGCTTGCGGTGTCATCTGTGCTAATCTAAAGTCTGCATTTCTTATAGCAATAGTTCTCTTGATAACTGCTACCATTCTCAGTGTAACTGCCACCCCTGAAAAGAGATGGTCGAATGCACAAGCAGAAGCTGAAGCAAGAGCTAAGGCAGCAGGAGGGAAAGTTCGTGATCCAGATGATGACAATGAAGATGACGACGATAATGATGATGAAGAGGCTACTGAAGAACCACAAGAAGCATTTATATGGGAGCTATTTAGTGCTTTCAGACATCTCCCTCCTCCCATGTTGTATATACTTGTTGTTACTGCCCTGACTTGGCTTGCATGGTTTCCATTCCTACTATTTGACACAGATTGGATGGGACGAGAAGTTTATAGAGGGAAGCCTTCTGGTCCCGAGCCATTACCAACTTTGTATGATGAAGGTGTTAGAGCAGGATCGTTTGGCCTAATGTTAAATTCAATAGTGCTTGGGGCAACTTCTTTGATGATAGAGTATC
This sequence comes from Taxus chinensis, assembly GCA_019776745.2. Classification (NCBI taxonomy): domain Eukaryota; kingdom Viridiplantae; phylum Streptophyta; class Pinopsida; order Cupressales; family Taxaceae; genus Taxus; species Taxus chinensis. The sequence continues at coordinate 752,288,964 of CM034153.1, forward strand.
TGGCTCGAAGGCTAGGCTCTAAGTTATTGTGGGCAATAGCAAACTTGATCCTGTGCATTTTGCTTGCATGTACTGTTGTAATCACCAAACTTGCTGAAACTCATGAACCTGCATCTCCTTCTACTGCTGTTAAAATCGCATCTTTGGTAGTTTTTGCAGCCCTCGGAGCACCTCTTGCAGTATGTTTTAGATTCTCTCGCGTTGAATGTTATCTTGAATGTTAATTATCAATATATAGATTCTCCCTGCAAGTAAAAGAGATTAATTTTAGATATTTTAGAAGGAACTAATCTCTATGCAATAGAGGATGAAAGTTGTGACTTTCTGTTGAGAGACTGATTACTTTGTGACTTATGCAGGTAACATTCAGCATTCCCTTTGCATTGACAGCAACCTTTACTTCTACTTCTGGGGCAGGCCAAGGTAAACATTATTTAATTAACCTGTCTTGTTTGTTATCCCTTGTAGGAGTCTAGATTTGTTCCATTGGAACTTTATAATTCTAAACATTCCAAGGTTAAGAGAAAATTCTAATCAACATATTGCCTTTTGATTTTAACTGTTTCTGCCGTTGGAGCACATCTCGTATTATGTTTTGGCTACAAAAAGTACAGAGTTATGTGAATATTACCTGTGAGGGGTATGAAAAAGTACAAAAGGATCATTATTCAGAATTAGCATTTGCTGTCGAGAATATAGCTCGCTGAAATTGCTGCTTGTAGCCTATAAACATTTATATGTAACTGAACTACTAACCCCATAGATAATTAGAGCTGTGGAAGGCGTTAGTAACTTATTACATTACAGAATATAGCAGCATTTAGCAACCACAATCATCCACTGTTAAATCCAAAAGAAACCCAATACCATGCTCTGTTCTAAACAATTCAGTCTGTTGCAATATAATAACTACCCGACCTAAATTTGTGGATATTCTCTAATTTGTCACTTCTTGGAGATTTACAAGAATTCTGTCCTTCTGCTTTTGACCTTGATGCAGACTAGATCCTTGTTCTTCATGGCCTCCTTTTCTTGGCTCTGTCTACAAGTCTCTGTTTAACAATTGACTTTCTTGTTAGTCTCAAAGGCAATAACTGTCTCACTTTAATTTTGGTAAGTTCTCTTATTGCTCTTATGTGGTGATTGACAAGGATGCTGGCTATTCTTATGTTCCCCTTTCAGCAGGTAGCCTTTTTGCATGATTGTTTTGTATTGAATGGCTTTTGGATATACCATTTTGTCTAGCATTCTATTGCCTTTTAGTTTTAGTTTTACTTTTCAATCTCATCAATCTACCTTGGTCATTTATTGATATTAATATTTATTTCCTCTCGAGTCTGAATGTATATTATGTTTTCAAATTGAAAATCTTTTAGATATGAACTTTATTCCTGTCATGTCCAGGACTGTCAATGGGAGTGCTCAATCTTTCAATAGTCATTCCTCAGGTAAATGCTTAATTGTTTCTCATTGTATCATTCCTTTTCTTCAATTCAATTTTACTATCAGCTCTTCTATGAAGTGCTCATTTTCTTGTTTCAACAGATTGTTGTGTCTATAGGCAGTGGACCTTGGGATGCGCTATTTGGAGGTGGAAATCTCCCTGCATTTGTGCTGGCATCAATCTCTGCGTTGGCCGGTGGACTAGTAGCTCTTACATTGCTACCCTCACCACCTCCTGAGTTTCACCCTTCTCAAATACTGCGAACTAGCAGCTCTCCCATTCCTTGATGATCCCTGCTATCATCAGTTTACTTTAAATACCAGTTTTTTGGATCAAGTGCGTATCTCATATTCAATTGTTCCTCCAATGTCCAATCTCTCACGAGCTTGAGAGGACTGATAATGGCAGTACACAACCTCCAAAATCATTTTGTTTGTTAGATATGTGTCTATGCCAGATAAATAAAGCTCTGTATTTTTAACAAGTCTCAAAATTCAAGAAGTGTTGATTTTACCTGTAAAATTGATAATGAATGCAAAACTGCTTTTCTTCACTCAGGTAGGTAGAATCCTCCACTTCCACTTTTTCTAGTAATGAACAGTTACAAGTTGGTAAGTTAGAATATAGCAAATCAGAAAAAGTAACCACATGGCTTTTTTTAGCTATGAGCAACTTCATATGGGGCATGTTGGCTGAGGCAAGGTTTGTAACTTAGTTTTGCTGTGTCCGTAGATGAGATTTCATCCGACATATTCTCTATCCTAGTTAACTTGGAACCTTAGTTTCAATAAGTAGCATTTTTTGAAAAATGATGTTACCTCGTTTAACAATCAGAAAGACTTGGGTTGGAATGGCATTCTTCTGGATTTATCTAGATTAAATCGTTGGATGTTTCGTATTCTACTACTGGAGAGTGAAGAATGAAAGTCAATGCTTCAATCTTGGCTTTATCCCGATGAGGTGTTGCCTAGTTTGATGGAAAGTGTGGATAAATAAATAGTAGATTTTCTTAGTGAGGGATTAAAACCTGTACGAATTGCTATTGGTATGGCTTTGAGATGTCCATTTAAAAACAATGGACCCGAGTCAATCGAAAGGGTCTTTACGCAAGTGCAGATTTCTGTCGAGCATAAATCTATTTCTGATTTACAGTCTGGATTTATCTTGAGAAGAGGTTGAGAAGTTTGACTAGATCTCCGATTACCAATGGATATATTCTTGATGAAGGGTTAAGAGGCATGACTTGAAATGTCCATTATAAGAGACTTAGTTAATCTGAACAGGTCTTTACACAAGATTTCATTTAAGCATAGACCTAAATGTTAGGACAATCCCACACTTCGATTTATCCTGGTGAAGGGTTAAAATGTAATTCGAACTTTCTGTTAAGAAACAATGGAATTATATTGATGAGAGGCGAAGGAGAAGGCAGAGGATTTTACTCCATTAAAACAAAAAATAGAGCTTCAGCTCTTTGCCATAGAAATAAAACTTTTAAACTAAACAAATTCAGAGATAATTCAAACGTATGAGACCATTAAATCCGCTGAAGCATACATTAAAACTTCCTCTTCCCTCTTGAGAGAATGTCAATACATATTTTTATTTAAACTAGAGCTACTGCTCTTACATTCACATAAACACTAAAACACTACACACATCCTTCAGCTTCTTCTTTTTATATACTAAAAACAGTTTTCTACTTCCACACATAAAAAACCATGTCCAAAGGAGTCAATAATAAAATTATACAATACTTCTTTCAAAGATGTAATGAAAGAGAGTGCAAAGTCTATTAAATTTGGGACAAGGAGGCCATGTTGGGAAATAAAGATCTACAGGATGAAACATGAAATCATTTTAATGCGGTGGTTGGGATTACTTTCCAACACTCCCCCTTAATCACAACTATTGCCTTCTACGATGCCCAAACGATCTCTTTGGTAGACAAAACTTTCTTTTCCTAATGGCTTGGTGAAGATGTCTGCACATTGATCTTGAGACCTACAAAATTCTAAAAAAAAATCTCCATTGTTGATTAGTTCTCTAATGAAGTGATATCTTGTGTCTATATGTTTGCTTCTCTTGTGAAAAACTGGATTCTTGGACAATGTTATAGCTGATTTATTTTCACTATAGATCTTTGTTGCCTCTTCTTCTTCTTGCCTGAGATCTTTCAACATTCTTCTCATCCAAACTGCTTGACATGATGCACTTGTGGCTGCTACATACTCTTCTTCAGCTGATGAAAGAGTGACAATTGGTTGTTTCTTTGAAGCCCATAAAACTACACCTGTTCCAAAATGAAAAACATAACCGGATGTAATCTACCTGTCATCAATGTTCCTTGCACAATCACTATCGGTATATCCTATTATCTTGAACTCATTTGACCTTGAATATTGAATGTCATAGTTCCTTGTTCCACTCACATACCTTATTATTCTTTTTCATGCTTTCCAATGTGAGTCTTTTGGAGACTCCATGAACCTTGAAATCAAACTTACACCATACATTAAGTCCGACCTTGTGGTTGTTAAATACATGAGACTACCAACAAGTCTCTTATACAAAGTTGGATCTACATTGGATCCTTTTTCATCCTTGTTTAGCTTCAAACCTGTGACAATTGGTGTTGGTGCTGATTTACAATTCATCATATTAAACCTTTTCAAAATGTCATTTGCATACTTGGTTTGAGATATGAATATACCATTATCACTTTGATTAACTTCAATGCCAAGAAAATACTTCATGACTCCCAAATCAATCATTTCAAATTCCTTTTTCATATCTCCTTTGAACAAATCACTCGTGAATATCAAATCATCAACATATAAGAAAATAATTATTATCTCACATTGCTCATTCATCTTGGTATACAATGTAGGCTCACTGGTGCACCTATTGAAACCCATTTTGCAAAAGATAAGAGTCAATTCTACTGTACCAAGCTCTTGGGGCTTGCTTGAGTCCATAGAGTGCCTTTTTCAGTTTGTAAATTGTCTTCTTGACCCAAAATTTCATACCCAAGTGGTTGCTCCACATAAACTTCTTCTTCAAGATAGCCATTTAAAAACATTGATTTCACATCCATTTGGTAAACTGACCACTTGTTTTGAGCTTCTATTGCAAGTATATTCTCACAGGGTGTCTAATCGAGCTACTGGAAAAATGTCTCATTGTAATCAACTCTGGGTTGTGAATATCCCTTTGCCACTAGTCTTGTTTTATGCTTTTGCACATCACCATTTGCATTTAATTTAGTTTTGTAAACCCACTTCACTACCTATGACATATTTTCCTTTTGGAAGGCTCACTAACTCCCATGTATGTTTCTTTTCAATGGCATCTATTTCTTCATCCATTGCATATACCCATTTTTCATCTTTAATTGCATCTTCAAAATGAATTGGATCGTCTATTTGTGAATATAAAGCATAAAGAGAAATCAGACCTGCATTGTTTTCACCTTCATTTTGCTCATGTAAATGTCTCTAATACTTCTGATTTTTTGTCTCCTCAAGCTTTCCAATTGTAGGATTTGACATATCACTTGAACTAGAACTTGTAGAATGTGGACTTGTTGATCCTGTACTAAAAATACTTGTTGTAGATGGTGTTTTTTGTCCACTTGTTGGAGTGCTTGCTTGTATGCGTGAGGCTTGCCCTTACACTTGATGATGGTGTCACTTGTGGACCACTTTGTTGAGCTTGAATGGGTGTGGAAGGAGTCACATTTGAAGGAGTATTTGCTGGTATAAAAACTTCATTTTCCTCTTGTGGTATGCTTTGTTGATATGTTGACTATTGTTTTTACACTTCCATCCCATGCTTCCTCTTCTATGAACTGCACATCCCTGCTGATTAGAACTTTTTTGGTTATTGGATTGAACAATTTGTAAGCCTTTGATTCAACACTATATCCCACAAATATGCATTTTTCTCCCTTGTTGTCTAATTTCTTTCTCAACTCATCCGGAACATGTGCTATATGCAACACATCCAAAAACTTTCATATGAGCAACACTATGTTTTCTTCCACTCCAGGCTTCTTCCGGAATCATATTCTTGACACTTTTGGTTGGACATCTATTTATTATATAAGTTGCACACGCTACAACTTCAACCCAATATTCATTTGATAAATGTTTTGCTTTCAACATGCTTCTAGCCGTTTCCATGATTATTCTATTTTTTCTTTCAGCTACCCCATTTTGTTGAGGTGTGTATCTAGTTGTGAATTGCTAGTGAACTCCATGGTCTTTGCAAAATCTTAGAAATTCAAGACTTTCACATCCCTGAGTTTGAGCATAAGAGTATAAGTGTGCTCAAGAATATTAAGTAAGGCACTACTAAAAGTGTCAGAGAGTATGATGTTTGGTTGAAAACATTGTTATCCAAGCTTTCTTATGATATTCATGCAAGCTAGCATACGCAATGGTTTGTTGGAGGTCTGATTACCTCTTTTAGGAGGGCACTATCACATAAAACATACATTGATCCGCACGAAGCACTTGAATCATCCTTACGCACTGAGGCAGTTAGAAGTATAGACACTGGGGTGAGCCCATTTTTAGAAGCATAGATCGCAACTATGGAAAAGCAGTTTGAGAAACTATCAGCAAATTCAGCACATGAGACACGGACAGGGATTTGGTTCACAAATTGTGAAGTGGAAGGTCACACAAAGGATAGTTGTCCCCGCAGATCGATGCACTTATTGTTGTTGGATTGTGAGATATGCCATCTAAACCATGATGCTAGTCATTTCCCATTACTACAATGCGCGATAAGGAAGAACGTTTCATGCTACTGCAAAATCTGTAGGTTTGCGACTCATGACATGAAAGACTGTCAGCTGATTGGTCAGATCCATGATGTTATCTATATCGGTGTACAACAGACAAGAGTTTCAGATAACTCTAAAGGAAAAAATGAGCATCAGGATCGGGATCACAATCAGGCGCGCTATGATTAGAATGAAGGGCATTTTGAAGGAGGTCATGGCAGAGGTTGAGGTTTTCAAGAAGGATATGGAGGCCAAGGCCGTGGTGGTGGAAGAAGTGAGTTCCCTTGTGGAACGTGTTATACATGTGGATCTCCTGACCACTACAGGTGTGAATGTCCTCAAAATATTACATGTTCTTTCTGTGGAAAGAATCATAGTTATGAGGAGTTCCCGAACTTGTATGAACATCTTAGCAAGTAGCATAAATAGGAAAACAAAGGCACAAGGATGGTTAGGATACAACGCATTGTGGAAAATTAGTGGATGCCCAATTTGGAAGTAGAATCTGAGGCATTGCAGGTAAAGATCATGACCCACGCTAAAGTAGCACGCCATAAAGAAGCATTGCAGCAGAGGCATACCATCACTAAGGAAAAGGTTCTACATGCACGGTACCCAGATCCTACCCATCAGAAGGAGGTTTACCAGGAAACCATGGAGGTACTCAGGAATATTCAGGGTGAAATACAGTATTTAAAGGAGTAATCACGGAAGATGGAGAAAAAAAAATCATCAGAGACGATCCAAAATTATATAGATGACTTGAGAGAAGTGTGCAAATTATTGTGCCAAGAAAATATCATTCCACTATTGGGTAATTGGTTAAAAGGAAACACTCCGCGTGAAAGTACTGAGACTGGACAACAGATCCTGCCTGCAAACCTTCCCCCTCACAGCCTAGATTATGATAAGGAAATAACTCTTAATGTTGTTGTGGATGGGTGGCTATTGATTAATATATTGATTGATATTGGCGCAGAAGTCAATTTTCCTTACCTTAGATGCATGGATACAAATGGGGAGAGCTCCATTACAGCCATCCTCTAATGTATTGTTCATGGCTAATTGGACTAAGGCCACTCCCATCAGAGTTTTAAAAGATGCATCCATTACCATACAAGGAGTCAAGTTCACTAGAGATTTTGAGGTTTTAGCGTTGGCAGAGTTAGATAGCTTCCTAGCTCTATTGGGGCATCCTTGGAGCTATGGCAAATAATGTTGATCTTTGGTTCAACAAGGGTTATATCAACTTTGAAAACAAGGAGGAAAGAGTTATCATCCCTTTAACAGATGGTAAATTTGCGCCCTATGTTGAGCCCTTGAGTGAAGAAGACCTGAATAGGATTTATATACATGCCATTTGGGATTCAGATGTACTTGAGCCATGTAAAGAAGGAATCCTTCAGTGGGAGGATGCATAGTCTATTAGTGATACTACAAGTGTTGTTTGTGATAATTGGGCTCATAGCACTTATGAGTTAGTAGGGCACGCAGTAAAGAGCATATTTCCTAAGGACAACAAACCACATTATATCATGAGAATAGGCAACAACTTGGTACCTTGTTACACTAGAGAAGGATATCCTATGGTATTCCTGCGCGCCATGGAAGAACAGTGGATAGACCCACTGGAGAGAAGGAATATGCTAGCATATACACTATGTGGGACAGCAACGTGCTAGTGGGTGGTCCACAAGGATAATCTTGTAGGATGGAATGAAATTAGGATTGCTCTTGCCACTAGGTTCTATAGGAGAAATGCACCTAATCAAATCTATACTTATCATGGTAATCAACCTGTTCAACACCACGTTCAAAAGTGTGAGAGACTCTAGACAGAGGGGCAGGAAACTTTACCACCTTTTCTCTGGGTGCACAAGTTTTATTCCACTCTACATGGTTACGTGCGTGCTTAGTATGTATATGTATAACTTCATAGAGAGACTAGAAATTGGTAGGATTTAATTGTAGGAATGACCCAGATGTTTGAATTCTTCTCTACCAAACCTCTTGTGGAAGAATAATTAAAGGTAATAAAGCGCTTAACCATGGGGGATAGTGCCAAGGCCGAAGAACTCATTCAGGAGTTATTGGAAGAAGGAAACTCAGGAGTGCATTTGGATGAAGAAACAGAGGCCGATGCCACACTACTTCAGCATGCTTGCCTTGAGAAAGAAAAAGGAAAAATGGTCTACTTAGTAGATGATGAAGAAGTAGAAAATCTAAATATAAATCATTCAACATGTAGGTGTGAGGTGTTGGATAGTGCAGATAAGACCACGCGCTCCTATCATGAACCTATGAAGACAAAGCAAGTGAATATTGGATCAGATGCTGAGCTTAAGGAGGCCATAATTGGGGACTATTGGTAAGAATCTGAAGTGGCAAAAATAATAGATTTACTACGGGATTATCAAGACTTATTCCCTCAAGGGTACTATGAGCTTAAAGGAGTGCATGAATCATTAGGGGAGATGTGGATAAAGCTTAAAGAGGGTGCGTGCCCAGTTAGAAAGAGACCCTACAGGATGAACCCCAACTTATGTGAAAAGGTCAAAGAAGAGATTGACAAAATCTTGAAGTCTGGAATCATCAATCCCCTAGACGAGTCAGAATGGGTTAGTCCAATGGCGATCAGTATCAAGAAGGATGGTCGGATTAGGATCTATGTGGACTACAAGGAGTTGAATGTTGCATGTGTGACTGATCCCTTTCCTATGCCATTCACTGAGGAAATACTAGAAGGTGTTGCAGGGCGTGAAATCTATTCGTTTACAGATGGGTTCTCTGGTATAATCAAGTTAGGATTGCACTGAAGGATCAAGAAAAGACTACTTTTACTATTGAATGGGGTAACTTCACCTATATTTTGATGTCTTTTGGTCTGAAAAACGTGCCTGTTGTATTTTCGTGCATAGTTTTTCAAGCGTTTAAAAAAATTATTCGCAACTTCTTATAGGTTTATTTAGATGATTGGAAGGTGTATGGACTAGTCAAGGACCATTGTGAAAATATACACTTGATGTTTGAAAGATATAGATAGTTGAGTATCTATTTTAACATCAAGAGGTGCATATTTTCTACACCATTTGGAATACTATTAGGAAACATAATTTGCAAGGAAGGTTTGTTGGTTGATCCAGCTAAGGTTGCAGTCATTATAGGCCTGAAAGAGCCTACCAGTCAGAGTGAGGTGCACGGATTTTTGGGTCATACAGGATATTATAGGAAGTTTATTGAAGGATATGCCAAGATTGCCACACCTTTGGAGGAGTTACTAAAGGGAAAAGGTACCTTCTACTAGGGAGAGTTGCAGTAGTGCACATTCGAGACATTAAAAGAGAAACTTACTACCGCACCTATTATGTGTTTTCCTTTGTGGGACCAACCATTTCATGTACATGTGGATGCCTCTGGTATGGCCATTGGCACAGTATTGGCACAACATGGAGAAGGAATTATAGATCATCCTAGCTGTTTTGCTAGTAGAAAGCTAACTCTTGCATAACAGAATTACACAACTACATAGCGTGAAGCTTTGTCAATGATCTATGCACCACCTAAATTCCGAAATTACCTACTAGCTACACCATTTGTCTTTTACACAAATCACATGGCATTGAAGTATTTGGTAAACAAGCCCATTTTACAGGGGTCCATATGCAAATGGGTACTCTTATTTCAAGAATTTAATTTCATAGTGGTGGTAAAACGAGGGAAAATTAATTCTAGACAAGACCATTTATCCATAATGCAGTCAAGAGAAGAAGCACATGCCATTGAAGATACAATGCCCGATGCATAGTTATACAGGTTACAGTTATCCCAAATTCTCCCCCCCCGCCCCCCCCCCCCCCCCCCCCCCCCCCCCGCGGGAAAATTTAGTCAAGACAACCCTGCACATGGAGAAAATATGAAGGAAAAACATTTCAGACCTACGAGCTCACATTCCAGAATGAGGCAAAGGAAAAATTCAAAGTTTGAACCCAAGTTAAAGCCAAAGTGGGGAGTTAGAGACAAAAAGTGAAGCGCATCCCACAACCAACCAAAGGGTGCCACGTATCCAAGTAGAGCTACGAGGTCGTGGGATTTTTCTGGATTTTGTGATTCTCACGGAAAAAGGGTTAAAGATCAATTGTGAAACTGCAAACCTGATTTTGCCCTAATCTGGCCGCCACATGTCCCATATCAAAAGGGGACCCATTTTTCAAGATATTTTTCTTCCCTCCTTTACAAACCTAATACAAACTTCAAAGGGGTATATCTTTCAGAGAGAGCTCATGTGTCCTAGCGGAAATATCTCCAAATCTGATGAATCACTGGAAAGATCTCGGCCTCAGCCCATACCACAGAGCATCTATTACTTTATTTTTGAGCCTTGGATAGGTGAAGAAAAATGGAGGAAATGTCTTTGGGACTTCAATGCAAGATCCATTTGTCTCAACAACCAGATCGTATTTGATCTATTTTACCACTATTTCCTCTTCCTTCAAGGCACCAAATCAGGGAATCATGCAATAAAGACAGATTTGGGGGATAGATTTTATCAGAAGCATTAACAATGGTGGTTGAGTTTCAACATTCTTTTCCCACTTCTCTCTCTCTCTTCTTCTATCTGATCAAATCTATAAATACAAGGGGCATGATTCATTGTAAAAATTGTTCATTCTTCTTCCCTGCCCGCCTCTCTCTTTCTTCTCCAGGGTCAAATGTGGAGTTTAAGCCTCCTCCCTTGGCTTTGTAATGGCATTTTCTTGCCTCTTACCTGTTAATGGCATGTACTGTGTGAACTTCTAGAGCAATAAAATATGTTTCGTGATGTGTTTTGTCCATCATTTTCTTATTTTTTTGTCTCTTCTTGCCTCTCACCGTTGTAGGGTATAATGTGCATATCTCTGATGTCCATTATAGGTTTTGGGAGTTGTGTTTAATGGGGTTTAAAATGGTGTTCTGTGTGAAATTTATCCTCTGGTCTGTGATGCATCTTATCCATCCCTCTCCATCTGCTCACCTCTCTCTATTTTAGGCAGTTGGGTTTATGATCAACAGTTCCCTTTTCTTGGTGTTTTCACCTCTGTTAGTGTAGGATTTCTTTATTTTCATGCTCTCTCTCTCTCTCTCTCTCTCTCTCTCTCTCTCTCTCTCTCTCTCCTTGGTCCCTTGGAATTGTTAGGATTAGGAGTAGATAGATGTCATTTCCTTCCTTAGGATTATTTTAACATTAGGATCAGCAAGAAGAAGTCAGATTTCTCTGGAGGGCCATCTCAAGTACACAAGTCCCATAGCTTGAGAGATGGTTCCATGTAATGCAAATCACACCAAATGACCCTTCCTTAGAAAAGAAAATCCATAACTCATTTGGAAGTGATGTGATTTCACACTAATAGTTTTGGCACACCTGGTGGGATAATTCTGAAGCACCTTAACACTTCACTTCATTAGGTTCGATGTGCTCTTGGTAAAGATTTCAGCCTTTGGAGGCACTTTCAGGCACATCTGGCGACTCCATCTGCTCAAAAACCTATTCTCTGAGTTACAGACCTTTTCCATCCATTTCCACTCATTTCTTCCATTTTCTTCTTCCATCTCTTCCATTTTCTTCGATTCCATGAGGTTGTGCAATCAGGACTTCATTCCCTTCATGGAACTCACACTTACGGCAATACAGTCCACCTCCAATGTATTTCCTAACTCCTCCAGATCAACATTATAATCAGATCCAGGACCATTATGATTACCCATATGAGTAGTGTCAAAACCAATCTTAACTATGAAGCTTATCAAGGACAAGGGAATGCATATGATGGTGATAATTATATAGAGGATGTTGGTCTACTAGAGAAGATTAAAAAAATGGAGGCTGACATGGTTCAATTAAGGGAAACAACTCAAATGTGGGCTTTCAGAATTGGTTGCAGGGCACCTTGTCCACGGGAAGGCCCTTTTCCAAGACACTACAACCCTCAGGAGAAGCTTGACTTCATGGTCGGAAGTGTTGCATTAACTTACACGGTGGGTTGAGGAGATCAGGGCTTATGAGCAAAGTGTAAGACAACCTTGTCAATGGGTAAGTCAATCACCAGCTCCCTGCCTTTCATTTTCTCTCCCTCAATCTTTATCACTTCAACAGATATCAAGTTTCAAGCTTCCTCACATGCTGCCCTAAGTGTTGATTCCATTTCTCCATTCTCCTAGTCTTCCATCCCTATCTCAGTTTTTCTATCCTTTTCCCTCCCAAATCCAATCCCCCTCTACAAGAGCCAAAAGAAACACCTTCCCCTACACCACAAACAATTTCAAATTCTATTGTAAATCAACCCATCCTTCCTCCTACTTTCCCAAACCCATGTTGAGAATAAAATAATAAAAAAACCAGCCAAGGAGAACATCAAACAGAGGAACCCAACAGAGAAGAAATGATAGAAAATCTGAAGACTTAGGCTGCTAAATTAGAGTTTTCAAAGGTTCCCTTGTTGGTTAAGCCTATGGATGAGGCTGACGTCAAGCCGCAAGTGGTTGAAAATCCAGCTACAGCACAAGTAGGGGAAGAAGGAGCTACTCCTAATAAAAAAGAAGAGGAGTACATTCCGGCTGTGGAGGAGGACCATACAGTTTTAGGAGGCTCCAAGTGCGGAGCAGGACACAGAATAACTTTCAGTTCTTCCTCCCACTTCATCCCCTTCAAGCTTTGATGTTGAGGAAGAGTTTGAGCTTTCAAACTTCATGTTTGAATATGAGGGGAACCATTGGTGAGAAAATTGTAGATTTAGAAGGACACCATGGAGGAGGTCGAACACTCTGTAATAGGACAACAAGGAGGAAGATTACCTGTCTGACTTGGAGGATTGCCTTGATGGAGGGGAACCCATGGATATCACATCATTTTTTCCTCTGTATCTCACATCCAAAGCACATGATCCTGCTGCCATGGAGGAGAACATTCAGATAACAACAGCCTGCACTTCATAATAGCCCTTTAGAACCAAGATTGGAAGACATGACTCTCCCATGTTCTTCACACGAGAAGGAAGAGAAAAAGTAGGAAGATGCCCCCATCTCTCCCACAACATCCACATCAATAAGGTCCACAATAAGACTCTATTTTTGGATTTGAATTTTAGAGAAATGGGCACATCTAAAGGATTAGACCATGCCTAATCAGGTACTTGGCTTCATTGGAGCCAAAGGAGAAACCAAAACCAGTCATGCCTACTTCAGGGCATGAGGATGAGCATCAAAGTAACAAGGGTCATCATCAACATCTCCACAAGTTTGATGTAAGTCAGCTTAAGGAAATATTTTCCATTAATGTTGATACCTTGATGATTTGGGTGGAGGACCAGTCTTATTGTCAGTTTTTCACTCATCGAACTAGCCATGTTCAGTGTAAAATCGGTTGCATGGCTTCCGTTTTTGAGGAAGGGAAGGTATTTCTCCATGTCAGTCATGCAGGGTTTGTTTGGAGTTCCCTTTGGTCTTGGTTAGAGTAGAGTAGGTAGGTTTTTTTTTAGTAGAAGAAGTACTTTTGCATACTCTACATATCACACTTGGTGTATGTATGATTTTCAATTTGTACATAGTTTTTGGTGTTGTTGTTTTGCTATTGCATAGTGCATTCAGTTGGCTTTTGGTGAAGTCCAGCTTCAAGTTTCAGCGGGTTTCCAAGAGGCTCAGAAATCAAAATTTCAGAGTTCAGATCAGTTTCATGTTTATTAGGCAGACTCTGTGCCCAATGGATACTTCAAGGCCACTGGTCTCTTCATCTAGTAGGCAGATGTCCCCGTGAGTCACCAAATTGTTATCCCAAATTCCCCTAGGGAAAATTTGGTCAAGACAACCCCGCACATGGAGAAAATATGAAGGGAAAATTTTTCAGACCTACGATCTCGCATTCTAGAATGAGGAAAAGGAAAAAGTCAAAGTTTGAACCTGATTCAAAGCCAAAGCAGGGAATTGGAGGAAAGGGCAAAAGATAGATTGCGGACCCGTAGGCCCGATTTTTGTTCCAATCTAGCTACCACGTGTCACATATCAAAAGGGGACCCATTTTTCAAGTTGTTTTCCCACCCTCCTATACGGACCCGATACAAACTTTGAAGGAGCAGAGCCAACAGAGAGAGCCATGTGTCCTAACGGTGCTTCTCCAAAGATGAATCCAAAAAGGGAAGCCCAAATGAGTGTCAGGATACCACGTGGCCTTGGTAGGTGAAAATGGAGGAAACATCTTCGGACCTTCAATGCATGATCCATCTATCTCAACAATAGATCGGATTCAATCTGTTTCCGTTGTTTCCTCTTCTTTCAAGACACCAAATCAGGGATTCATGCAGTAAAGACGGATTTGGGGGAAAATTTTATCAGAAGCATTAACAGTGGTGGTTGAGCTTCAACCTACTTTTCCCACTTCTCTCTCTCTCTCTCTTATTCTCTCCGATCAAATCTCTAAATACAAGGGCAAGATTCATTGTAAAAGTTGTTCATTCTCCTTCCCTACCCCCTTCTCTTTTTCTTCTTCAGGGTCGATTATGGAGTTTAAGCCCCCTCCCTTGGCTTTGTAACGGAATTTTCTTTCCTCTTTCCCACTAACAATGTACTGTGTGAACTTTTGGAGAAATAAATTCTATTCTTTGATGCATCTGTCCATCCTTTGCTTATTTTATTGTCTCTCCTCGCCTCTCGTCGTTGCAGGGTATATTGTGGATATCTTTGATGTCCATTGTAGTGAAATAATCTGAGCCAATTTTTTTGTTTTCTTTTTTTAATAGATTACAACATTACAATCAAAGTACCCGTTAAGGTTAGAAGGTAAACAAAATCGTATGAACACAACTCTAACCAAGAATGGCACCGATGATGGCGAGCATATGGTCAGAGGATCTTCTACCCTAAATGCTAAATGGGAACTCAATGCCAAGTATGTGCTACCCAATCCAGTATGGAGTGAGGGGCGACCATATGACGGAGTGTTACAGAATACTATGCTTGAAAAGAAATGCAGAAAGCTGGAAATACTCAACACCCAGAATGTGCTTGCTAACCTAGAATGGGAAAGTAGCTACCATAGGGAGGAGGTCAATTAAAAAACAATATCAACTGCTGAAAGTAAGAAGGGCATTATAGTTTGATAAGCAAGAATCTAAGTTTCTTCCAGTACTACTGCCAGCTTACAATATAAAAGGTGAGATCTTGCTAACAATGCGAATCATCATAAGAACAGAGTTACAAAGATATTGAAGACTTTCTTTGCGGATAAGTATAGCTTAGAAATGAAAGAGCATTAAATAGATCCAACCTATTTTTTAATTTGGGCAATTCCCAATGAAGTCGCCGCCAAGTCTTTGAGAACTCTCACACCCGTCCAAGATTGAAGATGCATATTTCTCCGAGCTGTTATGACAGTCCTATATTTTTTTCCATATAACCAGCAGCATACAATTTTCTAGAATAGCTCAAAAATTCCTTAAAACTTACTCAAATAACATGATACTGATTACAAATCACTACTAGCAGAAGGGCGCTCAGACTAACCCCAAAAAATAGCCTCAAAATGCAGGCTCTATTAAATGCACGAAATCCAGGACACCATGAATGGTACGGCCCAGCACAGGGACGATTTTGCTTTTTAAAATCAGATCTTCTTCCAAAAAATCTAGAGACTTGCATACATGGGTGCCTAGCCAAGAAGGAAGGAATGGAACAATACCCACCATGAATTTTTTTGTCTTTTTGGATTTATGAATAAAACATCGAATCTGCTTAAGAAAAAATGCAAAAACCAGAAAACTCTAATATGCAAAATCTGAACCTAATTAGAAAAGTGCAGATTACACAACACTAATTCCACTGATCTCACAATCTAGACTAAAATCACCACTAGTTATTGTCTTGCAAACAAGAAGTGATGCCCAAGCTAGGAGGTCTTCATTCCTCGAAGCAAACCCAGAGCCAAACAGGCAGCATAATAGTACTGCAATCCCCCAAGATATGGAATGATGCTCAAATTCTTCCTTTTATAACTTCCTGTTGACTTCAAGAAACCCTAAAATTCACTTCAATATCCAAACCCTAATCCTTTCTCCAAGATGGCGTCCTTTTCCTTTCAAGCTTAATATTGATATTTTAATTAAATTCAATACCTTGATAAATGCACCCACCTTATGCTTTCTTTGACTTTGGAAATTAATAAAATAATCTTAATGAAGGTGCCACCCTCAAGAAACCCACTTTTCAAAACAACATAAAGTCAATAGACTAGGCCAAGGGGTCAACGTTCGAATATAATATTAAAACGTGACCTTTAATTAAATATATCTACTTAACTCTTCAATCATGCCCTGAAGCCAATAATGACCAGTCAACTAACCAAAGTGAAGTAGGAATTCAACCATGTTGAACCCAACTGAAAACTGCCAATAATTGAATTTACTAAAAATAGTAAATTCCAGAAAATGCTCTGAATGCCGAAATGAACATACCACTGCAAATCTCTCTGAAAACCCAGAAAGAATCTGCCATTGAATCCATCAACTCCGAGCAAAGACATCCTAAAAAATAGGAAACCCTAATTTACCTTCCGACTAGCCTTCGGGTTTCCAGAAAAAAGGCCAACGGTCACTGGAAAGATCAGGTCTGAGAAGGGGACATTACAGTCCGCCCTCCCCAAGATTTCTTGTCCTTAAGCAATTGTAAACCAGGATGCTGCAGAATCTCATCACTTTCCCAATTCACATCCTCCATCGACAGGTTCTTCCACTTCACCAAGTATTCTCTGATAGTTCTTTTCCTCAAAGTACGCTCTCTAAAATCAAGTATCTCCTCTGGAATTAGAACCAATTGTCCCTCATCATCCAAAGGCGGTAATTGTGATGAAGCAACCACATTATGTCCAAGTTCCTTCTTGAGGCGAGATACGTGGAAAACATTATGCACTCTGCTATTAGAAGGTAGCTCTAACTCATAAGCTACTACCCCAACTTTTCTGATGACCTTGAATGGCCCATAGAAATGAGGTTTGAGCTTCTCAGCTCCACTCTTCTTGAGAGTAGACTGTTTGTAAGGTTGCAATCGGAGATAAACCATATCCCCAACCTCGAAAGAATGCTCAACACGTCTCTGATCAACATACATCTTCTGTTGATTCTGTGCAATCTGTAGATTATCCTTCAAGGATTTCATGATGTCTTGACTTTGCTGCAACAAGTCCTTGGCTTGGGGTGCTCTGCTCTCACCAAACACCAAATCGGAAAAGCTAGGTGCTTCATACCCATAAAGAGCCAAGAAAGGAGACATCTTAATCGACATATGAAAAGAAGAATTGTAGCAGTACTCACCTATATGCAGCCACTTGACCTAAGCTTTCTGTTGTTATGACACATAGTTTCTCAAGTAGCCTTCTAACCACTTGTTCACTACTTCCATTTGTCCATCTGTTTGGGGATGGTAACTAGTGCTTGGAGTGAGCACAGTACCACTCATTCTGAAGAATTCTTGCCAAAAATTACTTAGGAACTTGTTGTCCCTATCACTCACAATGTTCTTTGGCAACCCATGCAGCCTAAACACCTCTCGAAAAAATAGATCTGCAACTTGGGCTACAGAAAAAGTTCTGGTAATGGCAAAGAAATGAGAAAATTTGGTTAGCCTATCCACCACTACATAAATACAATCCTTCCCTTGGGCCTTAGGCAACCCTGTGATGAAATCCATTGAAATGCTTTCCCATTTTTGATTGGAAATAGGGAGTGGTTGCAACAAACCGGCTGGTAATGTATGCTCATTCTTATTCACTTGACAAACATGACACTCCTGAATGTAGCGTTGTACTTCTCCTTTCAATCCTTTCCAAGAAAACCTTTCTCAGATCTTCCTATATGTCTTGAAAAAACCTTGGTGACCAGCAACTGGAATATCATGAAAAGTCAAAAGAATCTTCTTCTTAAGCTTTGAATCAGCCACTAGAAAGATTATTTCCTTATAGTGTATCAATCCCTCAGTCACCTTGTACCTTTCATCATGAAAAGTACCCTCAATAATTCTGGTTGCAAACTGATTTTTGGCATAATCAGCAAGCAACATGTCTCTCAGATCTGCAGTAAGCTCACACAATGAGCGAAGATGAGGTCTCCTGGATAAAGCATCAGCCACGATATTATTTTTCCCTTTGACATATTCAATGTCAAAGTCGTAAGCTTGAAGCTTACTCACCCATTTCTATTGCCTCTCATTCACGTCCTTATGGTGCATGAAATGCTTGAGGCTATTGTGGTCAGTCTTAACCACAAACTTGTTCCCCACCAAGTACTGCCTGAACTTGGCTAATGCATGCATAATGGCAAGCATTTCCTTGTCATAAATTGAGTATGTTCTTTCCACACCCCCTTAATTTTCGGCTCTCAAACACAATAGGGTGTTTGTCTTGCATCAGGACAGCCCCAACTCGTTCACCTGATGCATCACACTGCAGCTCGAAAGGCTTGGAGAAATCCGGAATAGCCAGAACCAGACACGAGCTCATGATCTTCTTGAACTTGTCAAAAACAATTTGAGCCTTTTCTGACCAACAAAAGGCTCCTTTTTTGGTGAGATCAGTAAGGGGAGCAGCATTCTGTGAATACCCCTTTACGAATCTCCGATAAAAACCACAAAGACCCAGAAAACCTTTCAATTGAGTCAAGTTCTCAGGAGGTGGCCAATCAACTACTACTTTGATCTTTCCCGGATCCACCTTCACTCCCTCAGCACTGATTATGTGGCCAAGGTACAGTAACGCCTCCATTCCAAATTCACATTTGGATGCTTTTGCGAACAAACTCTCAGATTCCAGAATACTAAGCACTTCCTCCAAGTGCTTGAGATGATCCTCCCAAGTCTTGTTGTAAATCAAAATGTCATCAAAAAAAATCAACACAAACCTCCTTAACTTATTCTGAAAAACATGGTTCATGCAAGACTGAAAGGTAGCCGGAGCATTAGTCAACCCAAATGGCATGACTAAGAATTCGAAATGGCCATAGTGACATCTGAAAGCTGTCTTCTCCACATCCGATCCTCTCATTCGAATCTGATGGTAACCCGATCTCAAATCAATCTTCGAGAAGAACTTGGCCCCATGTAGCTCATCAATGAGCTCATCTATCCTGGGAATGGGGTATCTGTTTTTTATGGTGCTTTGATTCAAAGCACAATAGTCCACACACAATTGCGCATGGTACCATCCTTCTTCTTCACAAGAACCACGAAAGATGCAAAGGGGCTCTTGCTTGGGCGAATGAAGCCTATCTCCAAGAGTTCTTGAATATTCTTCTCAATCTCATCCTTTTGCCTCTTCGGGTACCGATATGGAGTTGTAATCACCGGTTTAGCTCCTTCCTTGAGCTCTATGATATGTTCTGAACCCCTTTCAGGTGGTGGTCCAAGAGGCAAGTCTGTAAAGACCTTGCTCTTCTTCGTGAGTAGAGACTGAACATCAGGAGGATGGTCTCGTTTAGTCTCAACCGGACTAGCAGGAAGGATCATGCACTCTGCACCCCACTCGGCTTGATCGTGACGGATCAGCCTTGCCATTCTTTTGAATGACACAACCCGAGGGCCCCCATTGGACATTCCTCTTAGGACTATCTTCTTCCCATCAAATTGAAACTTCAGCTCCATAGTCTGCAGATTCAAGGAGATCTCCCCAAGAGAACGTAGCCATTGAATGCCTAGGACGGCATCAGTATCTCCAATGTGGACTACATAGAAGTCATCCTTGACTTTGTAATTCCCCAATTGCATGGTCAAGTTCGAGATTTTCTTAGTACATGAAATATGGAATCCATCGGCAACCATGACCTTGAACCCTTCAAACTCCTCTGTTTGCAGCCCCTTCTTTGCCACCACAACTTCATCAATGAAGTTGTGTGTTGCTCCAATGTTCGATCAAGGCAACGATTCGCTACCTCTTTGATCATCCCTCGAACCTTGAATGATTCGTTTCTTTGGAAGCTAGAAAGTTGAGCTAAGACTCCACCACTTTCTTTCTCATCTCCGGACTCTTCTGGAGCTCTATCTACCTCACTTTCTTCAACATCAGATTGCTGGTCGGAAAAATCAGAACTACTTTCACCAGCAGAATAGTACTCAATCTGATTGAATTTAACTCCCTTAGGGAAAACATGATCTTGAGACCACTTTTCCCGACACCGGAAACACAACCCTTTTCTTCTGAGTTCATTCAGGGTTTCAGGATCCAACCTGGTGACATGGGGATTGTGATGTTTGAACTCCTTGTGCTGAGGTCTTAAAGGAGGTCTATGCTGAGGTCTTTTCCCTTTATCCCTTTTCTGAAAGGGGCAATTTGACTGAAATTTTGCCTTAGGAGCAGCCCACTCCATGTTTCTTGCTTTCTTCATGGCCTCCTGCAGGGTTGGTGGATCAAAGGCTTTAAACCCAACCTTTGAGTGGTTCTGTCAACCCTTCACTGAAAAGGATCACCAATCTCCTCTCCATGATTCCAGTCACCATGACTGATAGTCTCTGAAACTCCATAATGTAGGCATCAACTGTGCCATATTGTCTCAATTGTGCCAGTTCCCTTAAATGAATTTTAGGATCCTTCTTTTCAAACCTCTCGATGAGCCTAGTAGTGAACTCATCATACGGTGTGATAGACCGATGACCCAGAGTAACTAGTCCATGGTACCACCATTCATGTGCCACCCCATCAAGGTGTAGTGTAGCGAACTTGATCGCCTCCTCTTCTGCCAAAGGTCTGAGAGCTAGATAGTTATCCAGCTTCTGAATCCAAGCTCGGGCTGAACTGGTATCATTCCCCATCAAAGTGTGGAAGTGTCACCTTGTTAACAGCTTGGTACAAGTCTCCTTGATTTGATGGTCTTCTTTGATCATAGTGTCTTCTGTGTCCTTTGTTTTTCCTTTTATGATCCATGAAATCGTTATAGGACATATCCATCTTAATGTCATCAGGTAGAGAGTCATACTCTGCACGACCAAGTCTCAACTACTCCACGAATGAAGCATTCTCTTCAGGATCTGGCTGAGTGTTTACAGGTGCCAAAAAGGTGGGTTTGAAAGGCCTGGAAGAAATATAAGTGTTGTTTGACATAGTCCGGGCTGCATGTCCATCATGCTGGTTGGAGGCACTATGCTCTCCTCTGTGCCCTAAGTTGTTCTGTGGAGTGGTATTCTGACCCACTTTCCCCATCATGAGAGATACCATGTCCATCAAGGCATCCATCTTTCTTCCAAATCTCTTTCCGAGACTCATAGACCTTTCTCTTCCTTTCCCATTGTCATCTCTGTTGTTGGTAACTCTCTCGTTACCCCCAACTGATCTCTCACCCTCTACCATATCTGATTCCTAAGAAGACTCCCAATGAGCCCTCAAGATCTCTGAAGCTGTCTGACCTTTTGGAGCCTGATAAGGCTGGAACTGTTTTCCAACCTTCTTGTCTTCCCTTGCAATGTACCTCTTTTCTCTGTCACTCATAGACAGATTGTTCACAGGATGGCAAGATCTTCGCTCTGATACCACTAAAATATTCCGAGCCAATTTTTTCGTTTTCTTTTTTTAACAGATTACAACATTACAATCAAAGTACCCGTTAAGGTTAGAAGGTAAACCAAATCGTACGAAAGCAACTCTAACCAAGAATGGCGCCGATGATGGCGAGCATATGGTCAGAGGATCTTCTACCCTAAATGTTGAATGGGAACTCAACGCCAAGTATGTGCTACCCAATCCAGTATGGAGTGAGGGGGCGACCATATGACGGAGTGTTACAGAATACTAATCTTCTACCCTAATTGTTGCATGGGAACTCAACGCCAAGTATGTGCTACCCAATCTAGTATGGAGTGAGGGGCGACCATATGACGGAGTGTTACAGAATACTATGCTTGAAAAGAAATGCGGAAAGTTGGAAATACTCAACACCCAGAATGTGCTTGCTAACCCAGAATGGGAAAGTAGCTACCATAGGGTCGGAGTTCAATTAAAAAACAATATCAACTGCTAAAAGTAAGAAGGGCATTACAGTTTGATAAGCAAGAATCTAAGTTGCTGCCAGTACTACTGCCAGCTTACAATATAAATGGTGAGATCTTGCTAACAATGTGAATCATCATAAGAACAGAGTTACAAAGATATTGAAGACTTTCTTTGCGGATAAGTATAGCTTAGAAATGAAAGAGCATTAAATAGATCCAACCTCTTTTTCAATTTGGGCAATTCCCAATGAAGCCCCCGCCAAATCTTTGAGAACTCTCACACCCGTCTAAGATTGAAGATGCAGATTTCTTCGAGTTGTTATGACAGTACTGTATTTTTTCCCATATAACCAGCAGCATACAGATTTCTAGAATAGCTCAGAAATTACTTAAAACTTACTCAAATAAAATGATACTAATTACAAATCACTACTAGCAAGAAGGGCACTCAGACTAACCCCAAAAAACAGACTCAAAATGCAGGCTATATTAAATGTATGAAATCCAAGACACCATGAATGGTACGGCCCAGCACAGGGGCGATTTTTCTTTTTAAAATCAGATCTTCTTCCAAAAAATCTACAGGCTTGCATACATGGGCACCCAGCCAAGAAGGAAGGAATGAAACAATACCCACCATGAATTTTTTTGTCTTTTTGGATTTATGAATAAAACATCGAATCTGCTTAAGCAAAAATGCAAAAACCAAAAAAACTCTAATATGCAAAATCTGAACCTAATTAGAAAAATGTAGATTACACAACACTAATTCCACTGAACTCACAATCTAGACTTAAATCACCACTAGTTATTGTCTTGCAAACAAGAAGTGATGCCCGAACTAGGAGGCCTTCATTCCTCAAAGCAAACCCAGAGCCAAACAGGCAGCATAACAGTACTCCAGTCCCCCAAGATCTGGAATGATGCTCAAAGTCTTCCTTTTATAACTTTCTATTGACTTCACAGAAACCCTAAAAATCACTTCAATATCCAAACCCTAATCCTTTCTCCAAGATGGCATCCTTTTCCTTTCAAGCTTAATATTGATATTCTAATTAATTTCAATACCTTGATAAATGCGCCCACCTAAAGCTTGCTTTGACTTTGGAAATTAATAAAATAATCTTAATGAAGGCGCCACCCTCAAGAAACCCACTTTTCAAAACAACATAAAGTCAATAGACTAGGCCAAGGGGGTCAACGTTCGAATATAATATTAAAACGTGACCTTTAATTAAATATATCAACTTAACTCTTCAATCATGCCCTGAAGCCAATAATGACCAGTCAACTGACCAAACTGAAGTAGGAAGTCAACCATGTTGAACCCAACTGAAAACTGCCAAAAATAGAATTTACTAAAAATAGTAAATTCTAGAAAATGCTCTGAATGCCGAAATGAACATACCATTGCAAAGCTTTCTGAAAACCCAGAAAGAATCCGCCATTGAATCCACCAACTCTGAGCAAAGACATCCTCAAAAATAGGAAACCCTAATTTACCTTCCGACTAGCCTTCGAGTTTCCAGAAAAAAGGCCAACGGTCACTAGAAAGATCAGGTCTGAGAAGGGGACATTACATGTAGGTCCTGGGAGCTATGTTCAATGGGTTTTGAAGTGGTGTTCTGTGTGAAATATATCTCTGGTCTATGGTGCATCTTGTCCACCCTCTCCTCTGCTCACCTCTCTCCACTTCAGGCAGCTAAGATTGTGACCAGCACTTCCCTTTTCTTAGTGCTATCATCTCGTTAGTGTAGGATTTCCCTCTTTATGCACTTTCTCTCTCCTTGTCTCCTTGCCATTGTTAGGATAGGTGTAGTTAGACGTCATTTCTGCATTAGGAGTATTTTAACATTAGGATCAGGAAGAAGAAGCCATCTTTCTCCAGAGGGCCATCCCAAGTCCACAAGTCCCACAGCTTGAGAGATAGTTCCATGTAATGCAAATCACACCAAATGACCCTGCCTTAGAAAAGAAGATCCATAACTCATTTGGGGGTGTTGTGATCTCACACTAACATTTTTGGTACAACTGGTGGGATAAGTCTAAAGCACCTTACCACTTCACTTCATTAGCTTCGATGTGCTCTTGGTGAAGATTTCAACCTTTGGGGCACATACATTCACATCTGGTGACTCCATCTGATCAAAAACCCATTCTCTGAGTTACAGACCTTTTCCATCCATTTCCACTCATTTCATCCATTTTCTTCTTCCATCTCTTCCATTTTCTCCCATTCTATGAGGTTGTGCATTCATGACTTCATTCCCTTCATGGAACTCACACTTACAGCAATACAGTCCACCTCCAATGTATTTCCCAACTCCTTCATATCAGCATTATAATCAGATCCAGGACCATTATGCTTACCCATATGAGCAGTGTCAAAACCATCTTGACTATGAAGCTTATCAAAGACAAGGGGACGCATATGATGGCGATAGTTATGCAGAGGATGTTGATCTCTGCAGAAGATTAAAAAAATGAAGGCTGACATGGTTCAATTTAGGGAAACATCTCAAATGAGGGCTTTCAGATTTGGTTGCGGGGAACCTTGTCCATTGGAAGGCCCTTTCCCAAGACACTACAGCCCTCAGGAGAAGCTATACTTCATGATTGAAATGTTTCCCCAACTTGCACAGTGGATTGAGGACATTGGGGCTTATGAGAAAAGTGTGGGACAACCTTGTCAATGGGTAAGTCAATCACCAACTCCATGCCTTTCATTTTCTCTCCCTTAATCTTTATCATTTTGACAGAGGCAAGATTCAAGCCCCTCACTTGCTACCCCAAGTGTTGATTTCATTTCTCTTTCTCCGAGTCTTCCATCCTAGCTCATTTTCTCTTCCCTTTTCCCTCCCAAATCCAAAAGCAACACCTTCCCCTACACCACAAACAATTGCAAAGTCTGTTGTAAATCAACCCATCCTTCCTCCTACTTTCCCAAACCCATGTTGGGAAGAAAACAATCCAAAAACCAACCAAGGAGAACATCAAACAGAGGAACCGAACAGAGAAGAAATCATAGAAAATCTGAAGAGTTGGGCTGCTAAATTTGAGTTTTCAAAGGTTCCCTTGTTGGTTAAGCCTATGGAGGAAGCTGAGGTCAAGCCGCAAGTGGTGGAAGCTCCAGCTATAACATAACCAGGGGAAGAAGGAGTTACTCCTAATCCAAAAGAAGAGGAGTACGTTCTAGCTATGAAGGAGGACCATACAGTTTCAGAGGCTCCAAGTGCAGAGCAGGCCATAGAAGAACCTTCAGTTCTTCCTCCCACTTCATCCCCTTCAAGCTCTGATGTTGAGGAAGAGTTTGAGCTTTCAAACTTCATGTTTGAGGATGAAGGGAACCATGGTGAGTCAATTGTAGATCAAGAGGACACCATGAAGGAGGTTGAGCACCTACAGTAGGACAGCAAGGAGGCAGATTACCTGTCTAACTTGGAGGATTGCCTTGATGGAGGGGAACCCATGGAGATCGCATCATTTTTTCCTCCATCTCTCACATCCCAAGCACATGAGCCTGCTACCATGGAGGATAACATTCAGGACCAACAGCCTGTACTTCATAACAGCCCTCTAGAACCAAGATTGGAAGACATGACTCTCCCATGTTCTTCACAGGAGAAGGAAGAGAAATGGCAGGAAGATGTCCCCATCTCTCCCACACCATCCACTCAAGAAGGTCCATAAGAAGACTCCATTTTTGGAGTTGAATTTCAGAGAAATGGGCACATCCAAAGGATTAGACCATGCCCAATCAGGTACTTGGCTTCATTGGAGCCAAAGGAGAAACCAAAACCAGTCATGCCTACTTCAGGGCATGAGGATGAGCATCAAAGTACCATGGGTCATCATCAACACCTCCAAAAGTCTGATGCAAGTCAGCTTAAGGAGGTATTTTCCATTAATGCTAATACATTGATGATTTGGGTGGAGGACCAGCTTATTGTCATTTTTTCACTCATCCAACCAGCCATGTTCAGTGCCAAATCAGTTGCATGGCTCCCATTTTTGAGGAAGGGAAGCTATTTCTCCCTGCCAGTTGTAGGTTTTGTTTGAGTTCCCTTTGCTCTTGGTTAGAGTAGATTAGGTAGGTTTGTTTTCAGTAGAAGAAGTGATTTTGTACACTTTGCATGTTCCATTTGGAGTATGTATGATTTTTAGTTTATACACAGTTTTAGGTGCTATTGCTCTTACATAGTGCATTCAGTTGGCTTTTGGTGAAGTCCAAATTCAAGTTTCAACCAGTTTTTAAGAGGCTCAGAAGTCATAATTTCAGAGTTCATATTAGTTTTGTGTTTATCGGGCAGACAACATGCCTAATGGATATTTCAAGGCCAATGGTCTCTTCATCTAGTAGGCAGATGTCCCCGTGAGTCGCTAAATTGTTATCCCAAATTCACCCCCCCCCCACCGAGAAATTTTTTTCAAGACAACCCCACACATGGAGAAAATATGAATGGAAAACATTTTAGACCCATGAGCTCGCATTCCAAAATGAGGCAAAGGAAAAAGTCAAAGTTTGAACCCAAGTCAAAGCCAAAGCGGGGAATCGGAGGAAAGGGTAAAAGATATATTGCGGACCCGTAGGCCTAATTTTTGTTCTAATCTGGCTGTCATGTGTCCCATATCAAAAGGGGACCCATTTTTCAAGTTGTTTTCCCGACCTCCTGTATGGACCTGATACAAATTTTGAAGGAGCAGAGCCATTAAAGAGAGACATGTGTCCTAGCGGCACTTCTCCAAAGATGAATCCAAAAAGGGAAGCCCAAACGAGCGTTAGGCTGCCACATGGCCCTAGTCATTGAAAATGGAGGAAACTTCTTCGGGACTTCACTACAAGATCCATTTGTATCAATAACCAGATTGGATTCGATTTTTTTCCATCGTCTCCTCTTCTTTCAAGGCACCGAATCAAGGATTCATGCAGTAAAGACAGATTTGGGGGCATATTTTATCAGAAGCATTAACAGCGGTGGTTGAGCTTCAACCTGCTTTTCCCACTTCTCTCTCTCTTATTCTCTCCTATCAAATCTATAAATACAGGGGCAGGAATCATTGTAAAAAAAAATGTTCATTTCTCCTTCCCTGCCCCCTTCTCTCTTTCTTCTCCAGGGTCGATTGTGGAGTTTAAGCCCTCCTCCCTTGGCTTTGTAATGACATTTTCTTGGCCTCTTTCCCACTAACGATGTACTGTGTGAACTTTTGGAGCAATAAATTTTGTTTTTGTGATGCCATTTGTCCATCCTTTTCTTATTTTATTGTCTCTCCTCACCTCTTGTTATCGCAGGGTATACTATGCATATCTTTGATGTCCATTATAGGTCCTGGGAGTTTTGTTCAATGGGTTTTGAAGTGGTGTTCTATGTGAAATTTATCTCTGGTCTGTGGGTGCATCTTGTCCACCCTCTCCTCTGCTCACCTCTCTCCACTTTAGGTAGCTGAGATTGTGACTAGTACTTCCCTTTTCTTGGTGTTATCACCTCATTAGTGTAGGATTTCCCTCTTTATTGCACTTTCTCTCTTCTTGTTTCCTTGGCATTGTTAGGGATAGGTTGTAGTTAGGACGTCATTTCTACATTAGGTGTAGTTTAGCCTTAGGATCAGGAAGAAGAAGATGACTTTCTCCGGAGGGGCCATCTCAAGTCCGCAAGTCCCACAGCTTGAGAGATGGTCCCATGTTATGCAAATCACACCAAATGACCCTTTCTTAGAAAAGTAGATCCATAACTCGTTTTTGGGGTGCTATGATTTTGCACTAACAGTTACAACGCACACCATCATAATTACATGACATTGTTTTCTTTCTACGAACAGGCATGGTGTCCAGAAGGAATTGAAATCCTTGGAGAAGAAATAGCTTGCCATATGCGCAATGCCCTATATGTTGATTAGCGGTGACCTATACAAATTAGGTCGGGATGAAGTATTGCGCCATTGTATACTGGGAGCATGAGCTGTATAGATCTTATGGAAGAAGCTCATGGTGGTATTACAAGTGGCCACTATGCCAGGTGACACCACTGCATGCAAGATCTTACTCATTGGATTATGGTGGGAGACCTTGTATAAAGATAGGAATTTTGTAAGGCATGTGATCACTGTCAATGTCTTTACAAACTAGGTCAATGAGATGAAATGCCTCTAAGACCTATTAATAGTACAGAAATATTTGAGAAGTGGGCTATAGATTTTTTGGTTCCTATTTCACCAGTCGTAGCGCAGGACTGGATCACATTATATCATAACTTACACTAATTATCTAACAAGGTGGGTAGAAGCAGCGCTATAAAGGATTATACAGCGGCTACAACAGCCAGGTTTCTATGGGAAAATATTATTACAAGGTATGGATGCCCTTTAAGTTTGACCAGTGATAGGGGCACACATTTTCTGAATGAGACAATCAAAAATTTTGTTGGATGAATTCATGATTGCACACCATAAGACTACACCATATCATCCTCATGAAAAATGGGACTGCTGAGGCTTTCAAAAAAAAATTGAGCCAGACATTGACAAAAATATGTGATGTTGGAAGAAAGGATTGGGATGATAAAGGTATCTGCAGTACTTTGGGCATATCAAACAACATATAAAAGGTTGAACAAAGCCACACCATTTTAGTTAGTGTTTGGTGCAGAATCATTTCTTCCTATGGAATTCATGTTACCATCTTTGTGTATTATACGCGCTAGAGGTCTAGCTGATGAGAACGCATTATAAGAATGGATTGAAAAGTTAAATCAAACTAGATGAGCGACAAGCAATAACATGATGGAGTCAAAAACAAGAAAAGGCCAGGCAAAAAATCATGGCATGATAGGCACATCAAGAATAAAAAGTTCACAATTGGATAGATGGTGCTCCTTTATGATTCTAAATTTTTACGTCATCCAGGAAAGCTCAAGATACATTAGTTGGGGACGTATGTTGTCACTCACAAACTCGAAACATAGGCACTTACCAATTAGAGGCCCTTGATGGAATACGGTTTACCCAGTTACTTCAATGAGAGTAGGCTGAAGCCCTACTATAAATAAGTCTTATTGGTGTTTGTAATAAGGCAGTGTTGCCATTTAGATTAGGTTTTCAATTCTGCATTTCCTTAATGTAATTTCCTTCTTTTGTCACTAAGTTTTCTCAATTTAGTTGGTTTTTTGTGTAATAAGCGCGTTTACGCACCAAAAAGCTAATTACTATTTGGAGAATTTATATGTGTAAAGGACTACACATACCCTTAGTGTGGGGTGGTTATTGATATCCAGGAACATGATTGATGAAGATAAGTACACATGAAAGGAACAAACTGCTATGGGTGTTATTCAAGTTGGAAAATTGAAAGAAAGATATTGCTTCTAGAAATGAAGACCATAAGTGGAGGTGAATGAAGAAAAAAGTATAAACGCGACGGCAAGCAGAGGCCATGGGAACTACCAAGGGAAGGCGTAATGGCAAGGTGCTCGAGCACATGGAGGTGTGATGAAGATAATTCTGTGGCTAGGGGGGTAGGAAGGTATTGCTAGAAGGTTATAGCTTGGGCGTGAAGATGTACCACGTGGAAGGAACAAAAATGGTCCATTAATGAGAGGATTGTTGGTAGGTGGAGGAGAAATAAATGCACTAACT
The DNA here is from genome assembly GCA_019776745.2 of Taxus chinensis. Lineage (NCBI taxonomy): Eukaryota > Viridiplantae > Streptophyta > Pinopsida > Cupressales > Taxaceae > Taxus > Taxus chinensis. Next base: position 752,318,816 of record CM034153.1, read on the forward strand.
TGTTCAAAATATATATAAGGAAGAGATGCGAGTTCATTTTTACCATTGTAATTGATGAGAATTTAAAAAGAGCTAAGTGCAGAAGGAGCCGAGAAATCGTGTTTAGGTGTAAAGAGTGTGAAACCAGACATGGAGAGAAGGTTTGTGCGCAGAAGAAGCTTGCGTTCCCATAGGTGAAGGGTTTGAGTGAAGTAGACACATTACAAATGAGCTAGGGTGCATGATTTCCACTAGGGCACAGAGATTTGAACTAGGGTTTCAACTTACTCAATTACAGAGGGTAGTAAAAGAGAGATTTTTCAAATGGCACCGAAGAAAGCACCCGTAGCAGGAGTAAAAGGGAAGAAGAAGGTTGAAGTGGAAGAATGAAATTTCTCCCGAGAGTAATTTCTCATAAATGCAGTATCCAAAGGGCATGATCGTGGGACAAGAATGGGATTCCCACATCTGTCAATGTAAAATTAGTGATTACAACCATTGTACATCAGATAAATAAGAAGGAGCTCGATGAGTTATTGAGCACAAAAATGAACAAGCGCATAATAGAAAATGTACGATGACGTTGGTTAGAAGTTACTAAAAAATATTGGAGTATACCAGTTGTACGAGCTGCCATACTTTGGAAAGTATGAACCATTGTATTGATGGTTGATGAGCATAGTCCATGAGGATTTCTTCTACTTCGCCAGATGGAGGGTTAGAAATCACAACCACGATGATCTCAATAGTAATAAGGTTGAAAGGCATAGGGGTAGATCTAAACATTGATTTAACTGATAAGGTCACAATCCTGGAGACAAGGAAGGAGCTGGGGTATACCAAGGGTCCGCGCGGCATGGACATCGACAAATTGAAAAAGTACCAAGTAGTGCAGGTAGCTATACATCTTATAACAAAGTTGAATGACCAAGAAAGATGGTCACAGGTAAACAATATGTGGCTACACATTGCGAAGAAGATGTCACAGGGAGTGATTTACATCTCCAGTTACATCACGGAAACTATCATTAAAGAAGTGCACACAGGAGAGAGAATAAATTTCGGGGTTGTTCTATTGTCTCTGGTGTTTATGGAAATTGGGGTGCCCGATGGGCCGAAGGAGAAAATTTGGGAATACCCTATGGAGAACAAGTCACTTGTGGAAATATTTGGTAAAGTACTTGTGCGAGGGATAAATGAGTGGACCATTCAAACAGAGAGTGGAGAAATGGTATTGATAGGCTCCACGCAACATTTGAAGAAGAATGGTGCATACCCAAGGAGTTACCTTCAGTAGTAGGGAAGGAAGTGCAGTTTGTGGTATATCAGCACTTTTGCATCATGTGGTTCACCATGGAAGATGGGGCTTGGAGCCCATGGTGAAAATTACCATATGCCTTCACAACATGATATTTCCAGGCATCAGGTCACTAGTTTTCAGATGCGCGCCTCCTAAGCTTCAATGCAGACAAGGTAGATTGTGACTACCATACACTGAGAAAGACATATGTATATCTAGGACAGACTGCCTACATTGAGAGGTTGATCTCATATATTATAAGCATGAATCATGTAAGCTTGGCCAGTTTTGGAGACGTTGGACCAGCGCTTGTATACCTGTAACTCAAGCCCAAGCTGGAGAACAATAAGTATGTGGAGAATGATTTCACGCTCCCAGGGCCGTCAAAAGGTAAGCATACAATGGAAAAGTTTTCAGTACCTAAGCCCGCTAAGAAAATAAAAGTAGATGATGAAGAAGAGGAGCATGAAGATAGTGGTGGTTTGGAGAACAGAGGTAGGAGGCAACCTATAAAAAACGTAGAAATAGAGTGCATAACTACGCCACCCTCAAGGGCAGGAAGGAGAAGATGAGGACTTGGTTGCATTCCAAGGAGAGTGTCACTTCAAAATTTTATTCAGGAGAACAAGGACCCCAAGGTGATACTCCACAATCAGTGCGCAGATCACCTTGACTCTCTCCACAGAAGGAGACAACTGAGAAGAGAAGAAGGAAGTTAAAGTTGAACGAGGAGGCAGAAGAGTCTAAGGAGAGCACACCTGAATCTCCTACACCTCCATAGGATGTGGAAGAACCAAAGGATGAAGAAATGAAGGATGGAGAAAAAGGAGAAAAGGAGGCAAATGAGACAGTGCAAGAGACTATTTAGGGTATGGCAGAACAAGCTCTGAATCTTGAAGCCCAATTTCCTAAGGGGCCAAGATCGAAGAGAACAAGTGGAGAATATGTCGCATCAGTCATGGGCTATGCTAAGGAAATAGGTAAAATTGTCTGCGCCCGTTTTCAAAGCACCGTGACACCAAAGGAGTTGTATGGGTGGGAGATGATGGATGAAGATATGGTGACCATGCGCACAAGTAAGAATTTTTCATGGTCTATGCACATGCACATGGAAAAATTGAACTTTGATGTATGTGAAGAGTCATGTGTATCAAGGAGGTTGAAGAAGACACCTCAGGCATGACACATAACAGTAAAGCCTACTATTATGTCAGATGAACAAGTGAGAAATGCTTTGGTGAAAGTCTCAATAGAGGTGGCACGATGAAATATGGATAATGCTGCAACAATTAGGGTGCTAAGGGAAGAAATCAAAATAAGGATGTAGAAATAGCATGCCTAAAGCAAGAAAAAGAATTGGCACAGAAGAAGAACATTTTTTTCATCAGCATGGCAGAGAAAGTTGGGGACAATATCATGAAAGCAAAGCCACACTTAGAGCCTAAGGTACCCAAAACATTTCCTTCAGCAATGTATTATGTACAAACCTTGGTAGACTTGGTGCTTGAAAATGAACCTCTGTGCAGGCTAGAACCAAAGAATCCTGAGAAGGAAGAAAAGTGAGAAAATGCTTCAGTGATGAGAAAGATGGCATCATATGAGGGGTTACTTCAGAGCTTGTAAGAGGAACTGGAGAAATCAGATCAAGAGGCTGAATATTTGTACATCCCCAGAAGCTGTTATAAGAACCATGACCATTATAAAGGACAATGAAGTCCTAAAATCCATGAAAGATGAGACCTTGGGCCGCGTAGAACGGTTATCACTTGTCAAGCAGAAGCGCGGGGCACTTACAAGTAAGCACAAGAACCACACAAGGAAAGGCTAGATGAGCTTGGGGAAACTCATCACACAAAAGATGGACTTATTAGAAAGAAGAATGACTTGTCATGTCCAACATTGTGTTGGTCTTTCAAAATGAGAAAGGAGAGATTGCAAAAGATGAGCTAGAGTCAATTGCAGTGGATATCCCAAAAAAGGTAGAGGCTCTGCGCTCAATGATTGGTAGACTTTATAGGTGGAAATTGTTGGGTTTTTTAAATGGAAATTTAACAAACCATAGTCAATAGAAGGACAGCAATTCCCTCCTCTTTAATGGGAGAGGTTCCCTTATTGAAAGTAAACAGTAAAACTTATATACAAATGTACAACTTTCAAAGTGTGGATTCCTGATACTTTAAAACATTTTATGCCCTACCCAAGATCATCAATACGAAATAATGGAAGAATTAAGGAGATGAGAAAGGAAGAACATAACAATACCTTCAGGAAATATAGATAACAGAGTATAACCTTATATGTATTTAACTAGGGAGATGCAGAGTAGAATCATTCACTTTCATAACAAATATAATTCCACAGACACAAAGTTCCAGAAATCATATAAACAAGAACGCAAAGTTTCTTATCATAACAGATGGATGATTCAAAAAATTTAAAACAAGAAAAGAAGGAATAGCAGAGGAAGAAAGGGAAAAAAAAAAATTATTGATTACTTCATAAATCTATTACATATACAGGGTAATGGGATTCAACCCTAACATACGGCGTGGAGAAGCCATTAAATAACCTCCAAGTACGATTACATTTGGCTTACAAAAATGATTGAAGAATGTTTCAAGAAACTAACGCCTAAAATTCTCCAATGCCTTGGTCAAATTTCCATACCTGACGGAAAAAACTAAAAGCATTGAATTGTAGCCATTCATTCTACCTTTACAAACTCTGAATTTGAGCCATCCACGTGGGAAATGATTTTAAACTAAGGCGGACCTGAGGATGCCTTTTATGATAAATGGCATTTCAGAACATTTTGGCCTGCCCACACAACTTGTAATATGATAACATGTCACACATGGCTTTACTTGAGTGACAATGGAGTCACAGCTCAATTTTGCAATTTTAACTCTTTTCAACGCAGGCATCAACCCAAACTCAAACTGCTCCCCCCGACCCCACCTCCCTGCTTTGAATTTTGAGCCAGGCTCAACTATTTTACTTTTATCCCTTGGGCATAATACCGGGGTCGTAGGTCACTTTATAACCTTAAAGCTTTTTATGAAAACAAATCCCAAATTCCCAAATCACCCCGATGGACGGCTTTCCCGCTTTGAGTTTTCAACGGCAGAGTCATGGCTATACTTTATACATTTACGTCCTTTTGGAAATAAAACTCAAAATTCCTAAATCACTCTGACGGCCTGCTTTCCCATTTTACACTATGACCACGTGGCAAGACCCACACACACGTGGGGAACCCACTCTTGATTCTTCCTTTGAAGTTTTGTCGAAGATACACGTGGAGACTTCCACCGATTCTTTTATACTTAGCCGATCTGGGGCCTGTTGCCCACTCGACTTCTGTTGGATCCTAGACACATGGAGAGTTAGCGCTCATTTGTCAGTTTATGCTTTGGATTCTCTCCTTGAAAGGGCATCGAGATGACGTGTGGCTCCTTCCACCGGTCCTTGATCTTCAATGGCAAAACTCTATCTCTTTTTTTTCCCTCTAACTACGTGGTGAGCGAAGCGCTCATTTGGGGTCTGCCCCTTAGGTATCACTTCTGAAGTTACGTCGTTGAGGCATGTGGAGACTTCTGCCAACTCCCTCTCATACTTAGTCAATTAAACAAACCAGCTCTATCCCTTTTTCAGACTTGGGACATGTGGCGAACTGGCGCAAGTTTGGGGAACCACCTTTGGCTTTGACCCTTGAAGTTGTGCCGAGGAGGCATGTAGCGCCGTCCGCTTGAACCTTTCCAAACTTAGCCGGATTTCAGGCTTGTTCTGTCTTCATTTCAGACCTGGGACATGTGAGAAAGCCTGCACTTATTCGAGGACTATCCCTTGGGACCTGTCCTTGGATTTTTAGCCATTTGGATGCGTGGAGGCTTCCGCTACCGCTTGAAATAGCCAATCAGATATGTCCATGTACCTATGGATGTTGGGGCACAAATTGACAGGGAAGATATGCCCGTCATTCACGACTGTGGAAAAATAAAAATAAAAGGAAAAACCCCACTTTTACGTCTGAATTTCAAATTATTTTCCTTGGAATGAAAAACTATAAACAATACCAGGCTCGACGCGATCCATTACTCCAAGGTACCAACTTAACAATTTTCAAAACTTGACTTCAAAAAGAGGGGGATTTTGAGGGAGACAACAGAAAATAAAAGAAGAATATCCATAATTGATTCTTCAGGTTGAAGTAGATGATGTTGTAGGGTAAATTCATTCTTTTATTCATAAAATTATTTCTATCTCTATGTTCACATTCTTTGATTCATCTTGGAGACAACCTTTTCTTAGGTGGCAATGCAATTAGTGTGGGGTAATGTTGGTCAAAAAAAATATGGAACTTAGCGAATAACATACAGAAGGTTTGCGTGGAAGAGCATAGCGCATTCAAATGTGCAGGAGGATTAGGAAGGAATCACACACTAAGGACAGATACAGATTCGGGCCTTAGCTATTTTCACAATGAAGATCTATTTTTGGAAGATAGCGTGCAGAGCACACAAACCAGTTAAAGACTTGCGTGACACACATTGGCTATTTTTGGAGGATTGGCTATGAAGTGCTTTGCATGAGTACATGTTGAGAATATATTTACATACTGATAATTAACTAGAAGAATTCTATTGTTAGCGCAGTTGCATGTGTGGATATTATTGTAACGGCACGTGGCTAATGATAGCATGTGACCTATTTTGGGATTAGATAACATGGTGAAGGGAAATTCCCCGCCCTTATAAATATGTAATGAACTATGTAGTGTAGGTGTGTGTGAGAATAATATGTAAGGACTGGATTATTGTGAGAGTATACTATCAGATCTATACATGCATGAGCATATGATGGCATTATTGTAAGAAAATTCTGTGTATTACTGCATTTAATATAATAGAGGTTATTGGCTGAATCAAGGTGTTAATCATGGTTATATTTTATTATTACATGAGTGATTTTGCTAATGACTATCAATTTTGATTCATGTCCTACTTTAAGATCTATATCTGAACATGCACTATAAAATGATGTATTAGTCATGGATTTGAATGCTTTAAGTCTTCATCAAGCTAACATCCTACAACAACAACCCTAAAGAGGGACCTGGTACCTTCGCGTGCTTCAGGTGAGTGCTCAGTCTAGGATGAGTGATGTGCCAGCGCACCTGGGCTTTTACTAGTGAATTTCTAGGATGCATCAACAATGGGTGGTCTTCTTTATAAACGTGGGCTTTGATGGTATCTTCTTACGATGCCTAACAAGTTCTGAAATTCCCTACACCATCAAGGAAGTTCACGACGGAATATGTGGAGGTCACTTCAAGTCTTTAGATTGATCGCTAAAATCTCCATTCTCCATCTGGGATATTATTGGCCTACCTTAAACCGTGATTGTTGTGATTATGTCAAACGTTGTGTGAAGTTCCACCAACATGTTAATCTTCATCACACCCCTAGTCACGCCTTACAGGTCGCACGAGACCTTTGGCCTTTCTCTCAAGGGGGGTTTGGATCTTTTCGAAGAGATCAATCCCTCATTCTTCCCAATGTCATCAATTGGATTATTACCACTATTGAATACTACACTAAATGGGTAGAATCTCCATACATCTTATTTCTACAAAAGCTGAGAAAATAAGGTGAATTCATCAACCATCAACATCATTTGTCGCTTTGGTGTTCCTCATCGTCTCATCACTGATAATGGAAAACAGTTCAAAAACAAAACCCTATGGAAACTTTGTGACCCCTTTGGCACTCAACTCATTTTTTCTTCACCTTACTACCCTCAAATAAATGGCCAAGAAGAATCAACCAACAAAACCTTAAATAAAATTATTATGAAAGTTGTTGACAATACTGGAGAGGATTGACATACACACATTCCTTTTGCCTTATGGGCTTATCGCAACTAGTATTCGTACTTCAATTTTTTCCACGCCTTTCTCTATAGTCTATGGTACAGAGGTTGTTCTACCTCTTGAAGTCTAGATTCCATCTCTTCATATCTCACTTAAAGAGATGCTCAAAGATGATAAAACTTTCGCCAAGATTGTTCAGCACAAATCAAGTTATTATGGAAACGAATGTCACCTAAATTCTCTTGATCACCTCCAAATCTACCAAAAAATGTATCAAATGTGCCTATGATAAACATTTCCATGAATGAAACTTCCAGGTTGGCGACCTCTTCCTGAAGGAAAATCAACATGTAACAAAAGAGGAGAAAAGTAAACGGGGAAAAAAATTTCTCCTAATTGGCTTGGACCGATATATCGTTACTCATACCTATGGATCAGGTGTTTATCATTTGTCTTCACTCGAAGGTAAACCTGAACCTGAGCCTCTCAATTCCTTGTAGCTTTGACCATTCTCTTGTTGAATCAATTCATATATCACATTCTGTCTAGTTTAAAATGCTTGTCCCTTGAGCACCATTCACCTTCCATTTTACCTATTTTAAGGATCAACAACTAAACAAGAATCTTGTGATTACCCGTCACTTTTTCAGCCTTATCTTCAATATGAGTACCATAGCTCTACTCATGGCATGATTCTCATGGATACTTTTCATATTTTTTCTCATGGAATCCCATGGTCATTCATCACTTAAACTCTCTCTTTCATAGTTAACCTATGTGTGTTATGGTTTTTTGTCTTCAACTCAAGAACCTATTGTTCTCTATAGCCTTGTCCATGACCTAAAAGTCCAAAAGCAAAAAAATTCAAAAGTAAAATGGGATCCAACTCCTTGATTCAAGCTTCCAGCAAAAAGATGACTCTATAGTGGAATTACTTGTATAAATCTGATTATTAACAGCAATATAACACCAATGAACACAATATTTCAGATAAATGATCTCAATGTGCAAGTAGAATAGCTTAGCCACTTCAAGGGGGTAACCTCCAAACCAAACAATAAGACTCAAATGCTGAATATGATGATCAACTACTACCTACTAACCCCTATATATACTTTTCCTATGTTATGGCTAACACCAAGGCCGACCCACTTATGATAATATAACATATATGAAAGAGATACATAGTGATAAGAAGTTACGATAGCCACAAGTCGGCTATATACATATAATATAAGATATATGATTAAGGGCGTAGCATGCCCTTCCCCTTTGAAGCAACATTGTCCCCAATGTTGAGAAGATCTGGATGTTGTTGCAGGAAGTTTGCATCCTCCCAAGTTGCGTCTTCATTGTCTAGATTTTTCCACTTGATCAAATACTCAGTGATGACCCTTATCCTCAATCACTTAGTGCATGTCTGAAGGATGCATTCTGGTTCCAGGATGATTCTTCCCTCTTCATCAAGCTCAGGTAACACTGTCTGGGTTGATACCGTCTGTCCAATTACCTTCTTTAGGTAAGATACATGGAAGAATGGATGAATTCGAGTAGCTGGAGGAAGTTCCAGTTTGTATGCTACATTACCAATCTTCTGTAACACTTGATAAGGGCCATAATACTTAGGTGAAAGCTTGTTATCATTTTTTCTATTATTTCAAGGACATTTTCTTATACAGTTGTAAATGCACAAAAACCCAATCACTGACTTCAAAATGTATTTCATTGCGATGTTGGTCTGCCTGTTGCTTCATGCAGTTTTGGGACATGGCCAAATTCTCCCTGAGACTAGAAAGCACCTCTTGTTGGTGTTGAATATGTTCAACTGCTCAAACCCTTGGCTGGACTCTCAAATATGAAGTGATAGATGGTGGATGATACCCATATAATGCCAAGAAAGGAGACATTTTAGATGAAGTATGAAAGGAGGTGTTATACCACCATTATGCCAGTTGTAACCATTGGACCCATCTCGCTTGCTTATCTGACATAAAAAATGAAGATATCCCTCCAAGCACTTGTTTACCACCTCCATTTTCCCATCAAATTGGGGATGATAAGAGGAACTACAAGCTAGTTGTGTTCCCAAGCATGAGAACAAGTCAGTCCAAAAATTACTAGTAAAGATAGGGTCTAGGTCACTTACTATAATCTTTGGTGTCCCATGTAGCTTCTGAATTGTATCCCTAAATGTTGTTGCTACTGTACTCGCAACAAATGGATGTGATAAAGCACAAAAATGGGCATATTTGGTGAGTCTTTCCACCACACCATGATTACATTTTTACCTTCTGATTTAGGTAATCCTATGATGAAGTCCATGGACACCTCTTCCCACCTCTAGCTAGGAATAGATAGAGGTTGTAAAAGACCTGGGAACTTAATTGTTTTGCCCTTATTTTGCTGACAAACCATGCATTATGCCAAAAATTTTTGGACATCCCCTTTTATCCCTTCCTAGAAAAAATCATGCTTGATTCAATGATAATTCTTCAAGAAGCTAGAATGCCCCCTACTGGAGAAGCATGGAGCTCAGATAGAACCCTATTTTTAAGGATTGAATTCTTACATAGATATAATCTATCTTTATACCATAAAGCATCTCCTTTTCATACAAATTTTTCTGACATGCTTGGATCTTGTTAGAGATTTTGAATGACATTTTGTGTACCTGGGTAATTTTTCCATTCAGACCTTGCGTCCTCTATCCAATCCTCTTGTAATATATATATGGCACACAACAATGCCTCAGCAGATTCGTCCTTCCAAGATAAAGCATCGGCAACTACATTCTCTTTCCCTTTATTTTATATTATCTCAAAATCATACCCCAACATTTTTGAGACCCATTTTTGTTGTTCTTCTGATGATAAACGGTGCTCTAAGAAGTATTTAAAACTATCGTGATTTGTCTTTACTTTGAAATTTCTTCCCATTAGATATGGTCTCCATTGCTTCACTGCATGAAGTATTGCTAACATTTATTTCTCATAAACTAGTTTGATATATTCTTACCTTTGAATTGGAAAATCTCGAAGGCAATGAGTCGACCTTCTTGCATGAGTACTACCACCATACCATACCCTAAAGCATCACATTCAACAATGAGTGTTTTGGAAAAATCTGGGGTGGCCAGAACTGGAGTGGTGCACATGGCCTCCTTCAACTTCTCAAATGTCGTAGTAGCTTGCTTGTTCCAATGGAAAGAGTCCTACTTCAATAAATTTGTGATTGGTGTTGCGATGCTGCCATAATTCCTTACAAATCTACGATAATAACCTATAAGCCCCAAAAATCCTCATAGATTTTTTTAGGGTTTTCGGAACCTTCCATTCAAGCATGGATTTTATCTTGTTAGGATCCACTTTAACACCTTCATAAGAGACAATATGACCCAAATATTCAACCTCCTTAACACCAAAAGAACACTTAGAAGGCTTTGCATAAAGTTGATGTTGTTCAAGATTTTCCAACACCTTATTTACATGATGCACATGTTCCTCCCATATTTTACTATAGATTAATATATCATCAAAGAACACTAAAACAAAATTTTCGAAGAAATGGCTTAAAGATGGAATTCATCAAGCTTTGAAATGTAGAGGGTGCATTTTTTAAGTCCAAAAGGCATTACTAAGAAGTCATAGTGTCCTTCATGTGTCTTGAAGGTTGTTTTATGAATATTTTCATCCTTGATTCTAATATGATGATATCCATAATGAAGATCAAGTTTTGTAAAGTAAACAACACCATGTAACTCATCTATCAGATCATCAATTACAGGAATAGGAAACTTATCTTTAACTGTGTACTTATTGAGTTCCCTATAATCTAGACACATGCACCAATTGTCATCTTTTTTCTGTACCATCACTACAGGAGAAGAGTATGCACTCTGACTATGATGAATAAGTCCTACTTCTAACATCTCTTGAATTATCTTCTCAATCTCACTCTTTTGCATATAGGGGTAACTATAAGGTCTGATGTTGTGTGGTTGACTCCCTGGTACTAGCTGGATGGCATGGTCATGGTCTCTTTTTGGAGGTAAACCCTTGGGCATTTATTCAAACACCACTGAGTCCTCATCTATAACTACTTACATATTTGCAGGTATAAATGTATTGGAATGGTGTGCTTCCAATGAAAATAGTTGTGCCACAAACCCTCTGCACATTTTCTAAGAAATTTTTGCATCTGATGAGAACTTACCATCTGTGGGGACTTTTCTCTTAGTCCTTTTAGTTTAAAATTCCTCCCTTCTGACTGAAATTGCATGAACAACTCTTGGAAATTCATTTCAATGGTTCCCAAGGTGGTAAGCCACTAAACTCCTAACACAATGTTTGCTCCTCCCATGGCAATGGCATACATAATACTAGTTAGCAAGTAATCTCCCATGGTGAGATTAATGTTATGGCATTTTCTTGAACAACTAAGTATTTTCCCATTAATGATCATGACTTGACATTCTGGAGCTAGATAAACAAAGCAGTTCACGCATACCACCAACTTATGATTGATGAAGTTGTGAGTACTTCATGAATCAATCAACACTGTTACCCTCTATTTTTTTAAGAATCCAACTACTTTGAGAGTTTGGGGAGTGCTAATACCGGAAATTGCATGGCATGATATTGTTGGTTGGGGATCTCCTAATTCCTCCTCTAGCTCTACCTCTTCGTCTTCTTCGTTTTCTTCTTCTTCAGTAAGCCCCTCAATGTAGAATAAGTTCTTTTCAACACACTTATGTCCTAGTCCAAATTTGTTGTCACAATTAAAACATAACCCTCTGGCTCTCTTTTCTTCAATTTGTTGAGGTGTCAGTCTAACTGGCTGAGGTAATGATGGTGGAAAGGTGCTACGATCTCTTATATTACTGACAGTTTGTTTCCTACTGGAAATAAATTTTTCCTCTGCCTTACGTGCCATGATCATAGAGTTTGAAACCTTATGAGGATTAAACATACACACCTTAGTATGAATTGTTCTTTAAGACCCCCAAGAAATAATTCATTTAGATTCTCTTCAGGAATATTTTCCACCCGTAAGGAAAGGTTTTGGAATTGATGGATGTAATATTTAACTGTTCTTGTTTGTCTTAGCTTTGCTAATTGAATTCAATAATTATCTGAAACACTAGAACTATAGTGCAATTACAACTCTTCGGTGAAGACTTTCCATGTAACATTGAGGCCACTCTTTTTCCTTTGAGCACATAACCATCGATACCAAATGAACTGGTCAGGTTCAAGATACAATGATGCCATGGTAACCTTTTGTCCCAATGGAATTTGATGAAGATAAAATAAATTATCCATCTGGTTAACCCAATTGAGTGGATCCTTTCCATCAAACTTACACATTTCCACTTTTGGAATCATGTTACGGGATTGCAGAGTATATGTATTTGGATTGTTTGAAGATCATGTTTGCACCTGAAGATCCACCCTGGTTAATATGAGTATGATTGAGTTGTGGATGATTAGGAAGGATATGATGACCCATGATATTATAACAAAATTGGTTAATAAAATCTTCCAATCGTTGTCCAATCTTTTCTACATATTCTTTGTTGGCCACTCTACCCTCGAGGTTTCGCAACTCTAACTCAATATAGTTGACCTTATGATCTGTTGAAGTAAACCCTAACCCTAAGGACTCTGTAGATACCCCTTCTGGCTGTAACTCTTCAAATATTATCTCATCCTTATCAAGGGTTTTACCTAGAGTGATGGGATTCTTTTTTCCTCTTGTCAAAGGTCCAACCGTGATGCCCCAAAATGGTAGGATTTAAGGATCAAGGTCGAAATTCAGGGTTTGGGATTTCAATAGAAATTCGGCCAAATTTTATAAAACTCAAAGAATGAACTCAAAATAATTTTTAATCTTCTTTCTGGAAATGTAAATAACTTTGAAAAATTCCATAAATTGCACCCTAGGTAGCCGAATTATGAAAAAACATAAAACCACTATAAATTTTACAAACCAAGTCAAACATTCTTTAAATTTGTAGGGGAGCTTACTTGACTGATTTATCCACACCACAAAACATTTTCAGAAAATTTCAGTATGGATTTTGAGATATGGACGAACCTTCACAATTAGGGTTTAACGTAGTGTTGGCCAAGATCAAGCTCTGATACCACTTGTAATGGAATTACTTGTATAAATCTGATTATTAGCAGCAATATAACACCAATGAACACAATATTTTAGATAAATGATCTCAATGTGCAAGTAGAATAGCTTAGCCACTTCGAGGGGGAAACCTCCAAACCAAACAATAAGACTCAAATGCTGAATATGATGATCAACTACTACCTACTAACCCCTATATATACTATTCCTATGTTATGGCCAACACCAAGGCCGACCCACTTATGATAATATAACATATATGAAAGAGATACATAATTATAAGAAGTTATGATAGCCACAAGTTGGCTATATACATATAATATAAGATATATGATTAAGGGCGTAGTAGACTCCCTCAAAAAGGACATCTACTACTTCTATCTCGCTGCTATGAGTAGACTGCTCCCTTAAATGACATCTATACAAAGCTAGCCATACTGTATATAGTCTATCATAAAAAGAAGACTATTCTTGCAAAAATAAAATAAAATATTTTGAAGCTTCCCACATCGATCAGCTTCACAAAGACCTCAAGGAGATAATCTACTCATCCCACATAGACTTCCCGCATCCATCAGTCTATAAAAAAGAAAAGAAAAAATAAAAAGATAACTTTTTCATCATGGTCTTGCCTATTTTGATCTTGAGTCTCTTACCAAATATTCGTGTTGTCTCACACTAGGTTATGCTAAAAACCAAATTGGTTTCACCTCATCACCTTTTCACCCTAAATTTCCTTCCTGCTCAAGGGACTTGCCACACACACGACATTTCATGATCATGTGTCTTTATTCAACCTTAGAATAGTCAATTATGCAACGCCTTCATCATCTTATGTTCATAAGACAATTTTTGGTAAGATAGACTCATTATGGTTCTTATCGATTAGGCGGCTCTTGTTGTATCCTTTACCATTCACCTCTTTTCTTCCTTATTGATCTTCCTATACAGGACCATACCATCGATACCTATATTTTCATATTTCCTCTTTCACCAAAATCACCCATACCTATGACCCAAAATCACCCATTCCTCTTTTGATCTACAATCAACCGTGCCTAAAATGGCCTAAACTCAACCATACCTAAAATGACCTAAACTCATCCATGCCTAGTTTACCTAGACTCAATCATGCCTAAAACCTATCAAACCATCCCTCTACCTTATCATATTATTCCCTAGCTTACGGGAGAACTACATCAGCCTGAGGCCCCTTTTCGTTGGGGCTATGTAGGCAGCACTCCGAGGGCATGGGGCCCTTGGAGGTTAGCTCGGCCACTTTTTACCCTAACCCATTTTCCCCCCTTTTTCTATTCACATGCTACCTTAGTTTTCCATTTTACACAAAACTGGGTAATTAAACACTCAACAAACATACATACCTACCATTTTTATCACATCATCAAAACATCCAATCAATCATTTCATATTTCCATGACATCAAATATTTGGAAATTTACACCATAAACATACACATACATCATCATTTATTTTCCATACAAACCAATAACTTGGAAATTAAATCAAACCCAAAAACATGACCAAACTATGCCTAACTCACCTAGACTCAACCCATGCCTAAATGACCTAAACTCAACCATGTCTAACTCACCTAGACTCCACCATGCCTAACTCACTAGACTCCACCATGTCTACATGACCTCGACTCAACCATGTATAACTCACCTAGACTCCACCATGCCTAACTCACCTAGACTCCACCATGCCTATACCTGACTCTATCATGCCTACTAACCTAAAATCCACCATGCCTACTAACCTAAACTCCACCATGCCTATATCTAACTCCATCATGACTAAATGAAATCAACTCAATCATCCCCTGATATGCCCATTTGACCCACCCCATGCTTATTTTGCCTAAAAAACATTAATGACCCAATACATGTTGACCTTACCAACACCTATTACACCCTATCAACAAGCCTAAATTACTTGTACATGTCCTTAACTGCGTTTAGGGACTTGTTATTTACCTATACCTCTGCCTTACCCATGCCATGACCTATATATTGTGCCATGACCTATATACCCTAACCTAAACCACCTTTTGTGACAATGGAATTTGTGTACTCGTTATACCTTGCGATGATATTACCCGTGTTGTTAAGCCTAATGATCTTACCTTTCCTATTGTCATGTTGTTTATCCCAACCAAACCTTTGGTGTACCGGATCATACCTAAATGTTCCTGCACCTAACCTAAGTTGTGTTTATGAACCATATCATGTACCCTGAATACCTAAATCACGTCAACCTTGTTTGGATAAACCTATCAACCTTAGACACTGTAGAGTTTGCAAGCTCTTCCACCTAGTATCGTGTTGCAGTCTATACGTGTGTATGCATTCGATTTCCATTACCTATTACCTGATATGTCCCTTACCCATTACCCAAATCTCCCATACCCTTACCTACAACCTACCTACCCTCACTTTCATCACTTACCCATTTATCAATCCACTCACTGACTCCATCTAACACCTCGTCATATCTTGGTTTGAGGGGGATCACCTCCACCCATACTTAGGGCAACCTCACCTTCAGCCCTACTTGGGGAAACCCCACTCTCACCTATACTTGGGGTAACCACTTCATGTTTTTGTCAACATTTCTTACTAATACAAGCTACACAAAAAAGGGGAAAATGTAGACACCAAATTTGGGTCACACTCCCCTTAGTCCCCTTTCAATCTGTTAGCATAACGTGTTCACCTAACCACGACCCCTTTACCCCACATTCATGTTAATTTAATTACTTACAATTGAATTAATGTACATCCTCACATTATTTATTAATTTAATTAATTTAATTAGGTTAATTTACACCTCACCCAGCCACATCACCTAGACACCTCACCATGGACTTATTCTTACCCTATTAATTAACTAGACTCAGTCTTTAGTTATCTTAACCAACTGGGACTTAGTCTAACCCTAACATTAAATTCCTATTCTTTCTCCAACAACACTCCCACTTATTTAAGCGTTAACCATCACTTAATACATGGACTGATAAGTAGAGCATGCCAACAATTGACAAGATATGTTATTTTTGGTAAACCTAGGATTTCCCGCCCTAACCAACGCCAGCTAACCCGCAACCAACACCGGTCACCTTGACCGTCATCGGTCACTATATATACAATTTTGCAACCTTTTTCCCAGGTTGGTTACTTCGAGTTTTGGAGAGAGCTATCTGCATTCAAGCACAAAACCTGAGTTTTCTCATCATAAAAAATGACAAAATCCATTCAGCCAGAGGCCCAAACAAGTACATGTTATCCAAGTATCTCTCCTAGCGATTTGGATAACTTGCATACACATTCTGGCCCTAAGTTATTCATTAAAGAATTGTGTGCACTCAAAATCACTTAGCACATTCCCTTGGTCGCAGTTTGCCTACGTGCCCCTTTCCTTTTCTCCTTCCACTTCTCCCTTGCGCCCACCTTCTGCGCATTCACCTTCTTCCTAATCAGTTTCTTCTCTTCCCGTGTGCCTCATGCTTGCTTCAAATGACTAAATCCCTTGCCTCCTCGCGCGTCACGCCCATTACTTTATAATAGTTGTGCCTTGACCATATATTCTCTACTCACTAGTTTTCCTCATTTCCCCGTGCGCATCACACGCGCCCCCATGCACCTTCCTCTATTTTTTCCATGAGCCCTTCCCTCATGCCCTTCTGTGCCAGATCATCTTTTGACACGCTTAAGTGTGTAGCACACAACCAGTCAAAGTGCGCCAATAGGGCGTCGAATTCTTGTAACAAATCAGCAAGTGACACTTGGCAGAAATGACAAATAGTTGTATAGTTGGCCATCATTTCAACCAATCTACGTGCACCATGTGTTTTTTGTGCGTCGATGACTCTGACATCTTCTGAAAGACCGTATCTTCTGCTACAGATCTCAGATCAACGTTCTCCTGGACTTGTCAGAGAGTTACTAACATCAGCTACAGCGCCAAAAATTCAAAATTCTAATTCTGGAGGATCTGGTAGGTGAGAAACAGGAAAACATCTTTCTGAACATTGATGAGAAAATATGATTGCTCTAACCACCCCGATTTGATATGATCCACCCTCTCCATAGATCTCCAGGTGGATTTACAGGAATTGAATGTTTCTTGTTGGTGGTTGTTTATCAAATTCAGGTTTTCCCTCCTTCCCTCCTTCCTCCATGGATTCATCTATAAATGTAAGAGCAAGGCTCTTTTGTTATGTTGGACACTTTGGATCCTTACACATTTTGCTAAGGACTTCATATTTTCTATATTTTGAGTTGCAGACCTCTATGTTTAACTCTTGCATGTGGATATCAGCCTCCTTCATCATTATAACAGCTCTATGCATTTCTAGAAGTAATAGAAGCAACATTTTGAGACTATTCTCTATCCTAACATGCTTGCATTCCTTCTTCTTTCATTTTCTCTTGCGTTGTGTGCTGGTTGTGCTATTTTCAGGTCCCTTACAACTCCATATTTAGTTGTGTTCCATGAGAATGATCCGGTTGATACGTGTTTCACTGTGCTCCTCGTGCCTATCCTCTTTTCACGCATTTCTCCTCATTCTCGCTCAGAAAAAATAATGTTCATCCCTCTTTTCTGGTGCTATCTCCTTTTAGTGTAGTTTCCTTTCATGTTATCCTTCTTTCCTTTGTCCCTTGGCATCATTAGCTTAGTTTTTTCCTTCCATCACTAGGAGTAGTAGTAGAAATAAATAGAGGAACCGGCCCTTCTTTGGAGATCCGTCCTAAGCTTGCAAGGTCCCACAACTTGGGGATGGTTCCATTGTGGTCTCAAACACCTTGGCCCTTCCAAGAAGCACCCAACAATACCTTAGACTGATCCTAAGGCATTGGCATTCACGGTAGCACTCCAGGAAGAACTCCTGCTACACTGACCACCAAGTTCTTCATAGATCGACCATCACCATCCTTCACCCACCAAGCTTGCATATACAAGTAAGTACATTTGATTTTGTATCATTTCTGTACTTACTTAAATAGGTCATTTATCTTTTTGTTACTAGATCTTTCTCTTCCCTGTATTCTTCCATCCCCATCTTCCTACCCATCTACCTATCTAGCTACCCCCATCCTTCTGGCTCTCTCTACCTATCCTTTATACCTTCTTGAGTCTTTCTCATATTATTAGGAACCCAATCATCCCTCCTTCACTCTCTGTGCAATCACAGAGAAGCCCAAAAATACCTTTTATCAACTTTCACCAAATTTTCCCTACTAACGTTGGTTACCATTAACCATCTTTGGTTTCCTCTTCACCGGCATCGGCCACATCGACCGACGTCGGTTACTGTGTCTCTTGTCATATTTTCACTAGACTGACCTTAACACCCCCAAAAACCTCACAGAACCTTGCCAAAACCTAATACCTCACCACAGACATTCCCAAATATCTGTGCAGACACAAAGAGAGCCTAGATACCTATTTTTGACATTCGGCCACTCCCACATGAACCGATATCAGTCATCTTAAACCGATATCAGTCATACCTAAACCACTCATCAGTCACACACTAACCGGCATCGGTCTCTGTGTCTGGTAAAATTTCCTTAAACCAGTAAGCTTCCCAGTTATCCAAGACCAACCCAAACTCCACCAAGTCTTACCCTGACCCTATCTGTGACCCTCATACCACCCTACCCAACCTGCAAGCTGACCCGATACCTTCATCAGTTTAATTATTAAAACATCTAATTGGATTAACATTGATAGTAATATGAGATACCTAAATCAAAAACACTAGTGTTAGATTTCTTTTATTTGCATGTGCATTTATTTTATATTGAATTATACATATCAGTGGATTGAAAATCATCAAGGAAGTATCACACTTCCTGGATCTAGCTCACACTAGGCAATCCACTAACCTTTTGCTATTAACTATGTTTTTTGGTTTTGTTTTGCATTTCAGCTAGTTCCTCCTAGCCAAAAGGAAGCTCACATAATCAAATTGGATCCAGAATTCATCTATGCACACATTTTACCTTCAAATGATATTACAACAGGTATTCCTCCTTGGCCTTCTACCCTTATCTGTTTCATTAATCTTCTAAGAATCTAGTGAAACACCAGGCACTGAAATTATCCGAGTATATAGAGAAGTTACATGTGCATATGAGGATATTTCTTTGAGCCAGTGTCAATAATCACACAAACCCCTTTCAGTACTATCTTGGTACCACATATTGAATACTTTCATGTACGTTAACATCTCTTTCATGTACCTCCAGGTATATCGAAAGAGCGAGCTTCTTCCACGTACCATCGGGTATATCGTAAGGGCATGTATATAGAAAGGTTTGGTATATCAAACTGATGGTATATAGATTGGGAGACCTTATATCTGGAGTGATAAGAGCCTTACCCTTTGTCAATAAATTCAGAAAATGGGCACCAATACCCCTAAGTTCTTTCTTGCAGATTCACAGCTCCTAAGAAGAGATGATTATGTTGCATGAAAGACTAAGATCAAAACACAACTTGAGTTTGAAGAAATTTGGCTTGTTGTGAATGGTTCTGTAACTATATCACCAGATGATGCAGCATAATAGAGACAATTTGACAAGGCCAATCAGAAGGCAGAATTCATAATTTTTCTCACAGTTTTGATGAAGTGCAACCCCACATTCGAGATTCCAAAACAACTAAAGAAGCGTGGGATAAGTTAAGCACTATGTATGAGGCCAAAAAAAAGAACACTATATTGAATTTGTAGAGTCATTTACATAAATTGAAATTCAAACTGAATGAGAAAGTGGAATCTTTCTTAAGGAGAGTTACAGAATTGAGAGATTCACTTCTAGCCTTGGGAGAGGAGGTTACTAATACAGCTCTCATTTCCATTTTTCTAAGAGCAATTCCTCCTTCTTACTTCATTTTTGTAACGATACTAAACTTGTCAGATCAAAACAATTACTTTTGAAAAGTTAGTGAATCTACTGCAACAAGAAGAAGCAATGTACAACAAAGATGATGATGAAGATAAAGCACTATATTCTCATCATAAAGGATAAGGCAAAGAAAAATCTTCTCAAAAGTCCCAAAAACAACATCGGCAAGGGGACAAGAAAAATAAGAAAATGTCTTATCTGCAAGAGAGGACATGAGTTGAAATATTGTTGGTTCAATACATACAAGAAAGGTTCATCAAGAAATTCTAGACCTCAGAATCAAGAGTCTCATCAAGGATAGTCATACTATAAGCAAGGGAAAAAGAACGGGAAATGGAGAAGAAAACCACATTAGCAAGGTAATGTAGCTGAGAAAGGAGATCATTCAGAAAATGATGACTTCTTGTACATTGCTCATTCCAATGAACCATCCACGTCATCTAGTGTTGTTTGGTACATTGATTCGGGAGCCACTCCACACATGACCAAGCACATAGACTGGTTTATAACCATGAGGGAAACACCTTCGAAAAATCATGTTTCATTAGGTGATGATTCTTCTTACACAATACAAGGTATTGGGAACATTTCTCTACCTCTTGGTTCATGAAATTGTAGATTAACAAATGTATTATATGTCCCTAGGTTAATCAATAATCTTCTATCAGTGAGTCAACTTCTAGATTATAATTTGAAGATTGAATTTGATAGTCATTCCAGTAAGAAAGTGTGTTTGATTTGAGACAAATCAAGAGGCTAAAAAATTATTGCAAAAGCCTCCAATGTGGGACGTATGTTCCAGCTTGACTTTGTCCACATGGATGATCAAGCACTTGGGGGCTAAGAATTCTTCCTTAGCACAGTTGTGGCATCGGAGACTTGGTCACATCAATTTCAAATATCTTGAAACACTTCACCAGTATAACATGGTGAGAGTCTTGCCATCTCTCTAGAAGGATGCAAATAAGTGTTCTGACTGCCTAACAAGAAAACAACACAGAGCTTCATTCCAGAAAAGTACTTATCAAGCTCTAGGTAAGCTTTATTTGGTTCATATCAATCTTTGCGGTCTGATGCAACCTAGTCATTCTGGATTTGAGTATTTCATGCTATGTTTTGATTGTTATTCAATAAAAATATGGATATTTTGTCTTTGTAAGAAAATTGTTTCTTTTGAAGCTTCCAAAAGTTCAAAGTGGCTATAGAGAACAAGATTGTTCGCCATATCATATCTCTCTACTTAGATTGAGGGGATGAATTCACCAGTAATGAGTTCAAATCCTACCTTCAAGCTCACGAGATTCATTGATAGATGCCTCCTCCACATACACCACAACAGAATGGTGTTGTTAAGAGAAGAAACCCTATTATCATGGAGATGGTGTGTTGCATGATCGATGGATTCTAGACTAGCAAGGACATTTTGGGTAGAGCAGCTAAGACAACAGTATAATTGTTGAATAAAGTGTCCACAATTTCTCTTGATGGAGTAACTCCACATGAAGCATGTTTGAAGTGGAATCCATCCATTGCACACCTTAGAGTATTTGGGTGCAAAGCTAGCATGCACATACCCAAGTAGAACTGAAAGAATTTGGATATGATATCTCAAAAACTTATCTTCATTGGCTACAGTGAAGAAGCTCTTGGGTACAAATTGATGGATCCAAAGAACCAGAAAAGTGTACACCAACAGAGATGTTGAGTTTTTTGAGAAGGAAGCTAAGACTCCCTCTCCAGACTCACCTGATGTAGATATTTCACTTGTTGTGAAAACAAAAGCTGATGTTCCTGCTAATGATGACAGTGATGATGGGGATAATGGTGATGATTAGACATAACCATGACCCACGGGAATAGTACAGTGTATGCCTAAGTGGTATACTAATATGATTCGAGATGCAAAATTGGATGCTCCACCAGATACATCCCACCACTAGACCGTGGACTCACAGTAAAGCACGAGAAGAGGTAAACTTTTTTTTGATGACTAGAGTTGTTGAATCTGTTGAGACCATATACTTTCCAAGAAGCCGTATAGTCAAAAGCTTGGAAAGATGCCATGGATGTTGAGTATCAGTTAGTGATAAAAACAACACCTGGAATCTTGTTGATCTTCCACTAGGGAAGAAACCCATTGGTTGCAGATGGATATTCCAAAATAAGTACAAAACAGATGGGACCATAGACAAATACAAAGTGAGACTGGTAGCAAAGGGGTATGCACAAAAGGAAGGCATAGACTATGAGGAGACCATTTTCTCCCACAGCTAAGATCAAAACGATCATGATGATCTTTTATCTATCTGCTCAGTTTGGTTGGAAAGTACATCAAATGGACATGAAAAGTGCCTTTCTAAACGAAAATCTACAAGAGGAAGTCTATATAACTAAACCTGAGGGGATTTTTCGTACTTGGTGAAGAAAACAAAGGTATGCAGACTCAGGAAATCTCTGTATGGCCTTAAACAATGCACCCCGGGCTTAGTACATCAAAATTGAATGAGCATCTCATTCAACATGGATTCGTCAGAAATCCATATGATCCCAATCTCTACCTCAAAAGGAAAGGAGGGGAGATTGTGATAGTTTGTTTTCTATGTTGATGATCTAGTCATCATTGGTAGCATAGTGAAGATGATGGATGCTACGAATAAATATCTTAATCGATCGTTCAACATGACAGATCTTGGGCTCATGCACTTCTTTCTTGGATTGGAAGTATGGCAGAAAGAGAATCACATATTTGTTTCTTAATTGAATTATACCAATACAACGCTCGATAAGTTTAGGATGATTGATTGCACACCTATTGCTACACCCATGGAGACGAGACTACAGTTATCTCGTTCAGATCCATCTCCTTTGGTAAATACAACTATCTATCGATAGTTGATTGGGAGTCTCATTTACCTGACATATACTAGACCATATATCATCTTTGCAGTGAGCTATCTTTCCAGGTTCCATGTAAGAGCCTAGAATTTGTCATTGGAAAGTAGCACATTGGATCTTGAGATATCTTAAGGGTACAATGGATCTTGGTCTAGAGTAGAATAAGAATGATAACTTCTTGTTGACTGGATATTCAGATTCAGATCATGCAGGTAATATTGATGACAAGAAATCCACTTCTAGGATTTGTATTATTTTTGGGATTTGGACCGGTATCATTGGGAAGTAAGAAACAAAACTTTGTTTCTCACTCTTCTACAGAAGATGAATATCATGCTACAAGTGGAGCTGTCTGCGAAGCGATATGGCTATGTTGCATACTGGAAGGACTTGGAGTACCACAGGAAAAATATACCACCATGTATGTAGATGATGAAGGTGTTCTCAAACTTGTTCACAATCTAGTGTTTCACAAGAGAACTAAGCACATTGATGTACATGTTCACTTCATACCTGAGCATGTCTTGAAACACAATATACAACTTCAGTTTTTCCCAACAGCTGAACAACGAGAAGATATTTTCACAAATGTGACAAGTTTGATTTGCTTAGAGAGTTCCTCTCCTCATCTCTTGAGGCAATGCAAAATTAAGGGGGGGAATGTTAGGTAAACATAGTTTATTGTAGTTAATTTATGCATTTACTATGTAAATAATTTTTTGTTACTGTGGTAACTAGTTTGTTACTTATGGTTAGGTAGGTAACTTTTCATGTAATGGTTGAAACCAAATTATTTGGCTTATTGTAATCATGTATGTATTGTTATATGGTTTTATAACCATATCTGTCATATTGTATTCACGTAAGGTTTATTGTTGCACCTGTGCAATGGCTTTATTTGTATTCGGTTGTATAATACCTATAAGTATTGCAACCATCTCCATTGGAAATGATTTGATTGCATATCAATAAAATTGTGAGGATTTCTTCCCTCTTCTAGAGTTGCAAACGTTGGTTGAACATTATAAATGGAACTCTGATCTGTTGCCGCCTGGGTTGCGTAAGAAGTTGGGGACCTGTTTGAAGCTATTAACTCGTTATGCGGGCTGCCGACACTGGCATCAGAGGTGTCATATGATATGGTGACGATGGTTGGGCTTCCATTTAAAGGTTTCATAGTACCTAAAAATATTTATGGATTTGTTAAATATAAAACATGTTTGTAATGACAATTACAATTTAAATCAATGGATTTAACAATAAATACATATGCATATGTATGTTATAAATTTCAATAATTTGTGCAATATTTCAACAACATGAGCACAATGATTTTAGATTAAACAAAAAAAAATCCCTTATATTTATCTGCATGTAATTATTTACTATTTAAATAGTTTAATATGGACCAAAAACAAAACATATAGCATTAACCGTTTCCACAATCCATAGGTTTGATTGGGTCTTAATAATATTTTGGATTAGCTAGATAATCAGAATGAAACTTCTTTGATTCTATTGGAAAGGTTTTACTAACCTAATTAGGAGTAGATCCTACTAATAAAACTAAGATCCCATCCCTTGACTCAAGCTGTTAAAAAAATAATCAAATGTTTCAACAAGTAAAATCTCCAAAGAGAATTTCTCTTAGAATTAGCATTATATTAAAATTAAATTACACATGTATCAATCGAAGTTGAGGTAGATTATAGAATTAAAATCTTAATGAATATGTGGGGGTGCTCCAATAAACATCAAAATGAACTAATATAATTTGATATTCAATTGAAGATGATTATTGACACAAAGAATGAGAGCCCAATGCAAAGAAGATAAGTTTATGCGGAAGAATTTGAACACATATTAACACCTTGATGGCCAAATTTAACAAAGGGAAAGGCTAGTCAAAATAGCCAACTGGGAAAAACCCCAAAATCGTAATAATATCATATCAACAATAGATGTGGCATGGTTAAACAATGATTAAAAGTGGAGATGCAAAGCATGCATAATCAACTGAAAGGCTAGAGCATATGACAAGATGGATAAGAAAGTTATGAAAACAAATTAACATAATAGGTTTGATGCATACCATGGAAATAGTTGATCTGTTGTGACTAACACAGAGGGAGACGATGTAGCTACCGAATGAACCACATGACTGGAGGTGATGCAGGTTAGAATGAATATGGGATAGGTTATTTATAGTTGGAGATAGATTTTTTAAACAGTTATTGTGGGAACTATTACAATGGTTGCAGGTAAATGCATACCAATTCAGGGAGTTGGTAAGTGGAGGGAATATTACATGTTTCCACCTATCCTACTGAGGGATGCATAGACGTAGGAAGAGAAATGAGACAATCAATATGCAACAAAGGAAACAATGATGAATGAGACAGTGTTGAATGAGATGCTTGCTACTAATTACATCTACCAAATTTTGAAGCATATACTGATGTGTGTCGGGTCGATTTGGGGGAGGAAAGATGGAAATTTAGGTGTTTGTTTCACTACCTTGCCGCCATGCATCTAGGAGCCTTCTAAAAAGGATGGATAAACAGTTCCAGATGAGACAGTCAATAGTAAACAACATAAATATCAATCTTAATAATGCCTTGAACAATGAGAAGACTGCATTTTGCATTGATTGTTTACAGATAATGAGATGACATATTAATTCAAGAAATAACAATGCAAATGGAAATGTTATTCAGGGAAGATTTACCGAAATTTGACACTTTTCAGCAGGGGAATCTTCAAAAGTGGACGCATTTCGGAAAGTAATTTTGACATGTTGATGCAGTAGCATCCTATAAAACATGTACATATGCTATTAAGAGTATTAAGGAGTCTTAGGAGTTGTTTGATCATAATGAACCTCATTGGAGGCATTAAAAGTCCATTCTTAGTCTTATAGGTCATTTGAGTGTTTTCTCTCAAAAAATTGTGCAGACTGTTGTAGCATGGAGGATTAGTCAAGGTAAAGTGATTAATAGGCTGTTAGGATGTGATATACGTGAAATTAGGCTTACAATTTAGCAGAATGTCTAAATATCATTATGTTGTTATGAGGATCAACGTAGGAGAATAAAATTAGTAAGGTTGTTAATAGGTTGAGAGTTTATAGGAGTTAGCTTAGGACTTCACACTAAGTTGGGAAAGGTTTTTTGTACATAATTTCAAGAATAATAATAACCAGGTGCGGATTTCTGTAGTGGATTCATGATATTTTGAGTCCTCCAAGCTGGTATAAGCTCAAGAGATGTATGATTTGATCTAATATTGAAGGAAGGAGGCAAGATTTGAGCACACGACTTTTTTCTTGACATTGCATTAGTAATTATACTATTATTTCATTGATATGTAGTGTGATCTCATGATTGAATGGTTATGATGATGATGGATGGAAAATGATCTGTAGGTATGTACAAATGTGTGGGAGTTGCTAAAACTAGAATCCATTCATTTTTTTTATGAGTTATAATATTTTAGACCTCTTGCGTTTTTCCATAACTGCACAGTCAAAAAAAGATACCAATGAGGTATTAAAAAAACATTTTATATCATTTTCTTTCTCAAGGGAAAATAAAACTTGGTGATAAGAATTTTTCTAATTAATTGATAGTATCTAAGTGTTTAAGAATCCATGAGGGAGTTTGGAGATTCAAGAAAGAGTGAGGGAGTTGTTTATGTAAATTGCACGCGAATTGTTTGACGTAATGTCTGAATATAAAATTCAATGTAACTTTTTTTATCCATCCAAATTAGCTGAAATTTTGAACATATGTTCTTTGTAGCGCCGTAGAAGAGCTTTCCAATTTTCAGAGCAATTGGAATTAGGTGTAAGAAGATATGCAAATTGGGTTCCGAGCTTTAAGAATGCGTTATATTGGAATAATGGTCATTCATTAAGACTTGTAAAGGTTTTTGATTATTCCTAGACCACTCTTATAGCATGGGTAATGTGTGATTAAGTTTGTATGCATAAGATCCTTATTGATCCGGACTCTTTCTTAAGACTAAATGTATTTACAGTTTTTTAAGACTTCTCATAGATCAGTTAAGGGATGCATTGAATGGTTTGATTTTTCGGTGTGTTGATTTGGGTAATGATCTCAATGGGTTTTTCACTTAAATAGAATGTAATTGTTCCGGGGATGGTTGAGAAACTTAGAGGATTGATCATATTGTCAAGCCTACATATTTCTCTAATACTCTTATTTTCAATAATGACTGAAGTTAATGAAATTGGTAGCGATCCTGAGCAGGGGTTATATGATTAATTTAAATAGAATGAAGTGCCCTTGCATCATTTTTGGTATCAGATCCTAGTGCTAGTATATTAATATTTTATTAATGATATGTTGAAGAAGGTTAATAGTTGCAGGAATACAGAGAGGTTGAGATTTTGAAATGAATATAAAGTTGTGTGAATGCGGGTAGCAGCAAGAAGAAGGTAGAAAGAAGAGTTGAGCTAATAAGGAAAATGACGGTTCTTGGATGAATTTGGTGGCAAAAGGAATTCCTACAGCCATTGAGGCTTTAAGAATGAAGATTGAAGAGTGAAGAGATAGGTTTAGCTCTTGAGGATTTGGAATATACAGTATTTATAATCAGAATTTCAGTCTGAATGAGTTTTGGTGATTTGCATAACTAAACAAAGTTGACCAGTTCTTTGAATACAAGTACCCATAAAGAAGCTCCAAAATAGAAAAGATAAGAGTTGTTAAGGAGATTTCCTTAAAAATGTTATTGAATACTGTGTAAAGTAGAGTTCTTGAAACTCAAGAAAGGATAGTCAAAAGACTAGAGAAGAGAAGATTCTGCAAAAATGTACATGCAACTGGAATTTTGTGTTTTATTTGTATTGTGGATAGAAATTTTTGAAAGGTTCTTAAACTCCAAAGAAGAAAGAAGAGAAGAATGGTCCTAATTAGAGAATAAAATAGGCCATATTTAGAAGAGAAGATAGATGGGATGATGGTAGAGTTGCTTACAAGGGTAAGGAATATAGAAGATGTTCAGAGAAACATCAAGGAAGAGGTCAGTTTATTAAAGTAAAAAATGATTGAAAGTGATATCTAAATGTCAGAAATGAAAGGCAACAAGTGAGATTGAGTGAAAGCCAACTAAGAAGTATTGTAGAGAAAAGGTTTCAGTTTAAGGAAAGTGTTACAATTTCCAACAGTTTGTAGGCCATAAGGCTTATGAATGTAATGAAGTGGATAAAAGAATGAAGAAGATAATTGAAGAAAAAGACGAGGAATTGATGCCTTGTGAGAAGAAGGTTAAAAGATGGAAAGTCACTCTTATTAAAAGTATTGTTGAAAACAAACAAGGAAATGCAAAAGCTAACCCGGAGAAGAAGTCTATTCAGGACAAGGTGCAAGTCCCAAGGTAAATGTTGTAAGGTTATTATTGACAGTGGGAGTACAGATAATTTGGTGTCACTTGAGATGGTGGAAAAGCTAGGGTTGAAAAGATACCCACACCCTAATCCATACAAAGTATCTCGGGTACAACAAGGACATTAGCTAATAGTAAGAGAACAATCTCATGTTGATTTTCAGATTGGGAGTTACAAAGAAAATGTAATATGTGATATAGTACCTATGGATGTGTGCCATATTTTACTAGGGAGACCATGGAAATATGACAGACAAGCAATTCATAATGGAAAGGTGAATACATATACACTAGTAAAGGATGGAAGTAAACATACTTTGTTTCCATTAGATGGTGAAAAAGAAGAAGGTGAAGGAAAAGTGATGATGATGAAAGTCATATAATTTTTAAACAAGACCAAGGATACATGGAAGGATGCAATAGCAGGGGTTACTAAGCCTCAAATTTCTAATCAAAATTTTAATTTTGATTGTGCAAGTGCAGGTATAGAGATGAAGAATGATATGCAGAACCATAAGGAGAAGGTGGAAAAAGACAGTCAAGAAGGAAGAACCAATAGAGATTATTAAAAATAATGAAGACATGCAGGGAGAGATGCAAGATCAAACACATAAAACAAAGAATTTTGAAGGTGAAGAGGTATTGGATGAAGCAATTGCTATGTTTTTTAAAGATAATGAAGTAATGCATGCTAGATCACTTAAGAGAATGAAGTGTATGAATGTAATAGATAACGTTCATGAATCAACTGAGCAGTTTTATGAGAATGGTAGAGTATCTGATGTTGTAAATCATGATCTTGTTGATAAGAGTGCAGAAATGCAGGATAAAAAGGAAGAGGATTTAACTAAAGCCTTAAGAAAACGTGACAAATGCTTGAATGAAATAATGGTTCAAGAAAGAGCAAATTGGAAAACTAAGAAGACCATGTGGTTGACCAAAAGGAGAAGAGAGCTAAGTGAAGAACAAGAAGTTCAAATTGAAACCTTAACACGTGGAGAACATCATGAAGAGGCATATTTGAAATTATATGCAGTAGTCAAGGAAGAAGAACATCAAATTGATGAAAAGTTGTCGAAAAAATTAATACGTCTTTGTTACTTGGAAGAGCAAATAGAAGATGTAACAAAATGAGAAGAGGTTGTTATTATTCATAAGAGAGACTATATGAAGAAAGTTGCAGAACTAGGAAAGAGTTGTGGAATGTCTATGACATATGATTTGTCATTGAATATTTCTTTTTTCTATGTTAGTGCAAATAAATTGGGACGAGAGTCAACATTCTTGGAACAAGTTGTAAACAATGAAAATGAAGCAGCCATCTACTCAAAAATAGTGTATGAGAGAATTATGGAGGTTAAAGAAATTTCAAATGAGGAAACATGGAGACAAGAAGAAGCAAGTGAGACTAAAAATTCTCAAGTTTTTATATCTAACAATGCATTGGATTGTGCATGTGCAGGTTTACTTGAGGAAGAGATATTAAGAAACATCCTCATCTTGAGGAGACAAGTCGCAAAGAAGAGGGAAAAGTGTGGAGCAGAATTGCATGCTTATATTTATGAGCAATCAGTTGAAGAAAACCCAAGATCAGGACAAAAAGGAATTGACAAAAGAAAATATTTAGTAAACTGGAGGAAAAGAAAGAAGACATACAAATATGAAAGTGAGAAACATCCATGAGCAGGAGCTCATGCAAAATTTCTAGCCTAGGAATCTGATGCAGGAGCATCCTGCAAAACATGTTGATATGCTATTAAGAGTCTTAAGGAGTCTTAGGAGCTGTTTGATCATAATGAACCTCATTGGAGGCATTAGAAGTCCATTCTTAGTCTTATAGGTCATTTGAGTGTTTTCCCTCAAAAAATTGTGCAAACTCTTGTAGCATGGAGGATTAGTCAAGGTAAAGTAATTAATAGACTCTTAGGATGTGATATACGTGAAATTAGGCTTACAATTTAGCAGAATGTCTAAATATCATTATGTTGTTATGAGGATAAACGTAGGAGAATAAAATTAGTAAGGTTGTTAATAGGTTAAGAGTTTATAGGAGTTAGCTTAGGACTTCACACTAAGTTGGGAATGGTCTTTTGTACATAATTTCAAGAATAATAATAACCAGGTGCGGATTTCTGTAGTGGATTCATGATATTTTGAGTCCTCCAAGCTTGTATAACCACAAGAGATGTGTGATTTAATCTAATATTGAAGGGAGGCAAGATTTGAGTACACAACGTTTTTCTTGACATTGCATTAAAAATTATACTAATATTTCATTGATATGTAGTGTGATCTCATGATTGAATGGTTATGATGATGATGGACGGAAAATGATCTGTAGGTATGTACAAACATGTGGGAGTTGCAAAAACTCTAATCCATTCATTTTTGTATGAGTTATAATCTTATAAACCTCTCGGGTTTTTCCAGGACTGCACAGTCAAAAAAAGATACCAATGAGGTATTAGAAAAACATTTTATATCATTTTCCTTCTCAAGGGAAAATAAAATTTGGTGATAAGAATTTTTCTAATTAATTGATAGTATCTAAGTGTTTAAGAATCCATGAGGGAGTTTGGAGATTCAAGAAAGAGTGAGGGATTTGTCTATGTAAATTGCACGCGAATTGTTTGACGTAATGTCTGAATAGAAAATTTGATGTAAATTTTGTTTTATCCAGCCAAATTAGCTGAAATTTTGAACATATGTTCTTTGTAGCGCCATACAAGAGTTGTCCAATTTTCAGGCAATTGGAATTGGGTATAAGAAGATATGCAAAACAAAAAATTTCTGCATATGTTTTAGAAAAACAGGGCAGAATTGGGTTCCGAGCTTTAAGAATGCGTTATATTGGAATAATGGTCATTAATTAAGACTTGTAAAGGGTTTTGATTATTCCTAGGCCATTAGAGAATGGGTAATGTGCGATTAAAGTTTGTATGCATATGATCCTTATTGATCGGGACTCTTTGTTAAGACTAAATGTATTTATAGTTTTTTTTAGACTTCTCATAGATCAGTTAAGGGATGCATTGAATGGTTTGATTTTTCGGTGTGGTGATTTGGGTAATGATCTATTAGATTCTATCAACCCTAAACTGTAGGGGGAAACTCCCAGCGCCCCCTCTCTGATTTGGGTAATGATCTCAATGGGTTTTTCACCTAAATAGCATGTCCTTGTTCCGGGAACGGTTGAGAAACTTAGAGGATTGATCATATTGTCAAGCCTCCATATTGCTCTAATACTCTTATTTTCAATCATGACTCAAGTTAATGAAATTGGTAGCGATCCTGAGCAGGGGTGGCTTATATGATTGATTTAAATAGAATGAAGTGACCTTGCATCACATGCTTTTCTTAAAATTATGTTTTAGCGAGTCTTGTTACGTTGGAGGCATCCTCCTGTGCGGGAACTCCCAAAGGAAAACGTCATATTTCCAGCTCAGGTTTTCGACGAGCGCTTCTCTGGCAAGTTTGATTTTCGATAGCTATGCCTTTTCAATGTTTTACCTTGGCTTTGGAATTTGTCATTCTCATACACTGGATTTCCATTTCAACCCATAGTTAGGGCACACCAAATCCCTGCTACCACAGTCAAAATATTTGCATTTAAACATAGCACTTTGGTGATTAAAAGATGCTCACAGACTTCTGTAAGCAATGCCAAAATTGAATGGGGTTTGCCGTGATTGCGGCCTCTTGGAAAGATGAATGTTAATCCAACACATTCAAAAGCCTTTATTTTATGTTATCCATAGAGGAAGCAAGAACATATCGATATTCAAAGCAAAATACCGCAGCAATGCGCTTATTTCCCCAACGCAAAATCATTCGTGAAATGTAGCTCTGTTGAGAAAGAGATTTGCATTGGATTGAAGATTTGGGACGAATGTTGTCATAGGGAGTGTGGTTGTCAACATGTATGTGAAGTTTGCACGCCAAATGTTTGACAAAATGTGTGATAGAAATGTTGTATCCTGGACTGTAATGGTTGTTGGCATGGATTTTCAATTATATTCCAATTGGCTAGTTTTTCAATTCTCTCCATCCAATTTTGTGAAGGCCTAATTGTTTCCTGCATAAGAACAAATGCCATGCATACCAGTCTACCCCAATGTGTATGGTTGTCTACTAATTGTTTCCTGCATAAGAACAAATGCCATGCATACCAGTCTACCCCAATGTGTATGGTTGTCTACTGATTTGTTGGGCTTTAGAGGGCAAGACGAGAGGAGCCCTTCATGGATGACTCTGGCTTTCATTTTGGTTACAATCACATGATAGCGTATGAAAAAATTATTACTCAAAGAAGAGGCAGTTAAAAAAAGACAAAAAGGGATATCTAAGAGAGTGGTCCCATGCTGGGGGGCGTGCTATTGGTATTCAGCGGGTGTTGCTGAGTAAAAATAGGAGGTTAAGCCAGACTGCAGTCCCATGTAAATTTGTGTTCAGTGGTTGCTCTGAAAGAGCTTAGGCTAATTTGTGGTCCCATGCAAATTTGTTTTCAGCTGCTGCTGCAGGCCAATTTCTATATGTTTGAATTTTCCATGTTACTCAACATCATTGCCTTTATTCCTCTTTGGCTTTGCTGGAGGATCACTGTCATTCTGTTGTTCATTCTGGGCTTCCAAATTGTGAACTTTCAAATGGAGTGGATAAACACTGGATAATGAAGGACATGTAACTGATCCCCTGATGTCACTGTATGTTCTTTGGGAGAGAATGACTGAAAGCTATAATTGATGTATTGAAAATTTGTGGTAATATATACTTTCATATGAGTTTGTTGTGTTGGGTAAATTGGTATTTGTATGGAAAAATATCCGTAGATATAATGTGTGGACTTCAACTTCAAATAGGAGCATATGTTTTCTAGCAAGAGCAGCTGGAAGATGCTTTTTTGAACCTGCTTTTTTTGTTTTGTATATAACTAGGTGCATATGTATATGATTTATCCGAACTTCAAATAGGAGCATGTGTGTACTGTTAAGAGCGGCTGGAAGATGTTTTTGTATATAAATAGAGATTTATATGTATCAATATGTGCAGTTACTATTGCACATCAATGTCTGGTGTTTTTGTGTTGGTTAGGTGCCTACATCTACACCAGCACACTATGTTGACCCATCTGCAATATTGCATCCCCTGTTGTGAAATGAAACCCTTATTTAATAGAAGGATAGGGATTAAAAAAAATTAGCCACTGCTGGGAGAGGATTCTATCTAGTTCAACAAAATACACGTTTGGCACAACAAATCAAAGGATAACTATTACTTCAAAACATTCCTTCAAGGTGCTTGTCAATTTAAGGCAGTGAATAACTATTGATAGTTCTTGAAATAGTCTGGAAAGCTTATATATCTGACCACAAGAATTTGACAGCTAAACAATGCTCCTACTACCTAAGTTTGGCACAAAAATTCAGAGGATACTTCAAGACGTTCCTTCAAGTTGCTCCTCAATTTTACGAAGTGAATGACTATTGATAAAAAATAATGAAAACGAATTCCATTGAAATTAAATAACAAATGCCAAATTCAAATCCAAATTCCATTGAAATTAAATAACAAATGTCAAATTCAAGTCCAAATTCAAGCTGCAGAGATAAGATTCTATGTAAGAGGTGTTTGAACTGCTAGACTTTGTCTACGCTTTACACATATGCTAAATAGAATCAGGGCATCACTAATAAAACAGGATGCATGCTTCCAGTAAAGTATATTGATTGGCAACAATTTATTTGTCAAAGAAAAGCTTTCGTACAAGTAACTGTACCAAAAGTGAAATAAAAAAACAGTCTTATGAATAAAAAGGTAGGCTCAAAAGCCACATAAAACTTATGCAAAATGTGAAAGCATAGTTAAAGTAGAAAAAAAAATTATTGCACATGCTCCACTCGATTCCTTCCATTGACATATTCCATTAATGCCAATCGGGCTACTGTTGCAGTTGGATCGCTTGAGCCTTCTTCATTGGTTGATAAATTGTATTCATTGTCATTGACATCTGGTGCATCACAGTCATCCTCTCCATATGTTAACAACATATTATGCAATATGCAACTGACAAAAATTGTTTTTGGCAACATTTGCAAATTAGGGTGAGAAATCTTGGAATGAAAAATGCGCCATATGTTCTTTAACCTTCCAAATGCACATTCAACAACAATTCTTGTTGAGGATAACTTAAAATTGAATTCTCTTTGATTGTTTGTTGACGCTCCAGGAAAAGGAGTAATTATCGATGGTAATAATGGATAACCACCATCACCAATAATATATTCTCTCATGGTTGTTGAACCAATGGAAATGGAAGGACCATTTAGCCTCTCCCCACCTTCACACAATCTGTAAAAAGAAGAATTCCGCAAGAGTCTAGTATCATTGACTGAACCAGGCCACCCAATGAAAACATCAATGAAACGCATATTACTATCAACAATGGCTTGCAACGACATATTGTAGTTATGATCTTTGTCATACCAATCAGACGAACACTCGTTAGATGGAAGGTCAAATTGGATGTGAGTTACATCTATAGCACCACAACAATTTGGAAAGCCTTGTTTTTTCTGAAATCCTTCTTTTACATGCTCAATCATAAAATTGTTACTTGGCCATTGTATATGACTTCTCAAACGTCTGTGCATAGAATTTATGAAATTATTTATAATTCTTACCACTGTTGACTTCCCACAACCAAATAGCTCACTAATCGCAATCATTGTCATTTCAGATGATAACCGCAAAATTGCAATGGTCATTTTTTTCTCAACGGAAAACACCCTACCCTTTATAGATCTTGCCAATGATAATGGTATATCACCTTGATGAAGGTCTTCATTCAACAATTCACAAAGAGATGTAAATAATGAATACCAAATCCTGAAATGCTACGAAATCATTCATCATCACATGTAACTTTAAAAACATAGTGGTTCCACCAATGCAATGAATGAGACTTAATATACCATTCATTGTAAATCCTCCCTTCAAATTCA
This sequence comes from Taxus chinensis, assembly GCA_019776745.2. NCBI lineage: Eukaryota > Viridiplantae > Streptophyta > Pinopsida > Cupressales > Taxaceae > Taxus > Taxus chinensis. The sequence goes on from CM034153.1 coordinate 752,354,348, forward strand.
GAATTTGATACATTTGTTTCAAAGCTTGCATTTTCTTGCTTGAAATGATTACATAGAGTTCCGCTTCCATTTCATCATTTGAAGACTTTATACTTGCAGATGAACATATATTATGTTTCTTTGATAGACGTCGCATATTGTTTGAACCTTGAATATCATACCAAATATGAAATGCCAATTGGACAATAATAGTTGCACTTGCCGTGAGGATTTTTATTATTTCAGCTGAAATAGAATTCATTTGATGAGATTAAATGTTGTTGGAGATGATAATACATAATCCTCCCTACAAAAATGACAAATCCACAATCAAATACTGATCAATGTCATTGAAAACATTGCACTTTGACTACAAAATATAACAACAAATTGTAATATCAACACACAATATGGTTTTATCAAATTCAACATAGATGACAAGAATAGCACTAAAATTTCATCTTATATCATAAATTGCATGATTGAACTTTATGATTACATTTAGAGCAACAACTACACCAACACTTTAACTACAAAATATAACAACAAATTGTAAATCAACACACAATATGGTTTTATCAAATTCAACATAGATGACAAAAAATAGCATTAAAATTTTATCTTATACAATAAATTGCATGACGAACTTTATGATTACATTTAGAGCAACAACTACTCATTTAGAAATAACAATGAACTCGATCTCAAGTAGGTAATTCAATTTTTATTAAAGGACGTGTCTCACATATAACATGACAAAAGTTGCCTAAAAGATGAGAAAAGGCTACATAAAGAGATTAATCATTTATCGTTGGAAAATGATTCACTAATCTTAATCATGGCCTGCCCCAATAGAATTCAGAGCTGAAACCAAATTGACTTGCACATTGATCTTTTGTTTTTCGATTTTGATCAGCCTATTCTTCATTCGCATTTTCCATTTGCATTCGTTGTTCAATCATTGAGCAGTCCCTTTCATGGCGTTTCATTCGTCCCTCCTCAGCCATCTGCAAAGTAGTAATCACTGATTTATTGTTCTCAACAAGAGTATCTTTTAAACCTGTTGCTTTGGATATTGCTTTTCATTTTTTCCCTGTGGATTGACTTTCAACTTTTTCTTTAGGTGTTTGACTCTCATAATACTTTTCATTCTCGTTTGGTGTAGAAAACACCTGATCAGCCATATGGTTCAGCTCAGAGCTATCGATGGTTATATTGCCCAGGATTTATGGCTCTGTCTTGACCAAAATTGACCTCCATTGAACGAAATAGCTCTTCAGGATACTTTGGAGGGAGTTTCTTATCATTTCTTTCTTGCACTGTCATAGTCCAATAGTTGTCATGCCTCGATGGAATATTAGCTTCATAGTCTCTGATTTTTTTAAAATCTGGTTGAATATGTTCCCATTGATCTCGACATTGGTTTGGTGTGTGATTCAAACCATGCGCAACACAATTTTTTTGCACAATTTTCCACTTTTCAGAGGATGATATAGCCTTTTTCATGGCTCCACCATTTGACTGTGTTTCCCTCTCAATGTGTTTTGCAGCAATCAAAACTAGTGTATCTGTAATACTCCAATGAGCTCTACCTTTTTGGGGAGGAAGGGTAGATGATTGAGATCTCATTACCTCTGAGTGTGTGGGAGAAATATTTCCTTGAGGGAAAGACTCATCAACGTGTTGGGGAGATTGTTCTTCATGGTTCGTTTCTTGAACAAAAATATTTTCTGTTACTAGTGATGTCAACATCTTCCTCAATGTTTACTTGTGTGCTAGGAAGTTGGGTACTTGGAACAAATTCATGAAAATCATTATTGAAGGAAAAATCCCCATATTGCAAATCATCCTCCGAAAGCAATGAAGTAAATCTATGAAAACCAGATTTTCTAGGAATAGGACGATGCACAGATTTATCCATGATAATATCTATCTATACCTGCAATAAAGAAGGGGAGAATATATTTAAAAAATGAACAAATTTGTCCTAATGCTGCTGACAGCCACCCAAAAAGTAAACATAAAATAACAAGAAAAAGCATATGCAGAGTTGTTATAATGGATGAGGACCCTATTGCCATGGAGGTGTGCATTTATCAGATTCACAACAAATTCTAATAACTGATAAAATGGTATGGTCAATTTAACACAGATTTCATCCAAGTCTGCAAGCTTTTGGTTTAAACATTTAAAAACAAAATATTTTGAACCCCACGTATTAACATAATAATTCACATATTTGCAATGAAGTGCATTGGGGTAGAAAATTGTTAAAACATCACATTAATTTTATGTAAATTGCCTCATAATGTGTAGGGAATTAAAACCTTCTTGTGTATCACTACTTTAAATACTTTATCATGAAGTGATCAACCAGTGTGCTCTTGATGTGATTGCTCTTTTTTTATACCTAATGACCTGAACTGAAATATGTATTACAGATTTGATAAGAAGGTAGGTTCATTGGAGGGTGCCACTCTTCTCTACATGTCAATGCTATAATCATATTGATGTTGACTGCATTGCCATCTCCATATCTAGAGAACTCCCTTAATAAAAAAATGAACATATCAATGGAGACTTATGCATAGATGAAGGTCAACACATCAACATAATTTCATTTATATGCAAGGTGTCACAGACTTTTGAAAAATGACAAATACATTAGGAAATACTTGAGAAATAAATTTGAAGACATATTGAATGCAAATGGAAACACTTCTTGATCAACTTCCCCATCCATCATTTGTCTATTATGAATGAAGTATGTCCTGTTTCATGACAAATGATAACAACAAGATGTCTGTCTTATTCAATAGATGAGGAAGAACCGTCTCAGACAACAACAACATTGCATTTTCCTATCCTCTACAGTGAAGACAAAACCAAACTGAAAAGATCGCTCTTCAGTCAAATGTCACTGACATATGCCACCTAGAATGTATACAACAATTCAATGTTGGCCCTCCTCTTTTCCCATGATCAACTTCACTCAACACGATTATCTAGATATCAACAGCACATATGATTCACCCATTGGGGGAGCCCTACTACTGGTTATTTTGAGTTTGGTCTTATGACTCAAAAGAAATTCCAGATGGATGGACTGTTGGAATGATGAAGTCCATGAGTGTGTTGAATTCTTTGCACGATAAATAAAGAAAACATGCAACCAGATATAAAACAACAGAAAAAAAGCTTTGGTCTGTCTCACTATCAAATTTAATGCAATACAGCTTGCAAAACATGGATGAAGGAGAACACATACACTACACACACAAATATATTGGATACACTACACTGTATTGGAGATATTGTTGAAATTTGTAGTAAAAGACACAGTTTAAATCGTGTACCTAGAACAATGCTTCTTTGATTTGTCAGCTCCAACTCCCTGCTCAGATCTGTAGATGTCTGCAAAAACAACATGTAAATGGTCTTTTTATTTGCATCCCGAACAAAGTTTTGGAGGGAAAAATATGGAGGGAAACTAAAATGCAATGCCAAGTGGCAGGAAAATTGCAGCAAATTCCTGAGCGGGTGAAAGAATTTTTCTACCCCCCATTGCTTCCCAGCGCTGGAAATGGTCTTCCTATCCGACTGCGGGAGAGATTTTTCTGGCATTAGCAGCAGCCCATTGCAAAAAAATTGCATGGGACCGGATTTGCAGGAAAATAGAAGCAGTGGCCCCCAACATGGGACCACGCTCTAAGGGCATAGTCCCATGCAGGGGCTTGGGCTCCTATTTTCTTGTAGCGGAAGGTCCAATGCTTATTTTTTAAGCCAGTTACGGGAAATAATAGAATCTACGCCTAAAAAATAGGAGCTCCACTTTTTTAGCCCCCTAAACTTAAGAGATGGTTGGAGAGGGGGGGTTGGGAGTTTCCCCCTACAATTTAGGGCTGATAGAATCTAATATGCATTCCCACCATTATTTTTTGGTGATTTTAGAGGAAAATATGATTTTATTTACCTAACAGTTTAGGGCTGATAGAATCTAATATGCATTCCCGCCATTTTTTTTTGGTGATTTTAGAGGGAAATATGATTTTATTTACCTACAAATAACCATTAAAAATCCACTACGATCCTAGGTGGGTATTGTTGAGGAAACTAATAAAAAATCATGGGACCTTAAAACTACTAAAATGCTCCTAAATTTTCTCAGCAACACCCGCTGAGATATTTACGGAGCCCCCCCTCCATGGGACCATGCTCTAAGCAATTGAGCCCTTGAACCCCCTTAGGGCATGGTTCCATGGAGGGGGGCTCCATAAATATCTCGATGGGTGTTGTTGAGAAAATTTAGGAGCATTATAGCAATTTTAAGGTCTCATGTCTTTAATTACTTTCTTTATCAATACCTGCTAAGATATTATAGGATCCCATTGCAGTTTGCAGGTAAATAAAAATGATATTTCCCTCTAAAATCACCATAAATTATTGGCAGAAATGCATGTTATGTTCTACATGGGTAAAAATTTAGCCTAAATTGTAGGAGGGAACTCCCAGCGCTTCCTCTCCAATAACCTCTTAACTTTAGGGGGCAAAAAAGTGGAGCTTCTATTTTTTTAGGGCCTGGATTATATTATTTACTGTAGTTGGCTTCAAAAATAATCTTGAGACTTGTTGCTACAAGAAAATCGGAGCGAAAGCCCCTCCATGGGGACCATGCTCTTAACCGTGCGCAAAAAGAATGACAGGTTAAAATATGTACCATATGATTGTAAAATAAGAATGGCGGGACTTTAGATCGCAATATAACCATGTGTGGTTTCTTGGATTGTTATCATGTCAGGGTATGCACAAAATGGATTTGTTGAAAAAGCCTTTGAAATTATGAAGCAAATACAATTGGAAGGTGTAAAGCTAGACTACACAACCTTTGCAACATAATCTCAGCCTATGCCAAAAATGGGAGCTTTAAAGAAGGGTATAGGGATACAAAAAAATAATAATGGGAAGGCATGTGCAAAAAATGGAACTTTGAACCTAGGCGTTGACATTTGAAGCAACATGAAGAAGGAAATTTCGGCAAATGTTTTAGTTGTAAGTGTCTTGGCAGATATGTCTACAAAATGCAGAAGCATGTGAATTATTCAGCAAAATTTTGTGGTCTCATGGGCTGTAATTATTGCACAATATGGAGAGTGATATGCAAAACCATGAGAAGAAAGAAAGGTGGAAAAAGACACTCAAGAAGGAAGAATCGATAGAGATTATTTTAAAGAATGAAGGCATGCAGGGAGAGATGCAAGATCAAACACATAAAACAAAGAATTTTGAAGGTGAAGAGGCATTAGATGAAGCACTTGCTATGTTTTTGAAAGATAATGAAGTAATGCATGCTAGATTACTTAAGAGAATGAAGTGTATGAATGTAATAGATAAATTTCATGAATCAACTGAGCAGTTTTATGAGAAGGGTAAAAGTATCTGATGTTGTAAATCATGATCTTGTTGATAAGAGTGTAGAAGTGCATGAGAAAAAGGAAGAGGATTTAACTAAATCCTTAAGAAAACGTGACAAATGCTTGAATGAAATAATGGTTCAAGAAAGAGCAGATTGGAAAACTAAGAAGACCATGTGGTTGACCAAAATGAGAAGACAGTTAAGTGAAGAACAAGAAGTTCAAATTGAAACCTTAACATGTGGAGAACATCATGAAGACGCAGATTTGAAATCATATGCAGTAGTAAAGGAAGAATAATATCAAATTGATGAAAATTTGTCGAAAAAGTTAATACTTCTTTGTTACTTGGAAGAGCAAATACAAGATGTAACAAAACGAGAAGAGGTTGTTTATTATTCATAAGAGAGATTATATGAAGAAAGTTGTAGAATTAGAAAAGAGTTGTGGAATGTCTATGACATATGATTTGTCATCGAATATTTCTTTTTTGTATGTTTGTGCATATAAATTGGGACGAGAGTCAACATTCTTGGAACAAGTTGTAAACAATGAAAACGAAGCAGCCATCTACTAAAAAATAGTGTGTGAGAGAATTATGGAGGTTAAAGAAATTTCAAATGAGGAAACATGGAGACAAGAAGAAGCAAGTGAGACTCAAAAGTCTCGAGTTTTTATATCTAAGAATGCATTGGATTGTGCATGTGCAGGTTTACTTGAGGAAGAGATATTAATAAACATCCTCACCTTGAGGAGACTAGTCGCAAAGAAGAGGGAAAAGTGTGGAGCAGAATTGCATGCTCATATTTATGAGCAATCGGTTGAAGAAGACCCAAGATCGGGACAAAGAGGAATTGACAAAAGCAAATACTCAGTAAACTGGAGGAAAAGAAAGAAGGACATACAAATCTGAAAGTGAGAAACATCCATGAGCTGGAGCTCATGCAAAGTTTCTATCCTAGGAGTCTGATGCAGGAGCATCCTGCAAAAACATGTACATATACTATTAAGAGTCTTAAGGAATCTTAGGAGTTGTTTGATCATAATGAACCTCATTGGAGGCATTAGAATTCCATTCTTAGTCTTATAGGTCATTTGAGTGTTTTTCCTCAAAAAGTTGTTCAAATTGTTGTAGCATGGAGGATTAGTCAAGGTAAAGTGATTAATAGGTTGTTAGGATGTGATATACGTGAAATTAAGCTTACAATTCAGCAGAATGTCTAAATATCATTATGTTGTTATGAGGATCAACGCAGGAGAATTACATTTTTTCAAGGTTGTTAATAGGTTGAGAGTTTATAGGAGTTAGCTTAAGACTTCAACACTAAGTTGGGAATGGTCTTTTGTACATAATTTCAATAATAATAATAGCCAGGTGCGGATTTCTGCAGTGGATTGTTGATATTTTGAGTACTCCAAGCTGGTATAAGCTCAAGAGATGTATGATTTGATCTAACATTGAAGGAAGGAGGCAAGATTTGAGTTCACAACTTAATGTTTCTTGACATTGCATTAGTAATTATACTAATATGCTCATTGATAGCTGCTTAAGCGATCGTGCATACGCAGGGGTTATATGATTAATGAAATTGGTAGCGAAAATGAAAGCAGGGGTGGCTTATATGAGACGGATTTAAATAGAATGAAGTGACCTTGCATCACATGCTTTTCATAAATTATGTATTAGCGAGTCTTTGTTACTACAAGGATGCATCCTCCTCTGGGGAAGCTATAGAAACAGGAAAACGTCATATTCCCAGCTCAGGTTTTCGACGAGCTCTTATCTGGCAAGTTTGATTTTCGATAGCTATGCCTTTTCAATGTTTAGCAATCTTGGCTTTGGCATTTGTCATTCTCATGCACCGGATTTCCTTTTCAAGCCCATAGTTAGGGCACACCAAATCCCTGCTACCACAGTCAAAAATATTTGCATTTAAACATAGCACTTTGGTGATTAAAAGATGCATTCACATCTGGACTTCTGTAAGCAATGCCAAAATTAAATGTGGTCTGCCATGATTATCGGCCTCTTGGAAAGATGAATGTCAATCCAACACATTCAAAAGCCTTTAATTTTATGTTAACCATAGAGAAAGCAAGAACATATCCATATTCAAAGCAAAACACCGCAGCAATGCGCTTATTTCCCCAACGCAAACTCATTCGTGAAATGTAGCTCTGTTGAGAAAGAGATTTGTAAAATTGGATTGAAGATTTGGGACGAATGTTGCCCATAGGGAGTGTAACTCTCTAACATTGTATGTGAGGTTTGCACGCCGGATGTTTGACAAAATGTGTGATAGAAATGTTGTATCCCGGACTGTATTGGTTCCTGGCATGGATTTTCAATTATATTCCAATTGGCTCACTTTTTTCAATTCTTTTCCATCCATTTTTGTGAATTTATCTAATCTGTTTGCTGCATAAGAACAAATGCCTTGCATACCAGTCTACATCCTTAGTATGTGTATGGTTGTCTACTGATTTTTTGGGCTTTAGAGGGCAAGACCAGAGGAGCCCTTCATCGGGACTCTGTAGCATTTCATCTTGTGATACAGGGGACATGATAGGCATGCAAAAATTATTACTCAAGGAGAGGCATCTTAAAAAAAAGACAAAAAGGGATTTCTAAGGGCATAAATACCTTCAGCAGGGGCTTGGGCTCCTATTTTCTTGCAGCTGGAAGGTCCCATGCTTATTTTTTAAGCCAGCTACGGGAAATAATAGAATCTAGGCATAAAAAATAGGAGCTCACATTTTTTTAGCCCCCTAAACTTAAGAGGTGGCTGGAGAGGAGGGGCACTGGCAATTTCACCCTACAGTTTAGCAACAAATACTTGTCCATGATGGAACCTAACATGCATCCACGCCATTATTTTTTTGATGATTTTAGAGGGAAAAATATGAACTTTTATTTACCTGCAAATAACCATAAAAATCCAATGGGATCCTATAATATCTATAGCGGGTATTGTTGTTATTGCTGTAAATTAACCCACATGGCGAGCTTGGAAAATGAACAAAAGTATGGGACCTTAAAACTGCTAAAATGCTCCTAAATTTTCTCCATGAAGCACCTGTTGAGATATTTATGGAGCCCCCCCTCCATGGGACCATGTTCAAATCCCATTGAGCCGCTGAACCCCTGTAGGGCATGAGTGGACCCTGGAGGGGGGCTCCAAAAATAAATATTCAATGTGAATAACATTGTTGAGAAAATATCCAAGTAATTAATGTGAATGACAATTGTGGAAGGTCTCATGTATTTCCACAAAGCCCCCCTTCTGGGGAATAGGCAGTTGAAAGCAAAAAAAAGCAGGGGATCGCCATTACAACTAGAAGTACCCCTAAAAATCCTAGAAATGATATTTGAATAGGAAAATAGCATGGGGATAGGAACAGACGGTGGTCTGAATGGTGGGGATGCATGCTCACAGTTCTACATAGGTCGCAAGGGGTTGTGGTGTAAACTTGTGAGAGCGAACTTCCAGTATGGCCAGTGTCCAAGTGGGGGCGCGTCCCCTAGACTTTTGGTGACATCCCGAAAGTTTCGGAGCTTTTATTTTGGAGGCCTGGACGTCCCCCTGTTATTTATTGTAAATGACTTTCAAAAAAAATTCCTGATGTTTTCACTGTTGCTACAAGAAAGTGGGTTTTTTAGCGGAAGCCCCAACATGGGACCATGCTCTTAACCGTGCACAAAAAGAATGACAGATTAAAATATGTACCATATGATTGTAAAATAAGAATGATTCGGGACTTTAGATATGCAATGTAACCATGTGTGGTTTCTTGGATTGTTATCATGTCAAGGTATGCACAAAATGGATTTGTTGAAAAAGCCTTTGAAATTATGAAGCAAATACAATTGGAAGGTGTAAAGCTAGACTACACAACCTTTGCAACATAATCTAATCGTCATGCCAAGATTTCAATGGAGGCATAAAATAAGGTGCAAAAAATGTAGAACTTCGACAATTATTGACGTTGACACTTTCCCGAAGCATTATGAAGCTGGAACAGTTCGTTAATACTTGTTGTAAATGTAAGTGTCCTTGGCAGATATGTCTACAAAATGCAGAAGCATGTGAATTTTTCAACAAAATTTTGTGGTCTCATGGGCTGCAATTATAATGCACAATATGCACAAAATGGGTTTGTTGAAAATTCGTTGCATACTTTCAAAGTATATGTAATTGCCAAAGTGGATTATTGTCGAATTTTATTTTTTCAAATCCTTCATAGCTATATATGCAAAATATGGAAGATTAAATGCCTCAACAAAATGGCAAATTTGGAATTGTGGAATTGGGTGTGGAGATCCACTACAAATATTATATTGGAGTCTTTTGTCAAATGTTGTAGTTGCAAATGCTCTAATAGACATCTATGCAAATTGTGGACAATTATAGAAGACTTGCAATTTGTTTGACAAAGTGCATAATGCAAATTCAATCTCGTGGACAAGAATACTTGTAGGATATGTAATGTATGGTTACAGCGAGCATGCCTTCAAACTTTTTGATTTAATGAATCATTATGGATTTAATCTTTCACAGTGTAAGCTTTGTTTGTGTTTTATTTCCATGGAATCAATAAGGTCTAATAGGCAAGGGTTGTAAATATTTCAATATTATGAATGATTCTTAGCAACATTATGGCTGTAATTGATCATTATGTGTGTATGATTGACCTTCTTCGTCATCCTAACTATATTAATTTATTAATTTTTTTATTAAATATTTCATTCATTTAATTTGGAATGTAAAAAGAAAAGCACTTAAAACTCAACAGTTAGGTACATATAATTATACAGACCGAAGGAAAATAATACATTTTAATCCATAAACTAATAATTTTGTTGTATCTTCATAAATATGAATCAAATTACGTACATTTCACGGCAAAATACTTGAACAAAGACATTGTGATGTGCAATTGTTATAAATGTGAGGCTCCCATCTAACCTTCTTTATCTTGCTATATTAATGGGCCAACCTATCGGATGACACGTTCATGGCAACAAGTGGACTTTAGTTGAGTGGTTCCCACAACGTGATGTTACCATAAATTTCTTTACCCAATTAAGAAATAACTTCAAAGTTCCAGCTTGACCCATTCAAAGCATTAAAGGCCGCATGAGATTATGTATACTCCTTGAGCACACGTAGATGTAAAATTATGTATTATAGTGATTGTTTTATACAAAAGTATTAAATATATTATTACTAGCATTCGCATGTGTAGAATGCAATGTGAATGCCGCAATGGAATATGTTATTTGATTTAGAGGGATACTTATTTCTTTTGTAGTTGATGTGGATAAGGGGTATGATTGACAATTCTGATTTTCTATTAAAGCCAAAAAAATGTTGCAAAGTACATTGAAAGGGATGTTAAATAATAGTTAGTTGTGTAATAATCGAATATAAATGCAAGTGAGACATGTAAGTTTGCTAACACTCACTCTTGAGAATGTAGTGAATATGAAGTGTTGACGTCAAAGTAGATTTAAAGAACCACTCAGTGCTTTAACATATTAGCTCTCCAAGAAACATAAATGAGACAGAATATGCAATTATATATAAACAAATCTGAAATGGTTATGGTACATTCCAAAAAAATTTATTGCCTCGACGAGTTTGAGTGCATCGTTGTTAGAGTTATTTTGTGCATATCTTACAATCATAGCATTCCATGAGACCGACATTTATTTGAGGCATTTTGCAAACAAAAAATCCACTATCCATGTATACTTTGATGTTATACACTTCATTTAAAAAGTGCAAACATGGGGTCTTACCCTTTAAACTATTCAAAATGCAAAAAAGTGAGTACGTAATGTACAAAGCTTGTGGATGGAAACAACTATGGGTTTGCACTGGTCAAATTCATTCGACATTTTAAATTTTCTGAAGGTATTTGTGTGTAGATGAAGACCCATTTCATGCAATGTCGCATGCCTTGTTGCATGTTAACATAAAGTACATCGGGCAACAATAACATCCGGGATAACCAGAGTTGAACACTGTCGATGTTGAAAAATAACATGGTAATATTTACTAATTGTACTGATATACGTGACGATGACCAGCTGATCATTTAAGGAGATTTCATCAAACCTTCATGATCAGAATGTGTATACCAAATTCGATACATATAGCCTATTTTCGAGACACAACTTCTTAAGCAAGAAGGGAATAGGCAGTAAGATGTGCGTGCAAATCATTTAATTATTCATTCATATCTCAAGTGTTGACTGCACAGGAGCCTTCCACATAGTGAGGCAGGTGACAATAGTATGTCAGTTTATAAGGAACTACAAAAAATTTCTTTTGAAGCAGGGGAAAAAGGGCAAAACATAGATATGAAATAAGCAACATAGCGGTGATGGTTCAAATTATAAAAGGGGCATGGGTGAGGGTGTAAAGTTTGAAGGGATGGATACATTAGAAGTATTTGCGTAAAGAAGGTTATAGAGGAGTTGCATTGTTATCCACTTTCTTAGAACTAAGGATGATACATTTCAATATGTTGCTTTCTGTAGTATGTCTTTTTTTTTAGGGAAAGTGTGAAGCAATATTCGTTACCGATGACATTGCTTGTAATTTCACCGGTCGCGTCTTCATCTATAGACAATAGATGGAGATCGCTAGCTTCAACACCCATGATTGAGTCAGTTGTCTCATCAAAAGCGGTAATTGAATGGAGTTCTCCTATTGGGTCCTTTAGATCGATTCCTGAGTGCATATCTATAACCATAGTTCTGAACTTGCATGTTGCAACTCGAATCATAACCATAAACCATTACCATTCTCTCTCACCTTTTTCTTGCATTGTTTGTCACCTTTTTGAAGAGGACATGCCTTGTAAAAAAATTTGTCCAACTAAATGTTTGTGATTTCTGTAGTAACCATGGCCCATTCATTTCTCTCTGTGTTCCCCATATGTACGTACTTCTAAAATTGTTATTACACAAGTCAAGCTTTTTGGAGGGCCCATAAATTGGCTTGTGATAGAGGGTACCGGAAGGGAGTAGTCATCAGAATCAACCCAGCCATGAAGTGTATTTGTTTATGAAATTAGAGGGTTGACGTAATATTTGGCTCTTGAAACAATGATCAACTGAGCTTCCATTAAAACTGGAGACGTGAGCAACTTTTAAGGCAAGGACTGGAAGAGGTGGTATAGAAAGCATGTCTTCAAGTTCGTTGCTTATCTCATCTAAGTGTTGTCCCCAAAATGTGACACTTATATTGAATCCTCGAAATGTCCTTTAATTGTAGTGTTCTTATCTTTGTTTCAGACTTGTCATGTCTGACGAATTGTTGAGCATGGTGACATCGTAAGAACAATGACAACCAAATCAACTGTAGAACCTTCAACATGCTTACAAGTATGTCCTTGATTTTGGTGAAGTGAAAGTGATGGGAAGGTATTGTATCCTCATTTGCTTTGAGTGGAAATATGGTTGATGAAGGTTGCAGGAAAATATCCAAAGCATTGTTCAAATGGTTGTAACATAGCTTTTCATCAACAATCCTCGCAATCCTCCCATTGGAAATTGTATATAGCTTCCCATTTTCAATCTGCTCATAGAATGCTTCCACGGCCTCATTGAAATATGTGATGTGGATTTCCCCTCCTTCCTGATCCACAAAATCAATAGAATATCAATAGAATATTATAAAACATGAATCTTCCATAGCAATTCCATTGTAACTTGTGCATAAAAATACTATGTTGTTATGGCTGGGAGGGGAGAGTTATATCTTACATGCAATCCGTAAACTCTACATGTATTAGTTGATATATGATTGAGAATTCAAGGCTAATCTGGGGGACACGACACTAATTATCTTATTTAAATGTGAAATTTTGATGAATAATTAGTGTAGAAATAGAATATGATACCAGTCACACACAAAGAATGAAGAATATCAACAAAAAGAATTTAAACGAAATTTTATTTATATGATAGCTCTATACAAAGCTAATCTTTGAGAAAAGATGTGAAACTATGTAAAGTTGTCTCTCCCGTCTCTCCAAGTGCCAAAAATTTGTGTAGAAACTATGTGGGATACGAATAAAATAGACATCAAGGGAAATATGAGATGGTTCATCTTCCAGAAGTAATTGTTCGCGCCAGGTTGTGCAAATGTGTATAGTGGGTCTACCATCAACAAGGATCAGGCCTACAAGTTGCTAGGGTCTGCAGAACTTTGACCACATAATGCCCAAAAATCACAGTAAGGCTGGTCCAACGCACAAGGAAAAGGTTCATGTGTTGATATTCCTTATTTATTAATCAACCCTCCTCCAAAAAAATGACCTCCATTACGTCAAGATCTAAATCAACTGAAAAAATTTCTTCTCTATCTGGTTCAGGGTGAAGAAATTTGGGTGACAACTTTGTATGTATAGCTTTGGAACAGGGTACGGACATCCATAAAAGCATAAGGATAGAGGAATTTCATTAGATTTTGGAGTTGGAACTTCCTTGGTAGACATGCATGCAAACTATGGAAGCATAAACAAGATAAGTGAATTGTTTGAGAGAATGTCTCAAAGATATGTGCTCGCATGGACAACAATGATTTTAGGTTATGAACAAAATGGAAAATTTGTTGAAAATGATTTAGAATCTATCATATATATATATATTGGAAATCACTTTGCAGGTTGTTACTTCATTGATATTGGAAGATGTGACACATAAAGTTAGTAGTTACAAAAGATTGTGATTTAAGCAGCTTGATGACTGAACAAATAAATTTAAACTTGGTATTGATCAATATCTATGCTCCCAGTTCTCCTATTCCTAAAAAGAATGTTATGATAGAAATCAATGGATTCATTGAGGCTTTCAGGGATTAAGATGCGATTTTAGGGGACAACTTCAACACATTCGTGTATAACGATGAAAATGAAGATTATGAATAAAAACAACACTTACACTATATTGTGCAAATAAAATAAATAGTACATCTGCTCACAAAGTGAGCGAACAACAAAGCTAAGAGAGAACAAAAAATATTTGTTTTATTTAAAACTATCTTCTTCTCCTTCTGCTGTACGTTGAAATCTGAAGGAGAGGATTACATTTAAAAGAAGGAGCAACTACAGTAATGAAAGAGATAACTGAAGAAGAACTCAGATAGATCCTAAAATACATGCATCAATTAAGACTGAAAGATGCTGCAGTTTATTAACTGAAAGAATAAACAAAATTAATGGAAAAACATGTGGTGGAACTGAAGATAACTATAGATGACTGTAGAGTTGATCATGCATCCTTCAATCTCCCCCTGCATTAACAACAGGGATGAGTCCCAATTGATTCCTCAAAGCAACGAACTGGTTGTAGGTAGAGCTTTGGTAAACATATCAACAACTTGCTCCGTTGTAGGGTAAAACTGTAATTCCACTGTCCCATCTTGAACTAAGTCTCTGATGAAGTGATGACAAATCTCAATGTGCTTCGATCTAGCATGAAACACAGGATTTTTTGTCATTGCAATGGTACTACTATTATCACAGTAAATAGTGGTTGGATGTTCCTAAACCAATTGCAAATCTTCCAAAATCCGTCTAATCCATATGGCTTGACAACTAGCTGCTGCAGCTGCAATATACTATGCTTCTGCGGAAGAGAGAACAATGGTTGCCTGCTTTTTACTACTTCATGAGACAACTCCAGAACCAAGTGAGAAAATATAACCAGATGTGGATTTTCTATCATCCACTGAACCAGCTCAATCAGAATCCGTGTAACCACATAGCTCAAACTTATGTGTGGGAGAATAATGAATGCCAAAATTGTGTGTACCACTCACATACCTTAAAATTCTTTTTGCAGCATGCCAATGAGACTTATGTGGATCCTGCATGAACCGAGAGATGAGGCTCACAACATACATAATATCAGGTCTCATGGTAGTGAGGTACATGAGGCTCCCAACCAAACTTCTATATAAAGTGGCATTTACTTTGGAACTTGCATCTTCCTTGGTTAATTTTTCACCAAGGGCAACAGGAGTGGTAACTACAGTGCATGACATCATTCTAAACTGCTTCAATAGATAAGCCACATACTTGGTTTGAGAAATGGATATACCTTTAGATTGTTGTTGCACCTCCACTCCAAGAAAATAATGCATGAGTCCCATATTTGACATCTCAAATTCTTGTTTCATTTCTGCTTGAAATTCCTCCATGAGAGATGGGTTGTTACATGTATAAATGAGATCATCAACATAAAGGAAAACAATTAGAATATCATTACCAAGATGCTAGATATAGAGGGTTGGCTCTGAGGAACTTTGAATGAATCCTTTCTTCAAGAAGTAACTGTCAATCCTTGCATACCAAGCACAAAGTGCTTGCTTCAACCCATAAAGAGCCCTTTTTAGCTTGTAAACCAAATGTTCTTTTCTTGGAATTTCATAACCAATAGGTTGTTCCACATAGACTTCCTCATCAATAAAACCATTTAGGAAGGCTGATTTTACATCCATCTGATAGATTGGAAACTTGTGTTGTGCAACAATAGCCAATATAATCTTGACTGTATCAAATCTTGCAACTGGAGCGAAAGTCTCTGAATAATCTACTCCAGACGTTTGTGCAAATCCCTTGGCAACTAATCTTTCCTTGTGTCTATTCATAGAACCATCAGCATGATATTTCACCTTATAGATCCATTTGACACCAATCACTTGCTTATCTTTAGGAAGTTGCACTAATTCCCATGTATTGTTTTTATCAATTGCATGCATCTCTTCATTCATAGCATTAATCCATACTTGTTCTTTCACAGCTTCTTCATACACTGAAGGTTCAACTTGAATGGTACTAAAAAAAGCAAAATTGGTAATTGGATTCAAATTAGAACTCCTTTGATAAATTTCATTTAAACTCTGTACCTTTCGTGAAGAACTTGGACTTGATTGTGGACTAGAAATATCACCTGAAGAGGAACTTGGTGAAATTAGTGAACTGGGGCTTGAACTTCCACTTGAGCTTGTGGGGAGAGGAGGAACTTGTTGAACATTTTCTATACCCGTGATGAGTGGTGTAGTTTGTTGAACTCCTTTTTGCCATTGCCATACTCCCCCTTCATCAAAAACCACATCTCGACTAATAATCCATTTCTTTGTGTTAGGATTATAGAACTTGTATCCTTTCGTGAAATCTGAATAGCCCACAAAGATACAAAGTTGGGATTTTGCATCCAACTTCTTTCACTTCTTTTCTGGAACATGAACATATGCAGGGCAACCAAATACACGAAAGTGAGCTACTGAGGGCTTGTGTTCACTCCAGACTTCCTTGGGAGTGATATTCTGAAGCAATTTTGTTGGGCTTCGATTCAAGATATAAGTTGTGGTTACTATTGCAACTCCCCGATAGCAATTAGGAAGGTTTTTGAACTGCAACATACTTCGTGCCATCTCCATAATGGTACGGTTCTTTCTTTCTGCAATGCCATTTTGTTGTGGGGTATAAGCTGCCGTAAGTTGTCTCTTAATTCCATGAGTATTAAAAAATCAGCAAACTCATTGGAAGTGAATTCTCCCCCTCTATCTGTTCTGAGTATTTTGAGAGAATACCCACTTTGATTTTCTACCATAGCCTTAAAATGCTTGAAGCATTCAAATGCCTCAGATTTCTGCTTAAGAAAATAAACCCATGTGTGGCGTGAGAAATCATCAATAAATGTCAGAAAGTAAATATTCTTACCCAAAGATTCCTCTTGCATGTCACCACAAATGTCACTATGCACAAGCTCTAGAGGAGATTTTTCCCTCCATGATTTGTTCACCGAAAAACTGTCTCGATGTTGCTTGCTAAGTGCACACCCTGAACAAACTCCTTCTTTTGCCTGAATTGCAGGAAGTCCTCTCACCATGCCTTTCTTATGAAGAAAACTTAATCCTTGAAAATGCAAATGACCATACCGTTGGTGCCATAACCATGAATTATCTATGGTTGCCTTGAGGGCATGCATCTTATTGGACTCCAAAGTGAGAGGAAATAATCGATTCTCTTTCATACAAGACTTTGCTACAAGATAATGATTAGCTGATTTATCAAATATTTTGTAGCAGTTATCTTCAAACACAACCTTGTAATTTTTTGCTACAAGCTGCCCAATACTTAAAATATTATGTTGTAATTTGGGCACATGCAAAGTGTCATGAATAAATTTAGTTTCTCCTTGCTTAGTTTTCACTGCAAGGGTACCTTTTCCCATTACATCAACCTCTTTATCATCACCAAATTTTACTTGACTCCTTACAGATTCATCTAATTTGACAAAGAGATCAGATTTACCTGTCATATGATTTGAGCAACCGCTATCCAAGAACCAAACATCCTTTTGAGGTTCTTTTGCCAAATTGCAAGCGAAGAATGTAGAGTGGTTTGCTTCTTCAAAAGACTCTTCAGTATAGTTGGCTCTTGACTTATTTAAATCAGATTTTTCCTTTCTACATTCAGATTCATAGTGTCCATACCTTTCACAATACTGGCACTAGATGCTTCTCCGATCCATTGAACTTCTTCCTCTGCCTCTTTTGTTTCCTCTTCCTCTTCCTCTGCCACGTCCTCTAGATTAGAAGATTCCCCTTCAGATTTGTTTGATTGAGAAGGGGTTGTAGATTTTTCTTCAATTCTTACAGTAGACTGGAAGGCTTGAATGAGGTTCACTGTAGAACGTTGCATACGCTCCTCATGAGATTGCAAAGAACCTATCAACTCTGCAACTTTGAATGTGGCTAGATCTTTACTTTCTTCAATGGCTATGACCACTGGATCAAACTTTGGAGGAAGAGATCTCAAAATCTTTTCTACAATTTTTTGCTCTATGACACTTTCCCCTTGAGTTTTAAGATGGTTCTGTTGTATATTTCTTCCTCTCCGGCCCGACACCTGATGCCTGAGTGATCAACCTAGAAGCCTGATCTGCATCCAAGGGGTGCTGTGATTTTGCATCAACAGTTTTGGCACGCCCGGTGGGACCTTAGAGGTCTTTCACTTCATCTTTTGCAGGTTGGTGTGTTCCTATGAAGATTTCAGCCTTTGGAGGCACTTGCAAACACATCTGGCGACTCCAGCTGATCAGCAACCCATTTTTCTAAAGTTGCAGACCCGTTTCCATCCACTTTCATTCATCCTTCTTTCCACCCCTTTCATTCTTTTCCATTCCATGAAGTTGTGCAATCATGACTTCATTTCTATCATGGAATTCACAACAACTACAGCAGTATATCACACCTCCAACACATTTTACAAATCCTCCAGATCAACATGCATACTCATATGAACAACAGTGCCAAAGTCAGTTTGGCAATGAAGCTTTCCAAGAGCAAGAGTGTGCATACAATGAAGACCATCAGATCCAAGATGTTGGTCTGTTGGAGAAAATTCAAAAGATGGAGGTAAAGATGCTGCAGTCCAGAGCAACAGCTCAAATGAGAGCTTTCAGAATTGGTTGCAGGACTCCTTGTCCATGGGGAGGCCCTTTTCCAAGACACTTCAGCCCTCAGGAGAAGCTGGACTTCATGATAAAGATGCTGCCCCAACTTGCACAATGGACAGCAGAAATAGAGGCCTACACACTTGTTGTTGAACAACCTTGTCAATGGGTTCAACCCATCCCTCCTCTTGCATTCCCAATTCCATGTGGGGAAGAAGAAATTGCAAAAATCAGTCAGTCAAGGAAAACAATAGCAAGAGGAAGAGTGCCAAGAAAGAGGAAGAAATTCAAAGTCTGAAGAGTTGGGCTCTTAGATTTGGGATGACAAAGATCCCCTTGATGGTTAGGCCTACAGAAGAGGTTGGGGTTGGAGAACATATGGTGGTTCAAACTAATTTTGTGGCAGCAGAAGAAGAGCAAAAGGAAGAAATCTCCGAAGAAGATCTTGCAGCCCCAACTTGTCCTCTAGAGCAGCAGATTGAAGAGTTTGACTTAAGAAACTTCATGCTGGAGGAAGATTTATATCAAGAGCAAGATTGCCTTCGAGTAATAGAGGAAGGAGAAGCTGCTCCAAAGGAAAAAGAAGAGGAGCACATCCTAGTTGTGGAGGAGAAAAGTGCAGATCCAAGCGGTTTGAGCACAAAGCAGGCTACAGGAGAACCTTCAGTTCTTCTTTCTACTTCACCTCTCCCGAGTTCTAGTACTGAAGAGGAGTTTGATCTCTCAAACTCAATATTGGATAGTGAAGGAAACCATGGTGGTCAAGTCGCAGATCCAGAGGACACCATGGAGGAAGTTGAACACGAACAGCGGGACAGCAATGAGGCAGTTTACCTGTCAGATTTGGAGGACTGTTTTGATGGAGAAGAGCCGGTTGAGGTTTCACCATTCTCTCTTTCATCTTCCACATTCCAAACACCAGAGCCTGTTGTCATGAAGGAGAGCATTCATTTGCAGCAGCCCGCATCTTATAGCAGCTCTTTGGAATCAAAATTGGAAGATTTTAATCTTCCATGTCCTTCACTGGAGGAAGAGAAAGGACAGAAGGATTCCACCATTTCTTCCACGTCATCCATCTCAGAGGGTCTGCAAGAGAACTCCATTTTTGGAGTTGGAAATCAGAGCTATGGGCATATCAAAAGGATCATGCCATGCCCAATCAGATACTTGGCTTCATTGGAGCTAAGGGAGAAGCCAAAACCAGTCATGCTCGCTTCTGAGCATGAGGGTGAGATACAAAGTACCAAGGATCAGCTGCCATACCTCTTCAATTCAAATGTAGAGCAACTAAAAGAGGTATTGGATTCACCTTCAGCTGATACCTTGATGATTTGGGTAGAAGACCAACTTCTTTTTGATTTTCCATCCATCCAAACAGCCATGATCAGTGCCAAATCAATTACATGGCTGCCAATTTTGAAGAAAGGAAGCTATTTTGCACAACCAGTTGCAGGGTTTGTTTAGCTCATCTTTGCTTCCAGTTAGAGTAGAGTAGGTAGGTTTGCTTCCAGCAGAAGAAGTGCTTGTGCACACTCTGCATGTTCCATTTGTGGCATGTATGATTTCCAGTTTTGTACATAGTTTTTGTGGTGTTGGTTTTGCTTTGGCATAGTTCATTGCAACGGATTTTGGTGTGAACGACTCCAAGTTCAATGGGTTTCAAGCGGTTCAGAGGGAAGTTTCAAATTTCAGATCAGTTTCAGGCTTACTTATGACTCCATGCCCAATGGATTGCTAAAAGGCCACTGATCTTCTACCTAGCAGGCAGGCAACCCCATGAGTCACCAAATTGTTGTATATATTCCCCCCCCGATAGCAGTAAGAATGGACGGCGCAAATGGAAGCGGGTTTCAGAGGGGGAGGAGCAGGGTGCAAAGGCATGTCGGAGAGAAGGATAAACCTGACGTGAAAGGATATGTCGCGAAGGCCAAAAAACCTGACGCACAAAGAAACGCGGGTTTACAAGTCGGGCGAACAGCAAAAGAAAACATCTCGGGGTTTCTTCCAAACCCGACAAAGGAGAAATGTGACGGAAGGGCTCAAAAACCCGACGCACCTAGCAAATCAGGTTTTTGGGTCGGAAACGCATGATGAAAGAGCATGTCGGGAGCCCACCAAAACCCGACACCAAAGGACATGCCGGAAGGGTTAAAAAATCCGACGCACAAGGAAATCGGGTTTCCGGGGTGGGAAAACACGTCGGGGATGCACGGCATCCTCTACCTAAAAAAGCATGTCGAGCCAGTTTCCAAGCCCAATGCAAATGCACGAGGGAGTTCTGAACCCGACAGGCGTTGGGGATCTCATCTGCCACTGAGGTTGTTGAAGAATTGAATGCAATTTTGGAGGTGGTTGGGAAAGGGGGGGGGAATTCTTCTCCTCTCTCATCTTTTCTTCCTATATAATGTAAGGAGGGGCTGTTTTTTTAAGGTCGAACATTTTTGTTTTGTGCCTCCTCCCTTCTTCTCTTTGGCAGGTGGAGTTGTGGAGCTCAAACCTCCCATTTGAAACTGTAATGCACCTTTGCCTCTGGGCATTTTTTGCATGTATTGTATCAACCTTCGGAGCAAATAAATGCATGAATGTGGATGTTTCTCAACCCTCTATGTGTTTCATTTTACATCCTCCTGATCTTTCACTGTGAATATGTTTATCTGTGCATGATATTGCATTACATTTCTGTGGTCTGTGTTTAACTGGCAAAACATATGTTCTTCATTCCTCAGTGCATCACCTCCTTAGCTTAGGTTTATTTTTCATGCATTTCTCTCTCCCTGTCTCCTTGGTAGTTAGATTAGGTTTTTGGGGTAAACCTCTACGTTTTATTGGTGCATCTGAAAAGAGGAATAGGAGCCGGCCTTCATCCGGAGAGCTTTTCCGATTTCGCAAGGTCCCACACTTGGGAAAAGCTCCATGTTGTGCAATCGCACTGGGAGTCTCAAACGATCGCGTTGCGGAGTCCCAGGGGTGATGTGATTCGACACCAAAAGTTTTGGCACGCTCGATGGGACCAAGAGGTCATTCCATCAAAAAAATTGAAGGAGTTTTCATGAGATTTGCACTAAAAATTACAGTTTTTTACAAATTTCAAATTTTGCACCTCCCAGCCTGAACCCCGAAATCATTTTTCAAGGGCTTAACTTGCTCAAAACGAGTCAAAATTTCACTAGTTGGTAGATCCGACTGTAATCTTCAAATGGGTATTCTTATTTTTTTGAGATTTTGATTTTCAAAATTTCAGTTTTTTGGTGATTTCAGGTTTTTGGGACCAGAGAACATCAAAGCGGAAATTCAGGTTTTGGGGGATGCATTACATGGTCCTATTCCCGACAGCAAAGAAAATCGGGTTTTGAGGGATGTCGGACATGTTCCAAGTTCCGACACATAGCAGTTCGGTGTTGTGAGTTGCATTGCATGACCTGGGTTCCGCCTGTGCTTTTCGGGAATCCGTAGCTGCACAACATGACATGAGTTCCGAACTGAAGTTTGCATTCTTCCGGGTCCTTCAAATTTTAAATCTCGATTTCGATATTGTCAAGTTTGTTGTGTAACTTGGCAATATCCAGCCTTTTAGAGGCATTTTCAAAAAACACATCTGGTGACTCCACCTGATCAGCAACCTATTTCTCTGAGTTACAGATCCGTTCCCATTCATTTCCACCCATCTTTCTTTCCATCTCTTTCATTCTTTTCCATTCCATGAAGTTGTGCAACCATGACTTCATTTCCATCATGGAATCCACATCAACAGCAGCAATATATCACACCTCCAACATGTTTTACAAATCCTCCAATTCAACATTTTGGTCAAGTTCAGGATCAACATGCATACCCATATGAGCAGCAATGCCAAAATCAGTTTGGCTATGGATCTTTCCAAGAGCAATGGTACACATGCAATGAAGACAATGAAGAAGAAAATGCAGATCTGCTGGAGAAAATCCAAAAGATGGAGGTGAACATGGTGTAATCTAGGGCTCAGGCACAAATGAAAGCATTTGGAATTGGTTGCAGAGCACCTTGTCAATGGGTGGGACTTTTTCCAAGGCATTACAGCTCTCAAGAGAAGTTAGACTTCATGATTGCAACACTTCCATTACTTGCAAGGTGGATTGAAGGAATAGAGGTGTATGAGAGAAGTATTCTGCAACCTTGTCAATGGGTAAGCACACCACCTCATACTCTTTCTTTTCCTCCTTCTCAATCTATATCATTTCAGCAGTGTCAAGTTTTAAACTCACCATCTGCTGCCCTAAATGTTTAATCCATCCCTCCACCCCCTAGTCTTCCATCCCATCTCAGTTTTTCTGCCCTCTTCTCTTCCAAATCCAAACCCCCTCCACAAGAGCTAAATGAAGTACCTTCCACTCCAAAGAAACAAGAGGTTTCATTGCCTCCACCACCACACAAAATTGTCAAATCAGTTGAGTTTCAACCTATCCCTCCTATTGCATCCCCTAATCCATGTTGGGAGGATGAAAATCAAAATGCCAGGCAAGGAAAACCACAGTGAAAAGAGAGTGCCAACAAAGAGGAAGAAATTCAAAGTCTGAAGAGTTGGGCTCTTAGATTTGGGATGACAAAGATCCCCTTGATGGTTAGGCCTACAGAAGAGGTTGGGGTTGGAGAACATATGGTGGTTAAAACTGATTTTGTGGCAGCAGAAGAAGAGCAAAAGGAAGAAAGTTCCGAAGAAGATCTTGCAGCCCCAACTTGTCCTCTAGAGCAGCAGATTGAAGAGTTTGACTTAAGAAACTTCATGCTGGAGGAAGAGTTATATCAAGAGCAAGATTGCCTTCGAGTAATAGAGGAAGGAGAAGTTGCTGCAAAGGCAAAAGAAGAGGAGCACATCCTACTTGTGGAGGAGAAAAGTGCAGATCCAAGGGGTTTGAGCACAAAGTAGGCTACAGGAGAACCTTCAGTTCTTCTTTCTACTTCACCTCTCCCGATTTCTAGTACTGAAGAGGAGTTTGATCTCTCAAAATCAATATTGGAGAGTGAAGGAAACCATGGTGGTCAAGTCGCAGATCCAGAGGACACCATGGAGGAAGTTGAACACGAACAGCGGGACAGCAATGAGGCAGTTTACCTATCATATTTGGAGGACTGTTTTGATGGAGAAGAGCCGGTTAAGGTTTCACCATTCTCTCTTTCATCTTCCACATTCCAAACACCAGAGCCTGTTGTCATGAAGGAGAGCATTCATTTGCAGCATCCCGCATCTTATAGCAGCTCTTTGGAATCAAAATTGGAAGATTTTAATCTTCCATGTCCTTCACTGGAGGAAGAGAAAGGACAGAAGGATTCCACCATTTCTTCCACGTCATCCATCTCGGAGGGTCTGCAAGAGAACTCCATTTTTGGAGTTGGAAATAATAGCTATGGGCATATCAAAAGGATCATGCCATTCCCAATCAGATACTTGGCTTCATTGGAGCCAAGGGAGAAGCCAAAACCAGTCATGCTCGCTTCTGAGCATGAGGGTGAGATACAAAGTACCGAGGATCAGCTGCCATACCTCTTCAATTCAAATGCAGAGCAACTAAAAGAGGTATTGGATTCACCTTCAGCTGATACCTTGATGATTTGGGTAGATGACCAACTTCTTGTTGATTTTCCATCCATCCAAACAGCCATGATCAGTGCCAAATCAATTGCATGGCTGCCAATTTTTTAGAAAGGAAGCTATTTTGCACAACCAGTTGCAGGGTTTGTTTAGCTCATTTTTGCTTCCAGTTAGAGTAGAGTAGGTAGGTTTGCTTCCAGCAGAAGAAGTGCTTGAGCACACTCTGTATGTTCCATTTGGGGCATGTATGATTTCCAGTTTTGTACATAGTTTTTGTGGTGTTGGTTTTTGCTCTGGCATAGTTCATTGCAGCGGATTTTGGTGTGAACGACTCCAAGTTCAATGGGTTTCAAGCGGTTCAGAAGGAAGTTTCAAATTTCAGATCAGTTTCAGGCTTACTTATGACTCCATGCCCAATGGATTGCTAAAAGGCCACTGATCTTCTACCTAGCAGGCAGGTAACCCCGTGAGTCGCCAAATTGTTGTATATATTTCCCCCCCCCCCCGCGAAAGCAGTAAGAATGGACGGCGCGAATGGAAGCGGGTTTCAGAGGGGGAGGAGCAAGGTGTACAAAGGCATGTTGGAGAGAAGGATAAACCCGATGCGAAAGGATATGTCGCGAAGGCCAAAAAACCTGACACACAAAGAAAGACGGGTTTACAAGTCGGGCGAACAGCAAAAGAAAACATGTCGGGGTTTCTTCCAAACCCGACAAAGGAGAAATGTGACGGAAGGGCTCAAAAACCCGACGCACCTAGGAAATCAGGTTTTTGGGTCAGAAACGCATGATGAAAGAGCATGTCGGGAGCCCACCA
The DNA here is from genome assembly GCA_019776745.2 of Taxus chinensis. Taxonomy (NCBI): domain Eukaryota; kingdom Viridiplantae; phylum Streptophyta; class Pinopsida; order Cupressales; family Taxaceae; genus Taxus; species Taxus chinensis. The sequence goes on from CM034153.1 coordinate 752,379,600, forward strand.
AAACCCGACACCAAAGGACATGCCGGAAGGGTTAAAAAATCCGACGCACAAGGAAATCGGGTTTTCAGGGGGGGCGGGAAAACACGTCGGGGATGCACGGGGCAAAAGCATGTCGAGCCAGTTCCCAAGCCCGATGCAAATGCACGAGGGAGTTTCAAACCCGACAGGTGTTGGGGATCTCATCTGCCACTATGGTTGTTTAAGAATTGAATGCAGTTTTGGAGGTGGTTGGGAAAAGGGGGGGGGCAAATTCTTCTCCTCTCTCATCTTTTCTTCCTATATAATGTAAGGAGGGGCTGTTTTCTTAAGGTCGAACATTTTTGTTTTGTGCCTCCTCCCTTCTTCTCTTTGGCAGGTGGAGTTGTGGAGCTCAAACCTCCAATTTGAAACTGTAATGCACCTTTGCCTCTGGGCATTTTTTGCAGTGTATTGTATCAACCTTCGGAGCAAATAAATGCATGACTGTGGATGTTTCTCAACCCTCTATGTGTTTCATTTTGCATCCTCCTGATCTTTCACTGTGAATATGTCTATCTGTGCATGATATTGCATTGCATTTCTGTGGTCTGTGTTTAATTGGCAAAACATATGTTCTTCATTCCTCGGTGCATCACCTCCTTAGCTTAGGTTTATTTTTCATGCATTTCTCTCTCCCTGTCTCCTTGGTAGTTAGATTAGGTTTTTGGGGTAAACCTCTGCGTTTTATTGGTGCATCTGAACAGAGGAATAGGAGCCGGCCTTCATCCGGAGAGCTTTTCTGATTTCGCAAGGTCCCACACTTGGGAAAAGCTCCATGTTGTGCAATCGCAATGGGAGTCTCAAACGATCACGTTGCGGAGTCCCAGGGGTGCTGATTCTCAGAGAGAACCGTTAACCTGCAAATTTTGCAAAAAAGAATAGTCCTGCAACCAGCTCTAATACCAATTGAAGATTATGAATAAAAATAGCACTTGCACTAGATACTGTGCAAATAAAACAAATAATACATCTGCTCACAAAGTGAGCGAACAACAAAGCTAAGAGAGAACAAAAAATATTTGTTTTATTAAAAACTGTCTTCTTCTCCTTCTGCTGTACGTTGAAATCTGAAGGAGAGGATTACATTTAAAAGAAGGAGCAGTTACAGTAATGAAAGAGATAACTGAAGAAGAACTCAGCTAGATCCTAAAATATAGGCATCAATTAAGACTGGAAGATGTTGTAGTTTATTAACTGAAAGAATAAACAAAATTAATGGAAAAACATGCGGTGGAATTGAAGATAACTACAGATGACTGTAGAGTTGATCATGCATCCTTCAGAAAAGCACAAAGACACTCATGCTTAGAAGGATTTCAGATATTTTATTAATGATTTTGTTATGAGATGACAAAGAAAAATCAGGCAGAATATTTGGGTGCAATAGTTGCAGTAAGAAGGATTTCAGATCTTTTATTGATGAGTGTGTTATGGAATATCAAAGCAAACACATACATAATCTTTGGGTGCAGTAGTTGAATAATCTATCCGACAATTATAGAGGGGATTAATTGCTTCTCGATTCCTCAAAGGTTTGCATAAGCCTTGATGGTTTCACCTGACCATATTCATAGCAAATATCAACAATTTCCCATAATCTCAGGACAACGAACAAAGACTCCGACAAGTATCAGTTTGGTGATTTCAGTCAAAAATAGTAGAAAGGAAATGTAATCTTTTGAACCTGGTGAGGAATCTACAATTACTAAACGTTGTTCAAGCTCTCCATTTTTATTTCATTCTCCTCCATGGTTATTGTCTTAGAAGAGGAGAGGGTTTCTTTGTTTACAGAGAGTGATTTTTTCAGTTCGCAGCACAACAAATTTGTTAGGATTAAATCTGGTTGGGAATTGTTATTTCTCATATTCTTTTAAGTATTTTGGTAGGATTTAGATGAGCCCACGTTTGAAGTAAATTCAATTGGTATTTAAAACCTATCCTTGGTTGTGGTCTATATATTTGTAGGTGATTGTAGAGCTCGTGAATCGTTGTTTGAAGGAGTAAGGAAGTGAGTGAAATGTTAAATAAACCCTTTACCGTTCCAGTGGGCAGCCATATGTTATAGAAAAGTTAGTGTATAATTAACAATAGAAAAAAGTATATATGAAGAAAGTCCAAAAAATCCAAACATATGGTTTTAGAAAACCCAGAGTTGAAGAAAATCCAGATCTAAAAAACTCATCATAAAAAACCCTGTTATCTAAAAAAAAATCAAATCTTCAAAAATCTACATTATAGGATCTATTTGGGAGTCACGTTCGGGACTACATCTTGAAAAGAAAAATTGATAAAATAGATCAATCGATTTCTAGTCTATTTTGATAAGTTTCAAGGAAAACACCTTTATAAAGTCAGAAAACGTGGAACACTTTTAAACACACCGATCTCGTAGAGAGAATGTTGTGTAAAATAATACCTAGGAACGCGAATTGATTTGTGAATGTCTGGTTAGATGTGGCCGCTAAACTACCCAAAATCGAACTTCCCAGATGCGCAGTACTATCAAAAGCACCATCAATGTATTATTTGACAGTTTAGAATCACCTATAAAAATATTACATGACTGCGTCAATGTTTTTTTTACAAATAAGAAACTGTACATGGATTTCCCAATCAAACTAAAATCTGGGAAATAAATATATATCAATCAAGAAAATAATGACCAATAGTTACTAGTCTTCAGTAGTGCAGGCAAAATCTCCAAATATCTTTCGTTGAATACATTTTTCAATAGTTAGAAATCATTGTCCGTATCACGCAATGCTAGGGCTCGCTATAGCTGACTCACCGATCTATCCGAAAAAATTATATTGACTTCATACCAGATTCTCAAATAATTACCACAAGGGAATACAGTCGTAGAAACCCTCAAACCAATAGTAAGTGTTAGTGACAGGTATTTAAAGGTTAATGCATGCAAAAGCTATAAAATAAAATTTAAAAATAGTAAAGCCAAAGTAGTATGCAAAATTAGAAAAAGTAAAATTCTTAGAAAAGCAAAAAACAAAATTGTTAAAAATAACAAAAGTAAAATTGTTAAAAATAGCTAAACCGTCATTTAGGCCGTGAAATTTGACACAGTCTCATGAATGTCCGCAAAAGTCCTTTTCCATAGGGGTAACGCCTTCGGTGTAATTATTACCTTCCATAGCAACTAGTTGGTTTTATATCTTTCAATAAAAAAATTTGTGTTTTGATATTTTTTTGGATTCCTTTTTTCCCTTCTTAAAAATAGTTTTTCCTTCAATTTTATTGGTGGAGCCTTTATTTTTTAATATTAGATTTATTTTTTAATTAAAAAAAAATTAACCAACAAAATTATATTAATGAAAAGAAAATTAATCAATAAAATATTAAATATTTTTTTTGAAAAATAAATTTCATAATAAATTTTTGTATTTAAATAAATTAGATTCATCTTGTAAAGTTTTGCTTTTTGCATGTGTATCTCTTAGATTTTTTGTTTTGTTTGTGTATATTTATATAAATTTCCATTTTTTCCAAATTAAAATATTTTCTTAAAGTTTTTAGTTATTGTTAGTGAGTGTAAGTAGCACCCTTGGATTGATCATGCAATATCAAATACTTCAACTAACATATGATTGTATTCAAAGTGTGGAACTTTGCTCCTTGAGACAAACCTCTAGAGAAGGTTGGTTCCTTCTCTCTTAACTCAATGCAAACTAACATAAACTACTCAAATTGCAGCTAAATCTAAATCTAAATCTAAATCTAAAGCATATATGATTTAGGGTTGAGAGAAAAGGGGAAAAAGATGCAAAATGAAAGAATGACGATGTGCCAACACTAAGATAGGGTTCAAATCTGACCAGAAAGACACAAAACAATTGCATATGCATAGATTTAATGGAAACATAAAGTTGTGAAGAGGTGAATGAATAAAGCTTAATGGAAACAAGAGGGTAAGCATCCACAGTGAATACAAAGCATCCGAAGGGAAAACAATTGCATTAAGATAGTATTCGTCACGTTTACAGAGCAGAGATTAGGAAATTCCTGCGAAAATGCTAATTGTACATAGACCTAAAGGAAAGAAAATGTGTTGCTCCAGGGCAAAGCATGCAAATTCGGTAGAAATGAACCCTTATAATATGATGAGACACATTTACATTTATAAAATGTGAGAGAGAAGGGGGGAATTTGAAGTCAACTTGGCAGATAAAATCTGCCACCCACCAGATTTGATGCCATTACTCGTGTAGACATGTCTTTGTTTCTTTTGACACATGCCATCAAACTTTGCGGGTGAGAGCATGGGCACCGTCTCATTCTTTGGTGAGCCATGAATGTGATGGGTTTTAGAACCCAAAAAGACAACAAGAAAGGCATATTAGGAGGAGTAGAGAGAAATCAGTTTGGAGGTAAATTTTAGTCGCTAATCTTCATTAATTCACAAATATTTTTGTTTTTGAAATTTGGATTTGATTAATTTTGAGGGGTTAGGTCGCTTGTTGTTTCGCCTAATTTTTTTGGGTACAAGTTAATTTTTTGGATTGATTCGCCTAGCATTTACAGTAATAACCAAATGTTTATATTCAAATCACTTTTACTATGTGCACAAAAGACAAATTTATCGTCAGTCACTATCCTAATGCTACTAATCGACAATTGATATTGGCTAACACCATTTCCTTTCAATTCGTGGCATTTGCTAAGATTTCAAAAGTCATTTATAAAAATTCGCCAATAATATCTAAAGTTATTTTTAGGGAGATCTTACAATTTACCCTTATATTCTACATCTTCTTCTTGTCCTTGGTGTCAACTGCAAGTAATCGAAAGGCTATCCATGTGTTATCGTTTGTCTTGTTTAAATTTGTCTCACGAGATAGAGACACTCGTCATGAACCAATAGATGTAATGCTTGGAGTCACCATATGTGTTCCGCAGAGCCTCCAAAGGTTGCATATCACCAAGATACATGCCAAAATCTTAGTGAAATGAAAAGAAATCCATTTGAGTCCCACCGGGTGTACTAGAACTATTAGTGACCAGAAGTAACACCCTTGGATTGACCATGGAAGATCAATTACTTTGGCTGACATGGTATTGTCTTCAAAGTGTAGAACTTTTCTCCTTGAGACAAACCTCCGGAGAAAGCCAACTTCCTCTACCAATCTAACCTAATGCTCACCGCAGTACTAACCTAAAGCGGAAAACACAACTATATGCAGCCTAAATCTAAAGCTTTCATAGAGACCAAGGTTAGGGAGATGCAAGAAAGGGAAAATCCTAAATGCATAATGAAAGGATGGTGATGTGCCAACACTAAGACAGGGGATCAAATCTGACCATGAGGGAGAAGATGCAGAAGGACAATTGAAGAAAGGAGAGGGCAGACAATGTATGCCACAGAGTTTTGACCAACAAATCTACTCATTCCACACACTGCAATATACACAAAGAAAAGGTAAACATCCTACAATTATAACTCATACATCAACATGAAGGGAATAACCAGCGCAGATGAATTGCATAAGAGACACGTACTAAATGAAAGTTTCCGGGAAGCAAAAGTTAGCCATAATGTCCAAATTTGAAATTGTTCCAACTGTAAGATTACATGAAGGTTTGCAAGCTCAAATTTGTTTGGGGCACCAATTTTGAGCATGGTAGCCTTCGCAAAATATGGAGACCCTCAGACTATGCCTATTATCATAAAAGGATTTCCATAGAATTAGAAGAGAGAAGAGGGGGGAGATTCGAAATTCAAATTGGAAGACGAGTGAAATGAAATCCGCCACCCACCAGATCTGAAGCCATTACTTCCTACAGACAAGACGCCATTTCAATTGATATACGCAATCAAATTTCGTGGGCGAGATCATGGGCACCGAATCCAACATTTTATTGCAGGTAGGTGATGTGGTTGGGCATTTGAAACGAGCCAACTACCTTTTTCCCCTGCAATCCCGTGTTTTAATTCTTCTCCCTTGAGGATCAGCATCTTCTCCGCATGTGTCTTCATTTACAAATTGTAGCCCTTAGAGAGACGAAGTGAACACAACCATTCTCATGCAAATTGGAGCTCCCATAGTCGAAAGATATGACCAAAAAACCAGTGCTACAAGTCGAGGGCAGAAAATGCCCTTGTAATTTGCAAGTATCACCTCATTCTGTGGATTTCCAGGCCTCTCATGGGCTTCTCTTCTTGCACAAATTTGAAAGTTCTGACGGCATATTAACCTTCACCAACCCACGTGATACTGTAGATGACTTTTACCGCTGCCACACTTTAGCTTCTACATGGCTATTCCTTGTCTTGTGGACTTTCAAAGCCCACACTTAACTGATTCAACTCCCTACTATGCCACGAACCTCCTGTTGCTTGCTAGTATGCAGCATTTTACCCGTGACTATATCCACTTGAACATATCTGCGAGACTTCTACGTCTATGTGGGACACTACTCTTTGGGAACCCGCAGGACGCTGAGTTAATGTCTCGCGCGGCTTTTAAACTTAGTCGCCTCACAACACTTTCCCTTCCTTTGCGGCTCCTTACGCAACCTACTCCTCTTGCATCGCGGCCTATTCCTTAACAGAACCCATGTTTCATTTCTCCCCAACAAAAAACTATCTATGTTTACCGTTGCTCGCAGAAGACTAAACTCCTTTGTTTCGCAGATTTTACGTGTAAACTCCGCAGAATACAAAACCTTTACAACTAGTCTTCTATGGCTTTCTACTTTAGCCGATTTTGGACTTGCAAATGCAAAACTTTGATTTGAATGTTTAAAGACATTTAAGACCCTTGAAACACCAAATATAACCTGAGAAGGATCAACATGGCTGCCCCTCTTTACCAACTCGAGACCAATTCTATGGCTAGCTCTAGACCAATTCTATGGCTAGCTCTAGACCAATTCTATGGCCATCTCCGGACTATTTGCGGAGTAAGCTTTTCAACGTGATACTCTCAATAAAATATCCAAAATTACGAAAAGTGGGGAGGATTTTGAATAATAGTTACACAGCTATATATTTGACAATGTCTAAGTACATTTCAAATTAAAAGTTGTACAAATAAAATATCAACTATCATGATTTCTATTATTTTTTAATTATTCATTTAACAAATTTATGAGAATAGTTTAGAGTTGTTCACGTCTCTACAGAAAAAAATATTATTTATATTGTCCATAAGGAGACTAATACTAATTAAAGTGGCACTTATATGCATGAAAACGTCACAAGAAAAATGTCTTTAATATTTGTATTACAATTTAATCCAATTTAATAGAGCACCCTTAATTCATAACCTAATATGGAAGTCTAAACATTAATTAAACTCTAATTTGTTGGACTCTAAGTGATATATATAAATAATTTATCAGATCCAATTTTAATTAATTTGTATTGTCTTTAACGTCTTATTAATTCTACAATTTGGTATTATAAGAAAATGAACCATTTTTTGAGGGAGGAATAGTTGATGATCATATTTAAATTTTAATTTATGAAAACGTATATAAAGTTAATTATACTTTAAAAAATTTAAAAATATAGAGACAAAAAAGAAACCATCTAAAAGCAAGGTCAATTAACTTGTAAAAGTTAGATGCATTTCTTAAATTATTGAAGAAAACTTTAGTGACAATTACCCTACTATTTCTCTTCATTTATCTACTTTTAAAAACAATTTCAATAAGATTCGTCATTTCATGATTTTGTTGGTGGAGTAATTAGTTACATGTATTTTATATAATAATATTTTTAAATTTTGTTCTTAAATGTGTTTCTTAGATATGTTGTAGTTGATATGAATTACATCTTTAAAGTGATTCACACTGAAGTTTAAATTTAAGGAGTGTTTACACATTTTTCATATTTTTTAGCTACAAAATATTTGTAAATTTTAATTTCCTCTCAGTTTTAAATTTAAAATATGACTATCAATTTTTATATAAATTATATTAATATGCATAAATATATATATTAAAATTTATACAATAAATACATTTAAAATATTTTATATATCTTCATCATAAATTTTGTATTGAATGTGGATAAATAATGTCAATCTAGATATATAAATATGTATTGTTCAAAAAATGGGTTCCAAAATCTGAAGTTAAAATATTGTGGATATTAATAATACACTCTTGTTATCATCATGAGTGACCAATAATCCTAAATTAAGTATGAGTTTTTAGATTAAGTGTGTGTATTTTTCATGATTTTTTTGTAGGATCAAATGATGGCCCATATATTATTTAAATGATATAAAAAAAACTTAAATTATTATTATTTTATTTATTTAATAGAAAATAAATAATTAATTAAAAGATAGTTATTCTTCTTGATAATAAATTAGGGAAGGTCATCTCGGAATATTAAAAATATATACATAATTTATCTTTAAAATCTCATTTCATAATATCACTCTTTATCAAAATATTAAATATTAAATTTGTGATATTGATATATATATATATATACACACTAATACAAACATAATACGAAAATTGTATAGGTATAGTTATTCTTTCTTATAAGAAGTAATCTACATCCATTAAAAATATATATACACACACAAAAACATAAAATATATATTTGAGAAATTATTGTTTATATACATATACTATCATATATGCATACTATGAGAATTGTGAATTGTGTGGATACAGTTATTCTTTCTAATATTAGATTAGAGGAGATAATCCACGTCCAGCAAAAATATATACACAATTTATGTTAGAGACTCATTCCATAATATCATGCACTTAAAAAGCATAAAATATCTCATTTGCGAGATTGTTATCTACAAACATAGTAAAATACATGCATAACCACAGTGACCCACAATATCCGTGAAATATATACATCTCACAATATTATGAGAAAAGCTTCACTTCCTTCTTGGCATGACAGAATTTATAGCGTAGCATATCATTTGACTTTCAAAGAGTCTAGAATATTTGTGCAGTTAATGCATGGCGACTCGGCGAGTTTTGTATCTAATTTATATAAAAAATACTCTAGATCTAATTTACTGATTTAAAAATTACCCAAAATCTATTTTAGTGATTTAAACGAGCCCAAAATACGGGGCATCAGAACCTGTGCACATGCAATTCGAAGGGGTTGCATATGCACTGCACAGCAATACTGAGAATACAAATAGATTATATTCAGAAGCTTATCTGCCATGGATAAGGGAGCAGGAAGCTTGATTACAGTTTTCGTATTGTTTCTATCACTGAGAGAAGTATTGGGTATTAAACAGGCAAGTAGGAAGAGATTGGGTATTGGTCGAGGTGCAGTTTTCTTTGTATCATGCATATTCATGGTATAATTGGGTTTATCCTCTCTGGTTTTGAGTTTGGAATGGTAATTTTTTTTCATTTGGGTGGTTGCAGTCGTATGTGGTGTACTTGGGAGGGCAACATGAAGATTTTTTGGAGCCTGAATCGGTTACAAACTCTCATCATGAACTTCTTTTATCGACACTGGGAAGGTAATGGATGAAAAAATCATTTCATGTGATTGCAGGCAACGGATTCGGATGAAGTTTAAATAATAAGCTCAATAATCCTCTTCTAGATTTTCATTCGAGACTGCACGAATTTGTGGGATTATGAATTGCGACTCGAGAATCCATGGATTTACGTAACTATTGTGATATGATTTTGACATTTTATTTTCTTGACAGCAAGGAAGCAGCCACGGATTCAATCTTTTACTCATACAAAAGTTTTAAAGGGTTTGCTGCTGATTTAGAAGAAGAACATGCCGCTGCTATTTCAAGTAATTTTCTATAACACCTCTTTATTTCGAAGAATCACAAATTTATGGAATTTAGGAAATTCCTCTGATATATAACAAAACTTAATTGTGGAACTAATGCAGAGCTCCCAGGAGTAGTATCTGTATTTCTCAACAGAGAACACAAGTTGCACACAACTCGTTCATGGGGCTTCCTTGGCTTAGAAGATGGAGATCCAAAATCAGAGACTGAAGAAATCCCTTCTTTTTCTCTTTGGAGAAAAGCAGGATTTGGAAAAGATGTCATCGTTGCCAACTTGGATACAGGTAAGAATTATCCTCTGCTCAATGTGGGTTTTATGGTTTATCTAGTAAATTAATTATGACAGTTGAATTGATTTAAATTTATCTCTGTTAGGTGTGTGGCCTGAATCTGCAAGCTTCCATGACAGAGGATTTGGCCCTATCCCATCCAAATGGCGAGGAGGCTGTGAGAATGACGCCCAATTCAGTTCAGCTAATTGCAACAGGTAACTTGATTAACAATATAACACCGATCTAGAAATCAGGGACAAACTGTGTTTATGATGGTACATACTTGAATCTTCTGCCTGTTATTTTGTCTATATGCCAACTTGTTGTATAAAGCTCAAGGGTATCCAATGAATAACGGTCAATCTCTGTTCTTTGGGTATTTATTGTTCGGCTCTGCTTGAGCAATAAAGAGGTTAGCTGGAAAAGAGATAGAGACACAGAAGAAATGGTATCCTAGAGACTTGTTTAAAGCTGTTCTGAACTTTCAGAGTAGCTTTCAATTTGTCAGTTGGAAATTTGCAGGGGTAGGCGGAATTCTTAAATTTTTGACCATATGTTAAAAACAGTAGTATTGGACCATATGTTTCATTTTTTATTTCATTTTTTATACTTAAAATAATTCGGATCGGACAAACTATCTTTTTGTTGTATTCTACTGAATGTGATTTGTTTATGCTTGGCTTTCCAAGCAGCACTTCAAATCCATTTTGTTGCTACCAGTTTATGTTTATGTTTTTATTCTATTAAAAACAACATAAATTGATGCATTTTTGTCTTGCATGTTAAGTGTCTTTTATGTTTGCTTAAAAGGGTGCATGATACAAAAACAGACACTTATTACATGGAACAATAACATTAACTACTTAATCTTAAAACTATTGCTGCACTCCAGGAAACTGATCGGTGCCAGATACTACATCAAGGGATATTTGAATGCAAAGAAGCCTCTAAATTTTACTGCAACAGGAGATTTTCTTTCAACACGAGACAAAGAAGGCCATGGAACTCATACTCTGTCCACAGCAGGTGGGAATTTTGTTAAAAATGCAAGTATTTTTGGATTTGGAGAAGGGACTGCAAAGGGAGGGGCTCCTGGTGCCAGGGTTGCGGCGTACAAGGTTTGTTGGGCAGGTGGAAGCTGCTTTGATGCAGATATTCTTGCAGGATTTGATGCAGGGGTTTACGATGGAGTCGATGTGTTCTCTGTTTCTCTTGGATCTTCTCCTCCTCTTGCAGATTATTTTCAAGATGGAATTTCCATTGGAGCATTCCATGCAGTTCAAAGAGGAAAAGTGGTGGTCTGTTCAGCAGGAAATGATGGTCCAGATGCGGGGACAGTGGCAAATGTTGCGCCATGGATTATTACTGTGGGAGCAAGTAGCATTGATAGACAATTCCCTTCTGTTGCTTTCCTTGGAAATAATAGGAGTTACGAGGTGAGGTCTAGAACCTTGTTTTTATATTCAAAAGCATTGAATTCTTATTTTGATCCCCTGCAGATTACTTATTTCATGTTTATGTACAATTATTTTTATAGGGACAAAGTCTATCTGATTTCACCCTACAAAAGAAAATGTATTGCCTAGTATCATCAGTGGATGTCACAGCACCAACTGCAAATAAAACTGATGGGTATGCCACACATATGCTAAATTTTGTTAACTACACTCATTAAACAATATTTTTGCATCATCAAAGGCTATTTTCCCTATGATTATTTTAAATACTACTTTGTAACATAAGTTTTGTTGCAGACAACTTTGTTTTCAAGGCGCTCTAGATCCTCGAAAAGTAAAAGGCAAGATAGTTGCTTGCCTTCGTGGTCAGAATTCTAGAGTGGCAAAAGGCGAAGCAGTACGAATGGCAGGGGGTGCTGGCATGATTCTTTGCAATGCACCTGAAAATGGGGATGAAATTGTAGCAGACGCTCATATTCTTCCGGCAACGCACTTGAATGCAGTTGATGGGGCAGCGGTTTCTGATTATATCAAATCTACAAAGTAGGTTTAGAAACCAATGATTTTACTTATATATATGTATCTTTACTTTAGATTGATATGCCACAAATTACTTTAGATTGATATGCCACAAATCTGTTATGATGCAGGTCCCCTGTTGCTTACATTGGTCCTGCAAGAACTGCATTGGATACAAAGCCAGCTCCTTTCATGGCAGCCTTCTCTTCTACAGGACCAAATACTCTTTCTCCAGACATACTCAAGGTATAGTCCAATCCTGAAAATTGTGGTGTATCTTGAAATTCTCTTGCTGTTTTGCAAAAAAATGAATTGGGTGGTGTGTTGGATGCAGCCTGATATTACTGCTCCAGGATTGAACATACTTGCAGCATATACAAACGCATCATCCCCAACTGGCATTACTTTCGATGATAGGCATGTTAACTTCAATATAATTTCAGGCACATCTATGGCATGCCCTCATGTTGCTGGCATTGCAGCCTTACTCAAAGCAGCATATCCTCATTGGAGTCCAGCAGCCATTAAGTCTGCCATTATGACTACAGGTAAATATGAGTGAAAAGTGTCCAAAACAGACATGATTATGAGTATTACTCTGTTTTCTTTAGTATATCATTTTCTATCAACATTTTTCCATCATAACATTATTTCTTCTTGGAATGAAGCTAGCAGGATAGACAACACTAAGCAGCCAATTAAGGAGGCATCAATGAAGAAAGCAACTCCATTCAACTACGGTGCAGGTCATGTTGATCCAAACAGAGCTGCAAATCCTGGTCTGATATATGATCTTTCAGTCAAAGACTACTATATATTCTTCTGCAATTTGGGCTACAATTCAAGCCAGATAAAGGTTCTTACAGGGAAGATGTTCTCTTGCCCTCCTCAAAAAGATGCTTTATACAACCTCAACTATCCATCCATTACCGTCGCCAAGCTGAAAGAACCTGTCTTTGTGAAAAGAACTGTAACATATGTATCAGATGGACCAGCAGTCTTTGAAGCACAGGTAGAATCCCCTCATGGAGTGTTGGTGACAGTGAAGCCAAATAAAATTGAGTTTTCAGAGTATGGGGAGAAGAAATCATTCAATGTAGTGATGAAACCAAGAAATAATTTTAAGGGTGAGTATGTTTTTGGGTCTTTGACATGGAAATCTGCAAACCATGTTGTTAGAAGCCCCATTGTTGTGAAGGCAGCAACTTCTCTCCAGCATTCAAATTAACTAGTCCACCCTAATGGAATATATTGGTTTGGTGGCTCTGAAAATTGATTTATTTGATTAAATAAAATAAATTATTTGGGGAATTTGTGTAAGTGCATATGCATAATTCAATGTCTATAAAAATTGAAAATGGGTAGCAAGTTGGATGGGTTTGATTGTGTTATGGTTAAATATGTTTGACATAGGATAGTACTAGGATGGGAGATCTATTGAGAAGTCCTAATGTTTCATCTTTTAGATGGAATGAGTGCTATATGGTTAAAGATGCATTTTTGTGAGCTATTAAGTAAGAAATAAGGATGAAGGTATACATGTGGAAAGCGGGTTTATATTAACAATGCATTACAACTAATCATATACATTGCAATTTAGTTTTAAAAAAACATAATCAATATAAATTTAGACTTAATTGTATACAAGAATAATCATAGAGCAACAAATAATTGACAATAATGAGTTTTAGAAATATATTTGATTTGTCACAATTGTGGAGACACTTGTCTGAAAGACAACACATCTTAGGTTTATACAACAAAACAAAGTAGTTCGGAAAAATTAGTATAAACACAGTTCCTTTGAGCAAAACCAAATAATTGACTCGAATGGTACAATTGACAAAGACTATAGTGATAGTCATATGCTCATGAGCTTCAAAAACATCACTCGCTTTCCCATGATTCTACTTAGATCTAGGGAAAATCGATTTCCTTTCTTAGAACTTTAATGTGGTAGCAACACTTCGCAAAAATAACACAATAAATATAAAAAATAGGGGATGCATTGAGGGCCATACATTATCCCTACATTATTATCAGGTTCCTTGATGAAAACAATACTTTAATGACAACACACAAGTAAAATACAATTCAACAAACACTCTAAGGTAAGTGCCCAATATTTATCACTTTCAATGCCCTGATAAGATACACCAATAAATGTTACACACTCTTTAGACTTCTTTAAATGCTTGTAATTACTTTTGGAATAGGGATTATTCTCTATTACTCAAATGAATAATTTATTCCTTTTAGAATTTTTAAAAAATGCCTTAACATATTTATCCATTTGTAGTCTTCTTGAAATCAAATTATGTTTTAAGTGGGTTGTAGTCAAATGGTTAGAATGACGACGTAAAGGGTGTGGCCTAGCAATCCATCAAGATATGAATTCAAAGAGATACTAATAAAAAGGGATGACGATGGGAATGTGCCCCAAGCAAAATTGACAAAATAAAATTTTTGTTCATCCTTAAAACTAAGCCCATGAAATGCAATCTGGTGCCTAACCCACACATTGCTAAGCTTTCAATCAAAAATCATAATTATGATGACACACGATGGATATGAAATGATGACAAAGAAGGGTCAAAACTCTCATTGACCCAAATACAAGGAAAAAACTCCAAACAAAATATGTTTTAGCAAGTAGGGAAGAAAATAGGGGAGGGATATAAAAAACATAAATGATAAAAGAAGAATAGATGAGTATATATTAGAGAACATCAAAATCATTCAACACACTAATAAACAATGCATCTTGAAATTTCTTATACAATTTTAAAAATCCTCACCTTCATATGAACCAATAATAAACAAACACATAAATAAACTAAAACAATATAACACAAATAAAAAATAACTAATTATGCACTAAAAGTTGTTGAAGACACCCTAAAATATCACATTACGCATTCTAAACTTTCAGAATCATCCCGTAACTACTTTACAGTGCATTGTGACAATTTTTTACCACTTTCGACCACTTTAGATATATTCAGCTATTTTACGATCTTTAATGATATTTTACGACATTGTCCCGCAACTCCCCTAATCATTCCTATTGCTCACACATGGTCTTAGATTATTTAGTATTTGCACCATGGACCTTATTACATTTATATCCCATTCCCAGGATTAATTAATTAATCCTATCACTATTATTTTTTAGCCCCTATCCCATTAGTTAATTTTATTAGCTAATTTAATATCAAAATAATTAAACTAGCAATTGCACCAAAAGGTTGCAATGGATACGCTAAAGGTGGGGCATGAGGATGGATTGTGGTCAAGCTAGACACATTGAGACTTTGACCAAAAGAATGAAGGAATTTTAAGGTTCCCTCATATAAGCGGAAGGAAATCCATGCATCTTTGTAATATACAAGACTTGTAGGCAAAACATATGTTTGGCAGTCGAACATGAATGTGCGAACACGTCATGGATATGTTTGAAGACTTGCAAACACACATTGGAATATCCTTTCCATACCTCCATGTGAAAAGCTTTGGGTGGTGAGTGGTGTAATGCGACAAAGTGTAGCGATAATTTTGCAAAAGTTGAAATTACGGGTCATTCCACAATATAGTTAGTTGTGTCTCTTACTTACTGGTAGTTGGGATCTCAGTCATGACTAAATTTGTTGACATTATGTTATCTCTTAATAGGGAGGACACGCTAGACAACAAGGATGATCTTGAGAGCATGAGAGGAATCGACAGAAGCTGGAAGGACTAAGACACAAAAACTTACTATTTGCATGTGGTGGCGACATAGAGTCTAAGAAGCCTCTACAAGTGTAGAGAATGTGGACATCATGGTCAATGGATTAATTCTTGCCCCTTTATGCACATGTCATTGCAGTCTCCCATTAGCTTGCGAAGAGATCATATTTCCATCAGGCAATATGACTCGAACATTATTTTGGGGATGAGAGATGATGTTTGATCTTATACAACATCATATCAATGTTATTGTAGAAAGATAACAATGACGAGGTCCATGAAATATCCACGTAGCACCAAAAAGGAAATAATTAAGTACTAAGTAACATGAGTTTGCTTGATAAAAAATAGTATCAAATTTAAGAATAATGTTGTGTTGCTAGCCATGCATAATTAAGAAATGAGTAACATGACTCCACTGAATCAAAAAAACTTTTTTTATGATGTTTAAGTTTTTGATTGGCTAACATTTGATGTATCGTTCACATGGTGGTGGAAGTTCCAATTTTTTTTCGTCGGAAAATGAGATGTGTAATCTAAAGTCTAGACACTTTACAACTCTAAACTCCTTGGCCTAATTAAAACCTCGATAAACATCCCTATTACTTTTCCTAGTAAAATATGGAAGCATCTCTGACCCAACAACTTGCAGTCCACGTTCTCAAATGTGAAAACATATTAAGGGAGAATTTTTCATTATTTATTGTCTATGTAATTAATTTTGCACAAGATTTACAAGGTTCTAAACATTTAAAAATGTAGTCTTTATTTACTCTATCATGCCTGAGTTTTTGTGTTATTATGTGAAGTTTACCTCGTTTAACTTAGAGTAAAATTGTTTTTTCCCTTATATTCTATTTTGACATTAATACATTGCAATATTTATTATTTTCATAGGATTACGATGTGTTCATTTTGACTAGAAGGGATAGTTATATGCCACATCCAATATTTGATGCACGCCACCACTCCAAAGCAGGTTTTTCTTATTTTTTTCCCAAATTAGGGTCGCACTCGTCTGACGTCTATCCTAAAAATATGGTAGAAACAAATGGAGGTGGCCATGTTGCATAAACACTGCCATACATATTTATGTGCACGAACATGTTGTTCACTAAGTTTGGCGGAGCATCTCTAAAGTAACACAACTTTATATGGAGGTGGAATTTGGAAAACAAGGGTGAGACACATTATATCTTAATGTGTACATGGATGAAAAGTTTACAATTATTTTTTATGACACGTTTCAACACACCTAAATATTTATGATTTACATTCTATAGGTTCTTATTGTCTTCCATGTTGGTGTGTTCATTTTCCACTTAGAGAGGGGTTAGCTGAACACACAATGACCACAACAACAATTTTCGTACTAAAATTCATGTACGTAGTTTAATACTAAGATTACACTAATTACCCTCTTTCCTGTCATTTCTATTATAATTAGTGATTTCTGCTAATTAATTAACGTTCCCCTCGAATTCGGTCAATTAATGACACTTCGTTAGTTATAATCCTCTTTCAATCAATTAATTAACTACCATTAGTTAATTAAGCCTTTATAACCTTGTTTTTAGTCAATAAACCCTATTATTGGTTAAATCCCCCTCTCATATCATCCAAATCCTACCTATTTTCCTCTAAATCACCTCTAAATAGCTTTCTAAGCTTATTCTAGCCTAATAATTAATCATAGTTAATTAATTAAATCATCTCCAACTCCCATGAGTTGCTAATCACTTGTTAATTCCTCTTATCAAGCTTATCTCTTCTAAATCTACTTTATCCTTTATCCCACATGCACTAGTTTGCAAGTTTCTCCCAAATTGGAAAGCTATATAAAGGACCCTCCTACATTATTTCACACCTACACCACACTTTTTCGAGTGAAATCTATAAGCTTATGATAAGATCCTTCTCCATTGTTAAAATAGCTACTTCATCTTTGCATCCATTCTCTCATGTTTGAGTAGTAAAGGAAGATCTAAACATGGCTTTGTTTCCATTTTAGTGAGATCCTTTCATCATCTAGAGACAACACTCAAAGTTGATTGCTTATGATCTAAATAGGTTCATAATTTGATAGCAATCACACATTAAAAGAGTAGGAATTTTTTAGCATTAGATGTTCATTCATGTTTATGCATTTAGAATAGTTATTTCCTTTAAGCTCTTATCATGATGTTAATGGTAGATTTAGCTTTTCTTTGAGACTAGTAGGTGTTAGTTTCTTTCAAATAGCTTAGCAATTTTAGCATAGCAACATTTGGCATGCTCGGTGGGACTTGCTCCATTGTACTTTGCATTAATTTCAATTTTTTGTAGATTAGTTTTAATATTGGTTACTAACCCTCTTTTTAGCATTTTAAGCTAAATCTTGAGTTTCTTAACTAGATTAGTTAAGTTTTCTTGGTTTTAGTGCTCTTTGCAGGAATAAAGGAGGTGAGGTGCTGCCAAATTTGAAGCAAATTGGAAAATATTTGAGCTTTTTTGACATCATTCTTGTCAAATCCCATGTTTTGATGTTATATAGGTGCCTTGCGATAGTGGGAAAAAGGCTTGCACTACTGTAAAAACCTGTGTGTTACCACTTTTAGGCTTGCTTGTGTTAGCGCCTCTCAGCCCACATTACCATTGGTGTGATTTTTTCTCCTCTATGTTAGGCTTGTGCTACTACTGCTGAGCTTGCGCAAATGTCTCTCTGCTAGCACTAGCGCTGCACTATTTTGTATTTCTATCACAGACCTGTGTTATTACTGGTACCCATGCATTAGTGTGAGTCACCTTGTGCTAACTACCTTATCCTTGCGCTACTACTAAAATTCATGCACTACTATTCTATATCCTTGCGCTAGCGCTCTGTGTC
Source organism: Taxus chinensis (assembly GCA_019776745.2). Taxonomy (NCBI): domain Eukaryota; kingdom Viridiplantae; phylum Streptophyta; class Pinopsida; order Cupressales; family Taxaceae; genus Taxus; species Taxus chinensis. Next base: position 752,398,231 of record CM034153.1, read on the forward strand.
AAAAGTTGGCTCGGTTTTTGAGGTTTCCAAATTCTGATTTTTTATGTTTCCTGCTGTTTTACAGGTGTAGACACCTAAAATTGGTTACCCAATTTGGTGTCTCCTGGGTTCACTCATCTTCTCGGGTAACCCAGGGCACCTTTATATCACCACTACTCCCTTGGGTATCAATTAAGTATCTAATTAAAACACCTATCCTAAGTTTATTTCACTCCATTATATTTCACTCATGTATAATTGAATATTAACTATTTAATTATACCTTTTACATTTTTTCCAACTACTTATTTAGCCCATATCATTTCCTAACCACCTATACCATTATTATCCATTCATCCCACCTTTTTCTCCCCTCCTAAAACCGTGTAGTGGGGATTTTCCCATATTTGAGTCGGAGGGATAATATTCTTATCCTTCTAATTCATTTCTTTTTGCCACTTTGGGAGTCTGTTCCCTGATCGGCACCGACCATTCTCGATCGACGCTGATTTTTTGGAGCGGCACCAATTTTATCTCGGTCGGCGCCGACTATAAAGACACAACCTGAACTTAGTTCTGGTGAGACAAAAAAGAGAGATAGAGAGACTTGAGGAGCAACGAAAAGTTTGAGCCTTGAGCCTGAGCACTGTCAATCGAGAGAAGAGAGAATTCTGTCCAAATCAATCCCTGAGAGGTGTACCGTTACTCTGCCCTTGCAGCATCAACCTCGTAAAGGATATTCAACCTTTTGGTAACTCTGTTTCTCCATCCAGCCAAGGCGGAACTTTGTCCATATCTCTGCAGCTCCTATAGGTTTCCACGATCTGGTTGACATCAACTAGTAATCAAGTTTTTCGTAATTTTCCCTCGATCGATGCTGACCCAGTCCCGGTCGACGCCGATTATCATCAATTGACACCATTTTAAACAATCGATGCTGATCACAATCTGATCGACCGCCGACCAGTCTGCAGAAAGATATAGAATTCAAGTAACACAAATTCAGCTTTGTTTTTATAGTTTCCTATTTTCTTTCAATTTCTACTACAGTTTTTATAGTCTGTTTGCTATTTTTAATCAGAAAACTTAAACATTTATTTACATCTTTCATCATGTATGTCTTTACTCTTGATTGAAAATGTGAACTGACATCCGCCGAGGAAGCTCATTGCTTCCCGGACCTACTTTCTGGGTAGTTCACCCATATATCATCTAACGTCATCTTTTTCTGCCAAGGATTTGTGCATCACAGGTTTCTTGGATCTACTTTGTAGGATTGCTCGTGTGGTGCCCATCTTGTCTCCATCGGCATTCTTTCCATTTACGTCTTCAGATCTTATCCAATCTATTAGGTATCGATTTCATTTGAGTTTTTTAGGGTTTTTGTGTTTAGTTTGGTGCATTAACTTTAGATAGGTAACAAGCATGGAAATTCTTGGATGTCACTTCCAAGTAGGCGAGGCCAGGGAAGGAGTTTTTGTTTAAATGCTTTATACCTAGTGATTTTGGCATCGGAACCCCCTAATAACCAATATAGAAGTCAAAAGCCTAATTCAGAGTTTGTTTCCCACCATATCAAATCAAGTCAATACCCACATTCCTCAATCCATTCCGATTCAGTCGGCAAGTGTAGGAACCCACCAATCACAGGCTCGATCTTTCATTCAACCACCTTTCTCTCTACCACTTGTCATCTCACATTCTGCTTATACTCAGGCTGCTTCACAACAAATGCCTCGCCAGGCGTCACCCAGAATGCTTGGTTATTCCTCTTATCATCTGGTTAATTAGCAAATGAATCCCCCATTAACACCTCAACAGAACATACCATTCGCTTCTTATACAGGACATACCAACATGCCCCCCTCCTCAATCTGATGTCGTCCAACTTCTTTTTAAGAAAATTGCAGACCTAGAAGCCTCCACCAAAGGGGCTCGCCCTTCATACTATTTTGAAGAAGTATGTAATGAACCGATTCATCCATCAGTGGCTTTTAAGCCTTATCCTCCCCAATGGGAACTTCCTAAGTTCTCAAAATTTCATAGTCAGGAGGATCCTCAACAACACCTGCGAGCATTTAACCATGCTTGCTACCTTATAGTCCAGGACGAGGAGCTTATGCTCTGTACCTTTCCTATGTCTTTAGCAGGGCCCGCTTTAGACTGGTACAATAACATACCCCAACACTCTTTGTTTTCTTTTTCTCAATTAGCCCAGATGTTTGTTGAAAACTTCTCAATAAACATCACACATAAGATCTCGATTACAGATCTTTCTAACATTCATCCAATTCAATGACGAGGCCTATTGTAGACTTTGTCACTCGTTGGAGAGGAATAATAAATCAATTGTCTTTCTCCCTCCCTCAACTCTCAGCAAATCGATTTGTTTACTCGATCTTGCACCAATCATATTTCTTCCACTTTAAGGATTCAAACCTTTCATACATTTGAAGAAGCCTTTATGATGGCATGCAAACTTGAGTCTCGTGCCATTGAACAAGGAAAGCTAAAACTTCATTCTAAGTCTAAACCAGATTTTTCTTGGTTTACAAAATCAAACCCTTCCACTTCTAACAAAGACAAGAATTAGGGGTCCAAAAACGTTATCATGTTAAAAACATCAAGAGCTGATAACACTTCTAATCAAACACCTCGGAGAGACTCTTCATCTTCTCGAAAAGGACCTCCGTCATCTTGGTCTTTTATTTCGTTGGGGGAATCATATGCTTCTATCTTAGAAAAAATGTTGGAAGTTCACATGATCGAACTTCCCCCTATTAGAAATTTTGATGAGAGCCAAGAACGACCATTTTGGTATCGTGAAAATGATTTTTGTCATAATTATAGAAGCAAAGGCCATGATATTGAATGATGTCAGACCTTCAAAAATCTTGTCCAAAAATTCATTGATAAAGGCGAGCTCATTCTAGATAACCCAAATGCTCCCCCCAAATCAAGCACTTGATGTTTTTAAACAACCTTTTCCAAACCATTCCCCGAACAATGACAGTTCGGGGTCTCAAAAACCAAACACGTATACTATCAACATTGTTTCTACTGATAGTTCTTCTTCTAATTCTGAGTCATCTACAAACATGTCAACTGAATCAGAACTTCCTTTCGCTCCTTCAAATTATGAGATTCCACCATCCTCAGATGGTCCATCTTCGAGTCTTCCTTTATTAGAAATAGAGTTGTTTCCCCTCTACCTCGCTATCTAATCTTCCACCTACACCTAAGACAGTGTCATCTTCATCTATCTCATCATCATATATTCTTTCAGTGTTTGATTCATTTACATCCCTTCAAATTTCCACTATGGATACTTCTACTTATGTCACTCCCATTTCTTTTGCGACCATGCCTTTGGTTAACATACCCATAGTTATACCAACTTCTATGCCTTCGGAAGCATCCTCGATCTTGACTCTTCTTGTCTCTTTTCCTATGGTAATTACACCCACAATTACTACATCTGAAGTACCCTCCTCACAAGAGGCTGCTTCTTCATTACCTACATCTTCCACCATCAATGCTTCCTTGCCTATTAAGGAAATATCTAAAGAGATAGCATCGACACCTATACTTCTAACTCCTGGACTCGAACATAAACAGTTGGAGTTTAAGCCTAGGGTTACATCATCGGTATCATCTCCTTTACTTCCTCTGAAACGGTTACAATCATCGTATGCGGTCGAAGTTGTCACTATTCCTGAAAAGGGAAAACCAATATTTCAGACCATCAAAACTCTTGGTGCTTTCCCTAAAAAATCCCTCTCTATGCCTCATAAAAGATTGGATTTATCCATTGAAGAGGTGTCTTCTTCTACAACACCATCTTCATCGGTGCCTCATAAAGTGGATTTACCTACTGGAAAGGCGTCACCTCTTTTATCAGAACCATCATCTTCATCACCAAAAACCAAGGCACCCTTTGTGCCTCCTATCAAATCTATTTTGGGAGCTCCTCCCCCATCTAAATCAGTCTTATCTAAATCATCGTCTATTTTAGCCAAGCAGCCTTCTTTATCTCCAAAGACTAAAACACTTGTCATGTCTTCATCATCTTCAAAATCTATCTTAGGAGCTCCTCCTCCACTAAAATCAATCTTGCCTCACTTGCTTCCATCTCAAGCACCTAAGGCCGCTTCTCCCAATGTCCAGAAGAGAAAAATAGTCCCTAAAAATAATGTTAAATCAGATATGTAGGTTCTTTTACCTCGGTAGTCTTCTAAGATTAAAGAGGTGCCTTCTTCATCTCTGTCCACATCTTCATCTACCGGATTCTATACTGAAATCCTTCGCCAACTTATCCAATCTTCATCTTTATCTCTTCCTCCAATCAAAACCTATAATCCCAAAGGAGTAAAACCTTCATGGTTCAACTTTGATTTGATTTGTGCTTACCATCGCACTCTAGGTCATGACATCGAGGGATGTAAAGCCCTTCAATCTGTCATTAACAACCTCTTGGAAGAAAGTGATCTTCTATTGGAAGAGGAGGAGGAACAAGTGTCTCTTGTCATCCCAACTACATCTGAGCCTGAATAGTCTACTCAGGCCTCTAATTCTATTGATATCACTCCGGATGATCTTCCACCTTCTCAAATCGACACAATTTGTATCACCACTAGAACACAACGGTACGATAATCCATCATCTTCTATAGCCTCTCGACCACGAGTCATCATTTCTGCTACCCTCAAAAGAGCTCTTCCTTCCTTATCAACCCCAAGACCTTGCATGTATATTCATGCTTCACCTTGGGCTCAGATTCTTGTGTCAGTTGAGGAGAGTGTTATGAAACAACTCACCCATGCTTCGGTCAAAATGTCTCTTTTTGACCTCAATCAGTCATCTCCCCAACATTGCCAAGCTCTGATTGATAATGTGCATCATATCACAATGAATTTAGATGAACCCCATCCTTTCGAGATGGTTGTTGGATTGAATAGACCGTCAACCACCATCTCCTTCAAGGATTCTAAAATTCCTCCCCTTTCTTCTAAGGATTTAGAGGCTCCTCTCTTTATCACAGTTCAAATCAATAACACTACGTTAAAACTCACTATGATCAACAGTGGTGCTGCACTCAACGTCATTTCCTCCCACACATTTGAGCAACTTAAGTTACCAAAGAACGTAGTGTCACCACTGCTTTTCACCCTTCGATCATTTAACGATCAACTGGTGGTTACTTTAGGAACTGTGGTCCTGTTCATTCAGGTAGGCAAGAAACTGCTTCACGAGCTTTTTTACATTATTGAAGGAAAATTCCACTACAATATGATCCTCAAACACTCTTGGATCCATACAATGCACTGCGTTCCATCAACTCTCCATCGATGCATAAAATATCAGTATGAGGGAAAAATCTATACTCATCTAGGAGATCCTTTCCCATCCTCATAATGTGACATGACCACAGGGTCTGCCCCTCCAAAGGAGAATTTTGGTTCTCCTAACGAGGCTTCATCCTCTTCCATACCTATAAAAAAACTACCAGATCTACAAAATCTGGAAGAAATGTTGCAGCATTTTTCGCTAGGAGAGCTTCCACTTCTCTCTTTTGATGCCCATCTCAAACCTAATGAGTATGGTAGGCTAGATAAACAACATGAATATCAACCAGATTTTGGTCACATTATCACCATTGGTTTTCCCAATCAACAGACTTACTTCATCTATGGTGGTCTTGATACACCTCACTATCGTCTGGATTCTCCTCCTAGTGTCAAACCCCATTCAACAGGGTTTGATTATCTACAGAATCCCATGTTCACAAAAACTTATCTATATCGATGCGTGTGGAAGGGATTTGGCCTAGAAAAGTATGAATATGGTGTGCATGACCTCGCATCCATTCCAACTCTTAAACCACATCAAAAATTTGGTTTAGGGTTCAAACGTCTCTCAAAAGCCATCGTCACCATTCTCGATGAACCTCTTTCCATTGAGGAACCATCTTCTCTCGCCAGATTTGAAGCATCGTTTGATGACACCATCTCCATCATGCCTAACTTTTTTTTAAGTCAATTCCATTTCCTTAGGTCCATTGACCTATAAGACTAATGGTGAATTCACTTCCATACCATTAGTCTTCCCCGAAATAGTCGGAGACGACTCTCCCACTATTAATACTATCCACTGTGCGGATGATGATTCTATCCTTACCTATCTGGGGGTAGAGGATTCTTATCTTCCTAAAACCATTCCTTCTGACACGTCTATGCTTCTCAATGAAGCCACTATCAACCTTGATATAGGGACTTCTGAAGACCATCGCATCATTAAGGTCGGCCAATCTCTTAACCCATAGGAGTTAGGAGACTTCACTACCTTTCTTTCCCACCATCGCCAAGCATTTTCTTGGTCATATGAATATATTCTAGGCTCAATCCTAACATCGTGGTCCACAATATTGTTACTCTTCCAAACATCAGACCGGTTAAACAAAAAATCCATAAGATGCATCCTCGTGTAGCTCTACTCGTCAAAGAGGAGTTGTAGTGCTTGCTTTCTGCCAAATTCATCCAACCCATTGACTATCCACAATGGGTTTTAAATGTAGTACCAGTAACCAAAGCTATTGGGAAAATTTGAATTTGCACCGACTTTCAGGATCTTAATCTCACTTGCCTGAAATATGATTTCCCTCTACCTAATATCGACCAACTCATGGATTTAACTGCAGGTCACGAGATGCTCTCTCTAATGGATGGTTTCTCTGGGTATAATCCAATTCTCATCGCACTAGAGGATCAACACAAGACTTCCTTCATAACCCCTTGGGTGAGCTTTTGTTATCGCGTCATGCCCTTCAGTCTTAAGAATGTAGAGGCAACTTATCAATGTGCAATGACCTACATCTTCCATGACCTCTTACACAAAACTGTAGAAGATTACATCGACGACATCCTTGGTAAATCCAAACACTGTAAGGATCATCTTCTCATCCTTATTCCTCTCTTTGAGAGACTCATTCATTTTTCTCTTTACCTAAATCCCTCTAAATGTGTGTTTAGCATTCTCACTGGTAAAATCTTAGGCTTTATCATTTCTATTAGGGGTATTGAAGTCGATCCTGCAAAAATAAAGGCTATCCTTGAGATGCCTCCCCCTTCAAACTTAAAGCAGCTCCATGGTCTTCAAGGATGCCTTCAATTAGTGCATCATTTTATCTCACAGCTTTCAGACCGTTGTCAACCTTTTCATCATCTCCTCTGTAAAAACATTCATTTTGAATGGGATGAGCGTTGCCAAAAAGTCTTTGATGATCTCAAAGCTTATCTTCTTTCTCCACCTGTGCTTATACCTCCACGTGAAGGGGATCTATTCTATCTTTATATTTATGTGACTGACCATTCTCTAGGAGCCATGATCTCGCATCAATATTCTAATGGTAAGGAATAGGCTGTCTATTATATCAGTCACACTCTTTATGAGTATGAAACATGCTATTCCGAAGCTGAAAAAAACTGTGTTATGCTATCTTCTTCACAACTTCTAAAATTAGTCATTACCTCCTTAATCATAAAACCTACATTGTTACAAGTGTCAATCCACTCAAGACAATGCATGTGAAACCTTATCATAATGATTGTATCACTCGTTGGCTCATGCTCATGACAGAGTTTGACCTCGAGTTCATCTCACAGAAATCTATCAAGGGTCAGGTCATTGCAGATCAATTAGATGATGCACCTCTTCTGGACACTCAAGTCCCCCTCGCTCAATTCCCAGATGAGTACATCCAACAAATTGATTTTGGTCTGTCTCCATTTAAAGTAAAACTCTTCTTTGATAGGTCCAAGTGTCAGCAAGGGGGGGATGCAGGTTTTATCATGATTCCTCCTTGGGGTGCACATATCCCTGTCACACACAAGCTTAACTTTGAATGTACCGATAATATGGTCGAATATGAAGCCCTCATTTTAGGTTTTCAAAATGCCATTAATCTCAACACTCACCATATCGACGTCTTCAGTGACTCTGAGCTCATCGTTAATCAAGTCACTGGAGTCTATCAGTGTAAAAATGATATCCTTCAAAAATATCACGATATCGTTCTCTTTCAGCTTTAATCTTTCGATAAATTTACTATCCAGGCTATTCCTCGCACTACAAACTGATTTACAGATATGATGGATTCTTTATCCTCACTTATTCCTCCATTCATTGAAGACTCGCGACTTTATGTGGTTGTTCAGCATTTAGACCAACCATCTCATCTTAGGCAGTTGAATTCAATCAATGCTATCACAACTGACACTCAAGATGGATGGTATCAGCACATTTTTGATTATCTATCCTGTTTAGTGCTTCCTCCAGATCTGACTTCCAATGGAAAAAGATATTTTATCCAACGCGCGAACCGCTATACTATTCTGGGTGGAGTCCTTTACAAATGTGGCTTTGATGGTATTTTGCTTCGGTGCCTCAAAACCCCTGAATCATCTAAAGCCATTCAGGAGGTCCATGACGGTATCTATGGTGGACACTTGGTGGTTTGACCATGGAAAAGCACATCCTACGTTTAGGCTATTATTGGCCTTCTCTTAATCAAGACTGCTGCGACTATGTCAAGAAATGTTTCAAGTGTCAACAACATGCTAATCTCACACATATCCCTAGCTAGGCCTTGCAACATGCAGTGGATTTGTGGCCTTTTTCATAATGGGGTCTTGATCTCGTTGGCCTTGTCAATCCACACTCTTCGCAGTGACATCACTCTATCATTACTGCCACAGAATACTTCACAAAATGGGTGGAGGCTATTCCTCTTTCATCGACCAAAGCCAAACCTATTGTTGATTTTGTCTATCAACACATCATTTTTTGCTTTGGTGTTCCTCACAAACTCGTTACAAACAATGACAAGTCTTTTAAAAACAAAGATTTGTAGAAACTTTGCGACACCTTCAATATTAAACTCAGTTTTTCTTCTCCATACTATCCACAATCTAACGGCCAAGCTAAGGCTTCTAATTAAACTTTATGTAATATCCTCGCAAAGGTAACTAGTCGAGCTGGTAGGAATTGGTATTTGCACATCCCTTTTTCTCTTTGGGCTTATCAGACTAGCATTCATACCCCTACCGGTGCTACTCCCTTCTCTCTCTTCTATGGGTCTAAGGCTGTCCTTCCTTTGGAATTCCAGATTCCCTCTCTTCGCGTCTCTCTCAGAAAGTTTGTCTTTGATGAAGACTACCATCAAAACAGTCCAGCATAGCTTGAGTTGTTAGATGAACGTCGTCTTAATGCTCTTGAACATCATCAATTATTTCTTGAGTGTGTCAAGTGTGCTTATAACAAGCATTTGTAGTAGCGTGACTTCCAAGTTGGTGATCTTGTTCTTAAAGAAAACCAAAATGTCACTACTCTGGAATGGAGTCAACGTGGTAAGTTTGCTCCTAACTGGATGGGACTGTACGTTGTCACTCATAAGTACAGGTCTAGGGCTTATCGCCTGTCTTCCATAGATGGTATACTTGAAATGGAACCTCTTAATGCTTTGCATCTAAGGCCCCTTCTACTGTTAAAATCTATCTTACATGATCTTAGTCGTAAAACAGATCTTTCATCCATCTGCAACCAGTCATGCATTTCGTAGTGATTTGGAACTATGTGGTTCTTCGCATTATTTCTTTTATACCTTAAATATGAGTACCATGGCTCTACTCATGGAATTTTCCTTACGGATTTGTTCCTTCTCATGGTAGGAATACCTTAATCACTACTTCATCTGCCCTAGGTATTCATCTTGATCAAATCTACTTGGGGGCATGAGTACATGCTTATACACATTTTCTTCCCCTCTATCTGATCTATTTGGTCTAAACTCAGCTTCTTCCAAAAAAAAAAAGGAAAAGAGATGCTATCCTAGTCCCAAAAGATAGACTGATCCCTTGAAGGACAGCTATCCATTCCTTATCAAATAAAATAAAAAATGTAGACCATTCCTTGAAGGATGGCTACCATCAAAATCAAAATACAGACCACTCCTTTGAAGGACGGCTATTTGTTTTATGGCATCTTCAGCCTTTGCAGTAACAAACTTCCTCTATTGGCCAGTTTGTTCACTTTTTTAGCATCTTTGAAAGACTTCTCGTATCGATCAGTCTTTCTATATCTAGCAAACTTCCTGCATCGATCAATTTACTTTTCTTTCAACAAAAATAAAAAAAAATAAAAAAAATCATAAAGCTGAGGTATGAGAATTTTTCGATCATATGGAAATGTTGTTTTCCCCCATATGGGCATGTATTTAATCTTCCATGTGTTATGCTGAGATGCATCCTTATCTCTCGTCCTTATCTACCTCCTAGATCTGGTTTGCAACTAACTAGTGTCAAGTTTCTTTTATCCGCATCTATGGCCTTGTGTGCATCGTCTTTCGATTTACCATTAAGGTCTCTATTTATGGTCGGTTAGGGGACTAACTTATCATTGTTTTTCCTATCTAGGTGTATTGTTTTTTATTTCTAAGGGATAATATCATTACATCACTTTCTTTTCAAGAGGACATTTCCCATGTTTATTTGTTGTTCATCCAGTTAAATTGACATTTAACATGTTAATTTACTCAATCAAGTCTATCATCTATCTATGCTCATCTTATTCATCTCATCTAATATCATAAAAAAAGCATGTATTAAAAACACATGTGAATCCATCTATCTATTTCATTAATTGAATTGACATCTTAAACATGAACCATTTATCCATGAAAAATCAATTAAATCACATCTATTCATCTATCATCTATAACATTCATCTATATCCATCAAAATTACATAACATCTATCCATAACATCCATCCCTATCTATCGAAATTAAATGCATGAGTCTAATCACATAAAACAAAATGATGAATATATATAAATATATATGTCTATACAAAAGAATGTATGGCTTTCAATCAAGCTGTATACATCGTATCCAAAAATGCCTTCAACTCGAGGCCACATCAGTATATCTCTACAAAGTATCACATCTATATAGTAAAATCAGATAGGTGGAGAACACTATCTCCTCCTCCCTCCTCCGGTCCGGGCTATCTCTCCTGACCATCTCGTATAGAACTGGAGATGCCCGCTGCCATGGCCCTAACACCTCCTCGATCTCCCCTGGTGCTCGCACCCTCCGATGCACCACTGGCTGTGGCTGTCACCGTCCTCCTCCTCGCCCCGTAATGAGGCACATCTGGGGCATGCTGTGTCAGGGAATCCTTGTAATATCTCACCTCGGCAAGGAGAGCCTGATAAGTGCTCAGAATCACCATGCTGGGTGCTCGCAATGGCATTACTGCTGGTGGTGGTCCTCCTGCTACCGCACCCTATGCCCCTGACTCTGAGGTGGTACCTGTATCACCATATTTGGCCCTAAGGGCCTCTCTATGTCTGTGATATCGATCTCTCTGCTAGATTGTTGTATCCCACTGCTGACGAGCAGTGTCTCTCTCCTGTATCAAGATGTCACTCTCCTCTGTTAGAGTCCTAATCTCCTCGAGAGTAGTCTGGTGTGTCTGTATCAGGGCGGCATGCTGTCCCTCAAGTCTCTCTAGTGCTGCTACTAGATCCTCCTCATCTGCCTCTGTAGATGTCGGGAGATGCCATGGCAGCTCCTCGTGATACCACGCCTTATAGCCCTCATCCACTCCTGCATTGTCATCATCATCTGTGGGAGGTGGGGCCTCCCTGAGTAGATCTGCTGGGATCAGTATCAGAAAATCCATCTCCTTGCCATCCTGTCGGTATGACACATGTGTCATCGAGATGATCTATATCAAACCAAATTGCCTCATCACTCGTATAAGTGAGACTCACTCTAAGATCTCTAGCTTGTGGCCCCTAACCACCCTACTGCGTCTCAACTCCACCAGGTGGGCGTCCTGTCTGGCCCATGTTGGATAGACCCTATATGTTCTCCATATCACCTGTGCTAGTGTCAGAGTCCTAAATCTCTCTGAATACCACTCTGTGGATCTCCTTGTATCTCCTGGGGCCATGTCTACCCGCTATAGTTGAAATCCATACTCAAGGGCTCCCTCTGCTCCTAGAATCCATGGAAGCCCAGATGGCCTGATCATTGATATATGCTCATATGCCTAATAATGGAGCACAAAACTAACATCTATCCCAGTTCGCCTGCTTGTGGTATACATCCACAGCTTGTAATATATCTGTGTCAGTAATGCGTCAACAAATACAAACACCTGCATGAACTCTAAGATATCATAGACACAGTCAAGTAGGAGTAGTGGGAACCATCCACCTCTAGAATCTAGTAATGCATAATAGGAGATAACCATCTAGATCAAGGCTATCAATCTACTCCTGGAGTTGTCCTTCCGGTACTGTGAGGCTATCCTCATAGCCCCGGACACTATCTCTGCATCATCTACCCTATCCCCATATAACTGTACCAGGGCCCTCCTCTGCTGCTCTCGAGGAGTAATATCTATCAGGTCCCCTGTAATCGGCAACCTGAGGATCATGTAGATATCCTCATGGGTGATGGTCATCTCACCCATCCAAAACAAAATGTGTAGGTCTGGATATCCCACCACTGCACCAATGCTCGCATAAGCTCCACGTCTCGGGGTACCCGCCTATAATAACGGAAACCCCCTAATCCAGCTAACTCCAGATGACACCACTCAACATCTGTCACGTCTGGCAGTATAGTCTCCAGTAGCTCGGGAATAACATCCCGCATGTGTAGGACCTCTCGTGCCTACATTACATCAAACAACATCATTAGTTTCGATTTTATCAACGTTAACACCATTAAACTTTCATAAAAATATTTCTCAAAAGCTTCCAAATAACTCATTTTTTTCCATCGGCACCGACTCATTTCCATCTGCACCGTTTTCTTCCGATCGATGCCGATTGTATTACAATCAACTCCGATTGCATGCTAATCGGCGTTGATTTTTTCAATAGACACCGATTGAGAGGCAGAGCGCTAAAAAATCCCTCTTGCCTCCTACTACAAAAAACATGAAAAAACACTAAATATACGAAGCTAAGGAAGGACCACTTACCCCTGGCCATGTCCTCTTCCTCGTCTGATCACTTCCGGAAGCTTCTATGTTTCTCAAATTCAATTTTTGACTTTTTCTAAATCAATCGTCGTAATGCAAATGAATCGTTACCATTCACCTTTTCTATACTTATAGGTTTTCAGAGAGGTAGGTGTCGATTATTTTGGTTGGCATCAATTTTTGTGGTCGATGTCGATTAGGGGTAGTCGGCGTCGATTGGAGCCCATTGGTGCCAATCAGGTATATTCTGATATATTTTGTCATCTTGTCCCACCAGGACGTGCTTCGTCCTCATCTGTTATCTTGTCTTACACATGTGTCACCCATAACACATTGACGCCATCATTAAGCCTTTATTTTGGGTACTTGTACTTGATCACCTTGCATAGACCCACGTGTGTGTCACTCGTAGCTTGGCTTTGTTTGTCATCCCCCGCCTGGGGCATCTCATCATTATATCTTTTACATGTGCCACCCATAACACACCTATTCTACCTACTCTGGCAGCAGTTCTATTACAAATTCCACTGTAGTGGCCATATGTCGATTTCTGCGGTGGTTCTCCTCTCAAGGCCGTCACTTCATCTTTCTTGTCTAAGCGTTGATGCTTGGCTTGTTTATTTGATCATTTTTTAGACCTTATTTTCACCTTTCAGTGCATATTTTTGGTGTTATTACCCATTTCAAGTTTTTTCCATGTACATGGTTAACTCACATTTTTTGCAACCTAAAGATAGCGGGTCTGTAGGCTCTAACGTCATCTCGTTTGAAGGCCGTCTATTGTCCCTACCAATGTGTCATTCTTTGGTTGTTCACCTTTAACTCACCAGTTTGTAGCCACTTACGTTATCTCATACGAAGACCATCTAGTTTTCCCTACCAATGTGAGTTCTTTAGGTTGCTGCCCTTTTTATTTTTTGTGTGTGTCATCAATGATCAAATCTACTCTAGACATCTAGCTGGGGCATCCTCTCTTCTATTCTATTTTATCTACCTTTTTCAAACTTGGGATCCCTTGGATTTTTTGGGGCCATCCCATCCCTAGTTTGAGGGGGAGCACATCATCAATATTCTTCCTTTTCTTCCAATTCCTTGTTTTTGCCTCATAACATTGCTTATCGCAAGGTACTCGACAAAAAGGGGCAAATGTAGACACCTGAAATTGGTTACCCAATTTGGTGTCCCCTAGGTTCGTTCATCTTCTTGGGTAACCTGGGGCACCTTTATATCACCACTAATCCCTTAGGGTATTAATTAAGTATCTAGTTAAAACACCTATCCTAAGTTTATTTCACTCCATTATATTTCACTCATGTATAATTAAATATTAACTATTTAATTATACCTTTTACATTTTTTCCAACTACTTATTTAGCCCATATCATTTCCCAACCTCATGTACCATTATTATCCATTCATCCCACCTTTTTCTCCCCTCCTAAAACCGTGCAGCGGGATTTTTCTCATTTTTGAGTCGGAGGGATAATATTCTTATCCTTCCAATTCATTTCTTTTTGCCACTTTAGGAGTCTGTTCCCTGATCAGTGCCGACCGTTTCTCGATCGACGTCGATTTTTCAGAGCGGTGCCGATTTTATCTCGGTCGGCACCAACTATAAAGACACGACCTAAACTCAGTTCTGGTGAGACAAAAAAGAGAGATAGAGAGACTTGAGGAGTAGCGAAAAGTTTGAGCCTTGAGCCTGAGCACTGTCAATCGAGGGAAGAGAGAATTCTATCCAGATCAATCCCTAAGAGGTGTACCATTACTCTACCCTCGCAGCATCAACCTCGTAAAGGATATTCAACCTTTTGGTAAGTCCGTTTCTCCATCCAACCAAGGTGGAACTCTGTCCATATCTCTGTAGCTCCTACAGGTTTCCACGATCCGGTCTACATCAACCAACAATCAAGTTTCTCGTAATTTTCCCTCAATCGACATTGAACCATTCTGGTCAATGGCGATTATCATCAATCGACATCGATTTACCCAAATTAGTGCTATTTTGAACAATCAACGCCGATCACAATCTGATCAACGCCGACCAATCTGTAGAAAGATATAGAATTCAGGTAACACAAATTCAGCTTTGTTTTTATAGTTTCCTATTTTCTTTTAGTTTCTGCTGTTATTTTTATATTCTGTCTATTGTTTTTAATCAAAAAACTTAAACATTTATTTACATCTTTCATCATGTATGTCTTTACTCTTGATTGAAAATGTGAACTGACATTCACCGAGGAATGTCATTGCTTCTTGGACCTGCTTTCTAGGCAGTTCACCCATATATCGTCTAACATCATCCTTTTCTGCCAAGGATTTGTACATCGCAGGTTTCTTGGATCTACTTTGTAGGATTGCTTGTTTGCACCCATCTTGTCTCCATCGACATTCTTTCCATTTACATCTTCAGATCTTATCCAATCTATCAGATATCAATTTCATTTGAGTTTTTCAGGGTTTTTTGTGTTTAGTTTGGTGCATTAACTTGGATAGGTAACAAGCACAGAAATTCTTGATCTATAACAGGTTTTCTAACTTTTTTTTGTAGGTTTTACATTTTTTAATCATATTTCTAGCATGTTGTCAAGCTTTGATGAATGCAATGTTTCCATGATTTGCTTGAGTTAGACTAAAGTTTGTGTATGCTCTTCTTGTACCTTTGGGTGATATTGAGAAAAAAAATAAACTTTAGTCTTCATTTTCTAACATTTGGTTAATTTGGAAACTTAATCTTTCATTTTTGCTTAAGGGAATGAACAATTTATCAAGTATTTCTATGGTTCATTTGATTTAAGTTTTTTTTTCATTTATCTAGTTGAATCAATTATTGTGTATGCTCTTCGCTTGCATCCTTGGATGATATTGAGAATCAAAAGCAAGTTTGATTCACTTTTTATAGGAAAATACTAAATCTTTTGTGCGCAGGACCTAACGCTTGTCAAAGAAGTGGGATCTAAACAAATACTAATTACATGTGTGTTGCAGGTTGCTAATGGTGTGCTAAACCACATTCTTAATTCAAGATAAAAAATACACCACTTCATTCAAAAAATTGTATTTGCAGGTTCAAATAAGGGCTTAACCTGTCCGGTTTAAACTATGGGAAGTATCTTGGCATAAGCCATAAAACTCATTATGAGGATTACCACAGGAACTCCAAAGTAGTCCACACCTTGAGATAATTGGTGGAAAAAAAGGGGAAGTGCCCCTTACCCACTTGACTAGTTGAAAACCCTTGTGAGAAAATCTTAAAGTTACCCATATTAGGCCCCGTTCATTAATTTGATTATGGGATAATGGTCCATTGTCTAGTTTACTAGAAATTTGTACCTCTCCTAAGTAAGAATTGGCGAGTTTGTGAACAAAATCCTAGGAAACCATTTAACACTGGGGCCAACTTGACTCTATGCATCATGTTCCAAAGAGCTCTCACAAAGTAAAAAATTCTTTGAAGTCAAAACCTTGTTATTCGAACAAGGGGAGAGTTTATTTAATTTTTTGCCGCATGTTATTCATCATAAAAATTACAAGACATTACTTTGTCTTATTTTTTACCTTTTCCTAAGACAAGGTGAAACTCTGCCAAAGTTAGGCTGAGTAATTTTCATCACCACTTGGTCTACTCCTTTGCTTTCTTGTTGCCATTTTTCAGAAAAAAGAGAGCATACATAAGTAGTGCTATCAAGATTGTGTCCACCAATTTTACACCCGCTTACATCCTTCCTTATTGTGCTTACGATAGTAAGTGTTGAAAGTGTGTTGGTACATCTTTATATCTTGGTAACAATTATCTCGATACCCATACCAAGACATCTTATTATAGCTAGGTTGTCTCATCATTGACTTCCTCTTGAGTTGTTAAGTTACTCGCATCATATTGATACCATTTTGATACTTACATTGTGTTTCCTTTGTGAAACTTCATTTAAGTTTTGAAGTTGTATTGTTATGCTGCTCGTATAACTATCAAAATTATTGATATACTTAGACCTTACTTTTATTTCAACATTTCCTTGAATTTTGAAAAGTGTTTTCGTTACATTTTTCGCATCTTGTCAACATCATTTTGATGCTAATATATTGCTTTGTCTACCAAGCTTGATTAATGTGTCCAAATTGTGTTGTTACACTACTTGCATTTGTAGGTGCCATTTTCAAGACTTGGACTTTGTGGATGTCTAATCTTGTTTAAGTATACCTTGTTTGGAAATCACATCAATAATATTATTTATCCCAAACTTGATATAAGTATTGACATTGTGTGTTGTCCATCTTTAAAAGTTAGGGAGTAGTTATTCTTGTGATTGGATCTTGGTCTTGAACTTGATTGATTTTTCCTAGATAATTTTTAGCATATGGTTCCATATCAACGTGTCATTATTTGTTATTTGGTATCCTTGATTCATATTTCCTTGATTCTTTGGATTCTTTTCCATTCATTATTTGGAATTCTATGTGATGATTTGACATCATCACGCTGCTTGGTTTTTCCTAGGGTCCATTTTAATCAACCTTAGTAAAACCTTTCCCATTATGCCTCCCATTACAAGGATGGGGCATCAAATATTAGGGTCAACCCATTTTATTAATGAAAAGTTAAGCCCTATTTATGAAAACAATAACATGGTTGACCATAGTGGTGATGAGGGGAATTCTCCTCAGAATAACTTTGAATTTTATTCCGCCCACATGGATAAATTCTTATTCTAGAACATGAATGAAGTCCTTATGCATGTCGTAGAATTAGGGGCTAAATTACCACCAATATTTGATCCTACACTCCTCACGAACATGGTTCATGGAGAGGAAGAAGTAGAAAGTCCCCTTCGTAATGTTGATGAAATCCTAAACACGAGACATGCTTCTACTTCCAGACAATGGAATGAGGAAGAAGTAACTTCTCAAAATAATGACAGTTATCGCATCCCCGTTGTTAAAATTCATTACGAGGATCATGAAGAACATAACAACCATGAACAACCCCCTCGTGAAAATCCCAAAGAAACAAAAAACCAAGAGGCTACAATAGAACAACAAATACAAGCTCTTACTCGTCAATTGGCGAGTTTAGCTTCACACGTCAACAAAGAGCCTATGGAGACTCCAAGACAAGAAAAACCTAGAGCTTCATATCATGAGTTTTATACCAAAACTCCTCGTCAAGAAAAACACAAAAAGGTGTATCAAGAATTATACACAAATAATAGGGGTGGTGAAACATCTAGAATTAACCGTGTATATATGCCTGCTTCACCTATGCGTGGTCAAATGTTTGACTAGGAATGATTATCTATAAATAACACCCTCACTTATTTATGAGAAGGCAATGTGGGACATAACAAGAAGTATCAATTTGAAGAGTTATGCCCATACCCTTTTGATAGAGTTATGTTGAGAACACCTTTCCCTCGTCACTTTGATTGTCCAAAATTTGATAAATATAAAGGCAAAGGTGATCCGTGGGAGCATATCAAAGACTTATTTATGACATGTCAAGAGGTCACATATAGTGATAATTATCTCATTCACCTCTTCCCATAGAGTCTAGGGGGACAAGCGCTTGAGTGGTTTTTACACATACCTAAAGGGTCAATCGTTACATGGGAAGAATTAGCAGAAAAATTTGTACGTCACTTTTCCTTTAACATGGAAAATGACGTCACCATGATAGATTTTTGTAATGAAAAATAATGAAACAATGAGAAATTCACTAGTTTCTTACAAATATGGCGAGGATTAGCTAGTCGCTTCCCTTGCTCCATACCAGAGAAACAAATGGTTAGCATTTTTGTGCCTAATCTACACCCTAAGATTACTTTCCACTTGCAAATGCATTGTGGAAACTTCTTTGAGCAGGTTATAGAAAAAGGCATTCAAATCGAGAAAGCATTATTAGCCAAAGGGACCTTAAAGCCCTTTTCAAGAGATAACCATGAATCAAAGCCTACATATAAACCAAAGTTCTTTCAAAATAATAATAAAAATGTCATAGGTGATAGTATAACTGATTCTAAGAGTGTGCAGGAAGTTCTAAATAAGGCTCCTTTGAAACTTACCAAAGGAACTACTACACCTGAATTTAAGCGTTGTGCGTTCACCCCTCTGAAAAATTCTTTGTTATCTATATTAAAAAAATTAAGGTGGTAAACATGGTTAAATTCCCAAACACTATATCTTACATAGATGATGCGGAAAAAACAACATGGTTTCGAGAAAATGAATACTATGGGTTTCATCGTGTTAGGGGTCACAATATTGATAAATGTATGAAGTTAAAGCACTTCATACAAGATCTAATCGACAGTGGCGATGTGGAAATAGATTCCTCGGGAACTAGTAAGTCTTTTAATAAAAACATGGGAATTTACAAGGAACCTTTCCATAAGCATAATAAAGGGAAGAAAAATCCAGATCAAGGCCAGTCTTCCTAGAACAAGAGTATTAACTATGTTTCCAAAACCATTAATCCACTTGATTCTCTAATCGGTTGTGTTAACCCACCTATTGAAAATATCAACACTATTAAGAGTAAAGTGAGAGAGTGTGTCGTGGAAACGTGATGTGCTCATCTAGCTATCCTAGAATCTCCTCCGCCTACCCCTCAGGATAGTCATTATGACGTTTTAGAATAACTTGAGAAAACCACTGCTAATATTTTGATCTTGGACCTTCTCAAAATATCAAATGTATACAAAGACATCCTTTACAAAATGCTATAGGGGTCAGGAGTGTCAGTTGATATTGATCCTACATGCTTCCAAGCATTTTTTTGCATAGATTACTCCTACTGAGCACATAACCTTTAGCCATCAAGAGATTCTTGAAGAGGATCATATGCATAATCTACCCTTACATATTGAATTCATTTTCCATCGTAAGAAGATAAAAATGGTTCTTGTTGAAGGAAAATCGGACCTAAATATTTGTACTCTGAAACTGGTTCTAAAATTGGGCCACACTGATGCTAATCTAAAACCTAAGTTCATCACCATCAAATCCTATGATAATGAAGACCAGTAATCAACTGACATGGTCAATTTTCCTATGGAAGTGGGGCTTACTACTCATGACACCAAGTTCCATGTTTTGGACTTGGAACTTCCTTACAACATGCTCCTCCTTCGCCCATGGATTCATGCCATACAGTTCATGCCTTCCATGTACCATCAGTGTCTAAAGTTGTACCATGAAGGACCAATTATTACCATTCAGGGGGATCCTCAACCTTTTTCTCTTTGCATATCATTATCGAGTTATTTTCCCATCACATTTGAATTTCCTATAGAAATGGTCGTTCAAGTTCAATCAAAGGCTCTCGCTTCACACATTGATCTGAATACCTTAGGATCTCATAAGGATGGTTATTCTACATCATACTATCCCTTTGTTTGATGGGAGATGAAAGTTATTGCAAAATTATATGGAGAATATGACCTCCAACGTGCCTTCTTAGTATTTAAACTCCCCCTATCGCCCAAGACGCAGAGCAGGCATAGCTACAAATATCAACGAGCCCAAGAGTATTGTAATATTGACACTTTTCTTCTTGGTAAAGACACAAAATTATGCACATAATTTGGCCCTGTCTTATATTACTATTTAGAAGGTTCTCAAGTGTACAATGTACTAATTAATCCCACCTTTTGGCCATCTTTATTCAATATTTTATTTCGTAGTTCCTGTGTATTTTTCAACACTTATTTGCGAATTTCACAACTGCCACGACATTCTATCCCTAAATTAGGGCACCCCAGATTGTACTGGGGCGCCCCAATCCCACTTTGAGCACTCTGATCTATGCAAATACCCTTTCACTCGTTTTTGGGTCACTTCTAGTTGTTGGTCATCTTTATATTTTTCTCAGTCGGCCTTTTTCAGGATTAATTATGAAATTAAGCTTTAGAGCCCTATAAATATAAAGCTATAAGACGATAATGAGGGTCCTATGTCATAACATTACACATTACTATCACTCAATCTAGAGTTTCATCCATTGCATCACTTATATCCACATAGGGCCATGCATCAAGGCTAGGAGATCTGCATCACACACACTTTATAGGGGGATGGATTCTATTCTATTCCATGCACACATGCTATTTACATTTTCTATAGTTACTATTGCTTGCTACTTCACAAAGTGCAACTAGCATGAGAGAACATAGGGCACGATATGCACACACACACACCAAAACTACATCTGGGTTTGAAATGTAGTGCAACGCTCAATGATAAGTCCACTAGCTTGGATACTAAGGTTAGTTCAACCCATTCATATGCATATTTTATTTTTCTAGGGTTTGATACTTATCTTTGCATTGCAAGTAATTTTCTAGCTCATCCGACAGATCCAACATGACAAATAGGGAAGGTTCAGGATCAACTTACGACCATACCAGTTGCAGATTTTGAGAATTTATAGTGCTCAGAGTGCCCAGATTACAGACCAGGGCACCCCGGGGCGCCCCAATACACTCCTAGATGCTCCAGTCACTTTAGATCTATCAAATCTTCCCTTCGCAAGGTCCTTGAGTGTTCATCTACACTTCTAGATTTTATTCTCAGACTTGCGACATTGTGTGATCATCTACAACAATCAACTAAACCATTTCTCCTTACTCTCTTACACATCTAGGGTTTCACTTTTCTTAGCATATTTATTTACATCTACTTTATGTTATTTACTACATTTATACAATGTTTTAGTCCTCCTAATTTGATTAACTAGGATTACTATTTCCTTGCACTTATTTCTATGGTAGTTAATCATTTTGTTGAACCTGAATTCTATTTTTTGTTTATGCCCATTACTCGTAGTAGTCATTTTGGCCCTCTCCATTATTGTGAGATTTATTCCTCTCTTCCTCGTCACTCTAGATCCATGAATAACATACCTCCCTCTATAACTGACAACCCCTTAGACACCTCCACTAGGTTCCCCTTCACGAAATTGAAACTGCGATTAGTGAAAAATCCTATGACGAGGAAACTGATGTTCACCAAGAATAGCTTGATGCTATCACGGATTTTTTGTCAAGCTTTACGTGATAATCCCACTCATCTCCCTCATGTTTTCATGCTCGCGGCTAAATGATCTCGTGAGGAATCCCTACATGTTTCTTCCGCTCCTATGGCCTCTACACCACCCATTTCTACTCCACCTATTACAAATGCTACCCCTCGAAACCATCAAGGTGATTATTGTATCCCACTTGGTTCATCCTCTAATTCCCCTGATTATGCATTATTGTACCAAGATCTTCAAAACCAAATCCACTAGTTACTAGTCACCACTTCTAAAGGACCCCTACCGCTCAATTCCACCTCCTTGTTGCATTATCCATTTGCGCTATCCATATCTACTTACCTGTTCCCATCTAACTTCATCTCTCCCAAACTACCCATTTTTAAAGGACATGGTGACCCACAAGATCATCTTCATGCTTTTTGTGTTGCTTTTCTAGACTACGTTGATGATCTTACTATCCTTGCTAAATTGTTTCTGTGTAGTCTACAAGATTATGTGATGTGTTGGTTCTATGACTTAACACTCCACTTAGTGGTTTCATTTACATATTTGGCCGTTGATTTTGTCATGCACTTTTCTATCAATATCAGTTCCACAATCTACTATCCCCAAATCACTCAACTCAAACAAGGCCCCACTAAATGCTTCCCTGATTACGTCTTACGATATAATAATAGTGTCACCAAGATCACTAATGTCCTCGCTGAATCTGAACTACAAGATTAATTTGTCCATAGTATTTTTCCACCTCTCCATGATAGCATTTTCTTTGAAACTTTTCCATCATTCGACCAACTTTTTCACACTCTAAGACTACATGAGACTAAACCAGTCTTTGTCAAAAAGCTCAAATATCAGGATGCCTCTTCTTCCTCTACCCATATGTCAAGTAAGACACAATTTAAGGTGCACGCAAATCAATCTAGAAATTCACAACATACTATTAATGTGTTCTCCACTCCTAGGGAATTTTTCCCTCAGCCATACTGACATCCTTTTACTAAACATAGTACCTTCTCCCCTAAAAAATTTCCTTCTTTTTCCCAAGTCTGGACTTAGAAATTTTTGAGTTGCCACCCTTTGAAAATGGTCCAGTCTGAGTATTTTTAAATCTGACACTTCCCAAGGGATCAAGGATTCTTAGAAACACCTTCATCAAATAGATAATTCTCTCCCCTTTGCAGAAAGGTAAGGAAGTCCTCCTAACTCTTTGTATTTTGTAAGTTATGGCTCGATGGAGTTTGGAGAGGAAATTTTCCCTGGGCAGGCCCGCAAAGATAAATTTTGCACTTATCCCTTTTGGCTAAAAAGTGCAAGAGTCACCAAGTGTCCCACATGCCCATAGAGGAGAATGGAGAAGCGCATGGTGGAGCGGTGGTGCGCTGAGGTAAATTGGGAATTTTTCCCAATGTGAATTTCAAAGGAAAAAATGGAGCCATCAGCCCGCGGAGGAGAATGGAGAAGTGCATGGCGGAGTGGTGGGGCATGGAGGTAAATTGGGAATTTATCCTAATGTGAATTTCAAAGGAAAAAATGGAGCCGTACCCCCGCACTGAACTAGAAGGCACCACATGTCATCAGGAGAGCGGGGCGCAGACTTTTTTTGGGAAATTTTCCCAATGTGAAATCCAAAGGAAAAAGGTAGCTCTTAAGCCTGCGACTAACTAGAAGGTGCCATGTGTCACGGAGTGGCAAGGCCACGAATTTTTTTGGGAAATTTTTCCAAAAGGGAAAATTTTAAAGTTTGACCCCGCCAACCCTAATTTTGACTGTGTATTTTGCCAGTTTTTCCCTAAATCTTCAGAGGGCCATATCTTTTTAACCTGAGCTTGGTTTTTCATGTTTTTGTTATCAATTGAAAGCTGGTGAAATTATCCACACGATGGACACTTCAATTTTTAATTTTGATGGATTTTTGTGGGAGAAAATTGAGAAAACGTCTCTGGCATGTAAAAAACAAAAAATTTCCTCCTGAATTCATTCCAATGTTCTCCTGCCACATGGATTGCCCAATTTCAAAGTAATTAGGGAAAAGGATCAAATGGTTCATATGAAAACTAGCTAATTGAAATATGAAATGCATGTTTGCACACAAAAACTCTTTTTTGGGCTCATCAGAAGTGTTTTCATTGCGACAGATGAATTTGGAAGGGGAAAAATGATGAAATTTGTTCGTAACTACTTCTTGGCCATTTGGGGAAGTTATAACCACCCCTTGCATGCTATTTTTGGTCTTTAGAGAGTCATTGTTTAGGTTGGCAATCAAAATTTGGAAACTGGAGGCACATTTTTGTGAACAGAGGACAAAAACGACAGTCAGTCTTCTTCTATTCTCCTTCTCTGTGTTATTTCTTCTATTCCCACTCGTTGTACGAGTTTCAACTCTGAGATCAATAAAAAAAGGAAGGAATTTTATGTCCCCTCGATGGAAAGATTTATTGGTGTTTTGTAACCAACGTGTTTTATTTTATCTTGTGCTCAGAAATTGTAAATTTGTCTTTCTTTTGTTAATGAATGCATGTAATGAAACTTCCAGTTGATGTGTGTGGGCATCTGACACTCTACCCACAACATTGATTTTCCCCTCCTTCATTCTCACTCCCTCCCCTTTATTAGATTGATTTCTGCTATAGCAAGGAGTTGTTATTATTGCCATAGGGACAAAAGAGTGATCCTATGGATCTTTGGTTGAAAAACCACCATAAATCCACTTAGGTTTTACATGCTAAACAATGGGAGCTGCACCATTCATATATAAATGGACTTAGATTCCAATAGCATTGGCATGAAATCCATAAATTTGTCCACAAGACAAGTTTTCTAACCAACAGTTTTTGGCACCCACCGTGGGTTAGATTTTACAGCATCTGCACCCTAAAATGACCACACTGTTTTAAAGTATTTGTTTAAGTTTTTAAATTCTAAAGTTCCTTGTGATCCACATGAATACGAGTATGAATATTCTTGCAAATCCCCCTAGAGACCTTCTTCATTATTTCATATCAAAGAAGATATCATTTTATACCTGAAGGAGGCTATTTGGCATATTAGGTAGAGTGTAAAACATCACTCTATTGCTACAAAGATTTTGGACTGAGAAGAAGAACCTGCTTTTGAGTTGGAAGATAAAAAATAGATTCCAACACCTCAGAGAAGACAATAAGCCTTCAAGTTGGCTGATAGAAGGTATACTTGCTAGCTGAGGAAAGGAGGACTGATTGACCCTACTTTTGAGAAATTAGAGAGAGAAGAAGCAGAGGTTATAACTCGGTTTGAAAGAGAGGAAGAGATTAGAGCTCAACTTGAAGAAATTGCAAGAATCCAAGCTGCAGTAGAGGAAAGAGAAGCAGCCCTAGCTGTTGAAGAAGCCAGAAATAGAAACAAAATGGTTGATAATGAACGTGAAACACGTGCACCCAATGTACCATGGGGAAGAAATACTGGTCCACTTTCTCTCCCATGAATACTCTATGATCTGCAAAGAGGTTCAAGAAAGAATTTTCCCAAATTCAAAGGAGATGGCTCCCAACTCCCTGAAGAACATGTAGCAGCCTTCATCACTTCTTGTGCTGTGTTAGGTGTTGAAGATGAAAATGTGTCGGTTAGAATTTTTGTGGAGTCACTCCAAGAGAAAGTTGCTGAATGGTTTTACATGCTTCCTGCAAGATCTATTACTGGTTGGGAAGATATTAGAAAAGAATTTGAAAATATATTCAAGAGTGCTAAAGATGGTCAAGAGCTACTGGTGCAATTAGTTCAAATAAAGAAAGAAAGCTCTGAATACATGAGGGACTTTGTAGCAAGGTTTGACAGACTAACAAGAAGAGTCCCTGAAGATGTGCTACCTCCTGAGAACCACCTGAGAAGATTCTTCATCAGTGCCTTGCCATCAAAAGTCGGTTTCTTCCTCAGAAGAACCCAACCAAACACACTGAGGGAAGCTCAAAACTTTTCCATTGAAACTGATGATGACTTAATCCTCTCTGGAAAGGTGAAAGGCCCAAATGGGAAGTATAAGGGTCAGAGTTCAGATTCAGTAACTACAGATCCTATGTTCTAGAAAATGGAAAATGATTTGGTTGCCTTGAAGAAACAACTATCCTAAATGACAATGATAAATACTCCAAGGAGGCCAAACTTCCCTGATAGATAAAGAATTACACCACCTCCTCGCTAACTTTCCCTTGAAACGCCTCTTGTTAATGCTATCTATGACACTAGAGAATTAAGAGAGGATGCTAAAATTGATGAACTTGAAGGAGAAATAGCAGAAGAATATGAAGGATACCTCGAAATTGAAGAAGTTGATATGCACAATGGCTTGTTTGAGTTTTTGGATGATGGGGAAGAAGAAGAGGAAGCCCCAAACTTCTCATGTGCTATCTTCACTCGAGCTCAATCTAAGAAAGATGCTCTACCCACCGTGGCTCAAGAGGAAAAGAAAACTAAAGAAGATCCCACTCCAGCAGCCCCACAAAAGAATATCATCAGTAGAGGCTCACCATTACCACCCTCAATGGATTCAGCCAAAATGAAACTGGGCCAAATGGCTACTAGAGATCAGGATGTTATATCTAGTAAGTCACCTTTTCCTTCTAGCTCACAAGTTATTAAAAAATCCTCCCTCAAATGAATTCTATCCTAAGTTAGCCAAAGTTCCTCAAAGACCCTTAGTATTTAAACCTTCCCTCACTCCAGGAACTCCCCCCTCATCCAACATTTTCCCATTTGATTTTGTGGAACATGCAAGTAAGACCAAAGTGAAGCTATCAGAGATTGAATACTTACAAACACACCCTGCTCAGTTTGATAAACTAATCAGTGTTGTTCGGAGGAGAATTTCTATACCTTCAAGTTCAAATTATAAAGGTCTACTCCTGACACCATCTACACCACATGCTCAAAACATGCTGGCCCTAAGTGCTTCTAAAATAGATAAGGTGGAACCCTTCTACTTGTCTCTTCTCATGACTGGTTTTGAGCTCAACAATTACATCATTGACTCGGGAGCTTCTGATAATGTAATGCAACTCAAAGTTATCAATGCTCTCAGCCTGACACTAACTACAGTTAATGGAACTTGTTACTTAATGGAATCCAAGCAAGTACCACTAGTAGGAAGGATAAAATATGCACAAGTGGCTTTGGCTGAATACCCTGACAAGAAAGTACTTCTAACCATCTTAGTGGAAGACATTCTAGCATCTTTTGGCATGCTCTTGAGTAGAATTTTTTGTAGATACCTTGGGGGAGAGAAAGATGTATTGGACCTTTGCAACTATTCCAGTAAAGGGTGAGATGAAGAGTTTGCTTCCGGTAAGAAAAATGAAGTTTACAGTAAGAAGATCTAGTGACCCAAGAGCTAATATCCTCTTTCAAGATTGTGGATTAGGAAACTATTTCCTTCACAATGAGAAGAAGACTTGCCACTTTCCTCAGAATTAGAGAAATATCAGGTCTGGACTATGGAGTTTGATGGAAGCCATTCCAAATTAGGCTCAGGGGCTAGTGTTGTGTTGTACGCTCCTTCTAATGTGATGCATCCTTTTGCATACAAACTGCAGTTTGACAACGCCAACAATACAGTATAATATGAAGCTCTCCTCTTGGGCATAAGTGTAGTAGAAGACATGGGAATAAAAAAGATGAGATGCCTTGGTGATGTAGAAGTGAGAGTGAAGCATATCCACTAGCAATATTAGGTGAAGAACCCAAGGCTTAGGCATTACAAGAATAAAGTGTGGGATTGCATTGAATTCTTTGATGCATTCTCTATTAAAGACATCCCAAGACAAAAAAATGAAAGATCTGATTCTCTTGTAGTATCAACATCTCTATTGGCTCCTCATCCTTCTTTTCGAAAAGATAAAATAACCATTGAGATGGTTTTTAGACTAAGTGTACCTGATAACACAGATCACAGGAAGTTTTCAATGACGAAAATCATATCTTATCCTTCTTGGAGTAAAGAGATAACTTCAATAATCTCTTCTTTGAGGGAAGTGTTAATCCACATAGAGAAGCCATGGCTGAAGATGCATCAGATGAATTTGAAAGAGTGGATGCTGAAGGCATGATTAGATTGAAAGGTAATAATATCCCCAAAGGTTTAGTCTCTCTAGAGGACTTGTTTGAAAAGCATGATAGATTTAGTCATGAAAAAGAAAAGCTATCTTCTCGTTGTCCATTTGATTTTGACAAGGAAAAAATTAGGACTTCTGAAGATCCAAGGATGGTTAACATTGGTAAATGTTGCTCACCTGAAGAGAAAATGAAGTTCATTTCTTTTCTTAAAAAGTAATCTGATGTGCTAGCCTACTCTTACGACGAGATCAAATATTTTCAACCGAAGGAAATGCATCATTCCATGCCTCTGAAGCAGGATGCTAAGCCCTTCAGGCAGAAGAAAAGACCCTATAATCCAAATATTGCTGATGTTATCAAGGAAGAAGTGAACAAGATGCTAAATTCCAAAATCATTTTCCCCATTCACCACTCAACATGGGTGGAAAACATTGTACCAGTTAGAAATAAAAACGGGGAGATCAGAATATGTGTAGATTTCAGAAATCTGATTCAGGCATCTCTCAAGGAAAATTACCCTATTATAATCATGGATCATATCCTACAAGTAGTTACTGGATCTAAGATGATACTTTGCTTGATGACTTCTCAGGGTATAATCAAATTAAAGTGGCCGAAGAAGATTGTAACAAGATGGCCTTCACAACTCCTTGGGGAAATTTTGCTTACAACATGATGTCTTTTGGCCTGATCAATGTAGGAGCCACCTTCCAAAGAGCCATGGACCTCACTTTAAAAGATCTCAAGCATTTCATTATCATATACCTTGATGACTTAACCATGTTTTCAAAGAAGAGAAGTGAGCATATCTTTCACTTGGAGCAAATTCTTGAAAGATGTAGAAAACATGGCATTTCTCTAAATACCAAGAAGTGTATCTTTGGAGTCATAGAAGGAAAGTTATTGGGACACATCATGAATAAGCATGGAGCACATATTGATGCTGAGAGGGTAAGTGTTATTCAAGCACTATCTCTTCCCACCAGTAAGAAAGGAGTGCCCTCATTATTTGGGAAGGAAACTTTTCTTCACCGCTTTGTCCCCAAATTTTCTAAACTAACAAAGCATATCACCTCCATGATGAATCATCAAACAAGTTTCAAATGGTGTAGTGAAGGAAAATCATCATTTGAAGAAATCAAGAAGGCCATTTCCTAAGATCCAACGCTGGTATCTCCATATTTAAGCAAGGAATTCATCATGTACTGTTATGCCTCAGAGCACACTCTTTCTACTGTCCTAGTTCATAAGAATGATGAAGGATTGGAAGAACCTATTGCTTTCATGAGCTGCCCTTTGAAGAAGCATGAAATAAATTATATTCAATTGGAGAATCATGCATACATAGTGGTCAAGGCCATGAATAATTTCAAATTCTACATACTTAACTCTCACACCATGGTGATGGTCTTTGGAAGTTCAATCAAGTCCATTTTGACACAACAAGATCCTAGAGAAAAAAGAGGAAATTAGATTGCAAGGATCCAAGAGTATGACATGGAGAATAAGCCCTCTAATTTGGTTAGAGGAAATGGTTTGTGCAAGTTTATTATTGAAGATGAATCTCTCAAAGTTCAGCTTAGAGAAAGAGATGACACTTTCCCAACCTGCTCATAAGATTGCCCACAAGTTCTCTTTGAGAACACTACAAAGGAATGGTATGCATACATCACTTTCTTTCTTACCTATGGGGACTACCCTCCTCATTTAGATTACAAGCAATGAATAACTCTCAGGCTAAAAGAAGCCAAATATGTGATTTGGAATCATGCACTCTACAAGAAATGGATAGATGGTTGTTTTCTCAAATGTGTTGACAAGGAACATCAAGAAAAACTCCTCAAAGCCTATCATGATCAAGCTTGTGGTGGACACTTTTCAGCCATGGTGACTGCCCACAAAATTCTCAAAGGTAGATATTATTGGACTTCTCTTTTTGTTGATACTTAGAGATGGGTTTCTAAATGAAAAGCATGCCAACGATTTGTTAGAAAACCATAGTTAGCTACATTGCCTCCCATGCCTGTGATTATTGAAGAACCATTTCAACAATGGGGGCTGGAATTCATTGGAATTTTGAATCCCCATTCAAGTGTTGGGCATACTTATGTGCTCACTGCCACGGACTACTTCACCAAATGGGTGGAAGCCATTCCAACCAAACAAGCTAGTTCTGAAGTAGTTTACACTTTCATCAAAGAATACATCATTTTCTGTTTTGGGGTGCGTCAAAATATTGTTATGGACAATGCCACTTATTTCTCTTCAAGAGAATTGATAGAATTTTTTTATGGCTTCGGGATTTCTCTTGCTCATTTTTCTAACTACTATCCTCAAGGGAATGGTCAAGCTAATTCAAAAAACAAAAATATTGTCACCATTATCTACAAGCTTGTTGATGAGAATCAGAAGAATTGGCACAAAAAATTATATGATGCATTGTGGGCTGATAGGATCACTCCTAAGAAGGCAATAGACATGTCACCTTTTTAGTTGCTATATGGAGTTGAAGCAGAAATTACTATTAAAATTGAAATTCCAGCTCTCAAGTTGCTTCAAATAGTGGAAGAAAACCAATATAGAGATTCAATTAACAAGAGGATCCTTTTCCTTGAAAAGCTAGAAGAGATAAGATCCCAGGTAGTGGAAAAAATCAAAGAACATCAGCTAAAAGTGAAGAAGCTCTTTGACAGAAGAGCCAAAGCAAGGGAGTTTAGACCTGGAGATTTGGTCCTACTTTGGGACAAGAGGAGAGAGACAAAGGGCAATCATGGTAAGTTTGATTCTTTGTGGTTGGGTCCATTTCAAATTCAAAAAGCTTGTGGTGAGAATGCCTTTCTCTTATCATACTTAGATGGAACTCCATTGGGATTGCCTAGAAGTGGGAAATATTTGAAGTTGTACCATCAGTGAAAGTGAGTTTTCCCTCACCCTATACCATAAATTTTTTTGTTTCCCCTTTTCTGTTGTGTGTGTTTTGGTTGGTGTGTTTCCTTCCTTCCTTCTTTCTTTCCTCAGTATTGTACATAACTCTGCAAGGCCCAATGGATAAGGCACTGGTCAACGTTATATGTTTTAAAACTTAATATTCTAGATCATCATGCCATGTTTTCTCCCTGTTCAATCCATGCCATGTCCCCAAGCTAGATCCACTGTTGTCCCCTCAAAAAATTTCATTCTTTTTCCAAAGTCTGGACTTATAAATTTTTGAGTTGTCACCCTTTGAAAATGGTTTAATATGAGTATTTTGAAATCTAAAACTTCCTAAGGGGTCAAGTATTCTTAGAAACACCTCCATCAGATAGAGAATTATTTCCCCTTTCCAGAAAGGTATGGAAGTCCTCCAACTCCTTGTAATTTGTAAGTTATGGCTCGACAAAGTTTGGAGGGGGAATTTTCCCTGGGCGGGCCTGCGGAGAGAAATACAACACTTAGCCCTCTTGGCTAAAAAACACAAAAGTCACCAAGTAGCCCACAGGCCTGTGTAGGGGAAGGAAATGCATTGGTGGAGGTGGGAGATAAATTTTGCACTTAGCCCTTTTGGGGTTAAAAGGCTCAAAGGAAAATTCTGGCCCACAAGCCCACAAAGGAGAAGGAAAATAAATGGTCTTCAGCCCACGGATGAATCACAAGGTGCCGTGTGCCCTCTGAGCAATGGGCCGACAGATGAAAGTTAAACTTCGAGCCTTTTTGGTGAAAATGGTCACAATGTTCAAAGGTGAGTTATAACCCTGCATTCAATCAAATCACACCACGTGTCCTCACCAGACCGGAGAATCAGGCCTGCGGAAGAAATCATGATTTCAAGCCATTTTCCAAAAATGGTCAGAATGTTCAGAATTACATAGCGACCCCATATCCAGTCAAAGCACACCACGTGTCCTTGCTAGATCAGAGCTATGAGCCCACAGAGTTTTTTGGGAAATTTTTCAAAAAGGGAAAAAATTAAAGTTGGACCCCGCCAACCCTAATTTTGACTCTGTATTTTGTTAGTTTTTCCCTAAATCTTCAGAGGGCCATATCTTTCAAACCAGAGCTCATTTTTTTGTTTTTTTGATATTAATGGAAATCTATTGAAATTATCTACATGATAGAAAATTCAATTTTAAATTTTGATGGATTTTTGTGGGAAAAAATTGAGAAAACATCTCTGGCATGCAAAAAATGCAAAAACGTTTTTCCTCGACTCTACTCCAATGTTCTCTTGCCACGTGGATGGCCCGATTTCAAAGCAATTAGGGAAAAGGATCAAACGGTTCATATGCAAACTAGAAAATTGAAATATGAAACAAATTTTTGGACACAGAAGCTCATTTTAGGCTTGTCAAAAGCATTTTCTTTGCTGAAGAGGAATCTGGAAGAGGGGAAATGATCAAATTTGTTTGTAATAGCCCAAGATACAAACGCATGGAGAAAATCTAATGTCTTATATTCAAACTGGTAAATTGGGTGTAACGTTTGCTCACATAGTCTAGTTTTTGACACGACATGGGAATTTTTATTCACAAGGATGGAATTCAAAGAGGCATGGATAATTTGTAGGTTTGTAACCATTTTACTTTGGGAATATAATGACACTTCAATGTCATTCACGGGACTGGCAATCGAATTTGAAAACTGGAAGCACATTTTTGCAAACAGAGTAAAAAAATGGCAGTCAATCTTCTTCTATTCTCATTCTCTACATTATTTCTTCTATTCCCACTCATTGTACAAGATTTCAACTCTGAGATCAATAAAAAATGAAGGAATTTTATGTCCCCTTGATGGAAAGATCGATTAGTGCTTTGTGACCAACATGTTTTATTCTGTCTTGTGCTCAGAAAATTGTAAATTTGTCTTTCTTCTATGTTAATTAATTCATGTAATGAAATTTTTAGTTGATGTGTGTGGGTATTTGACACTCTACCCACAACATTGAACTTCCCCTCCTTCATTCTCACTCCCTCCCCTTTCTCAGATTTATTTTTGGCTATAGCAAGGAGTTGCTATTATTGCCATAGGGACAGTGGAGTGTTCCTATGGATCTCTGGTTGAAAAACCACCATAAATCCACTTAGGTTTTACATGATAAATAATGGGAGTTGCACCATTCAAATGTATAGGGACTTAGATTCCCATAGCATTGGCCTGAAATCCATAAATTTGTCCACAAGACAAATTTTCTAGCCAACACTCGTTAAGTGTTTTATTGCCACAACTCATTGATAGTAATCTCCTTACTCTATCACCACCTTTGTAGCTTGACCCATCCCGACCCAAAGGGTGTAACTTTGATGACCGCTCTTATTGTGATTATCATCAATGCATTACTGAATCCACTTATCATTGTTTTAAGCTCCAACATCTTATCTAAGACCTACTTGATGGTGGCCATACTGAGCTCCCAGAATCATCCACATCCGTCCCTACCAATGATAACCACAAACTCTAAATCTTTAATAACCCCCTCCCTAAACACGATACTAAACATGTCAATTCATTCTCTAACTATGTCTGCCATACATTGTCTTCTCCCCTTGTCCCTCTCAACTTTCTCATTTCTCACATTGCCACTTCAACACTGGTTATTTCCTTCTCAATGCTGACTACCACACTACGTTCTTCTCTAACCATTTACATATACAAGCCAATATCAGCTCAACCACTATCAACAACACTAAATATGACCCATCTTCCCCTATTAGTGTATGTTCTCTGTCCTTTTTACAATCTATCAGGTACCCTCCATCATGAATTGACTATCCGTTCAATAGACCCTATGGTGTTGTTAAGTCACATATTATAGTTGGTCCTCTCACTCTTCTCATCCCTTACCTTGTTAGTTTAAAAATTAACAGATGTAATTTACTGCTCGGTCTCAATTGGATTCATAAATCCTAAGTTGTTCTTTATATCCTTCATTTGCACCACAAATTTGTATACAACAACCAAGTTATTTCTATTAATGGCATTCCTCCCTCCCCTCCCTTATTGGTGCCTTCTCATTCTGATATTCATATGTCTTCCCCTCTTACTCATACAACTCCTCTAAAATTTCCCACAATGCATACCACTCCTAATTTACTGCCTCGATTGGCCTCTACACAAACATGTCACTCCATTAGTCCCACACACTAGCACATGCCTCTTCCTAAGACCACTACCGCGTCTCTTTGGTGATCACCACCTCGTTTTATTCCACATGGCTCATCCCCTCCCTTACGCACAACGCCTCCTCTATCTCCTTCATCCACACACTTTAATACATCTCACAATTTGTCTTATGTGCACCCATCGCATGCATATCGACTTCATTCCCCCTTGTAGTGTTTGTCTCCCATACCACCCTTTCTCGACCATCATCCTAAGGTTTCATCATCCCAGACACTAATCTTTAGACCTCCGTCCATAAACCTTATTGGTTGACCCCTCCTTTCTGATACACATGGGGGGCATAACACATTATATTCTCCCCCCTTCTCTATTCTTGCATACTTCTATCATCTTACACTATATACTTTATATGTACCCTCATCAGTTCTATCTTGCGCGTTGCACCTCCCTCTTTACTCGATGCCACACTTTTGTGCTTTGGTTCACATTGGACTATTGAGGGATTACCATTAAACTAAACTCCACACACTGCACTATAGGTCTTACACACTTCTATTATATCATCATAGTCTACATCCTACATTATCTTATTCATCTCATCATCTATCTCACCCACGCTACACTAGTCATAATTATGTACGAGTCCATTTTTATATTTCATCCATACAATCTATATTTGCACTAGGTCATATTATCTATGGGTCTATATTTACCTATCATCATTACATATTTTATCTACACCTATATCCACATCTTACATAGTGCATCTATCCATCATATACATGTTACATACTACACTAGATTCCATTACATATGGATTTAGTAATACTTATCATCATTACTATTTCATCTCACACATTATATATTCTGTATACATTACACATCCTACATTACATTGCCCATACCACACATTTACATACCATATTCATCACTTGGTCATTTACTCTACGTTGTCTTCTACACGATGTGCTCATTACCCTATGATGCACTCTAGTTCCTCGGTCCATACTCAACTACTGAGGGTTTACCAATCAAATGGACCTTACCTACGTGCGATATGTCATCATATCACATTCATCGGACTAGTGACCAATGCTCTAGGATATATCATCACCCACACTCATCATCACATCATGTAGTGGTATACACCTTAGGTTAAATCACCACTCTTTTAATCAATTTCTCATTATCCTCTTACATCCTATCATTACATATTATATTATCATATTATAATCCATTCTATTACATCATAATTCATCCTACTCATCACTTAGATGTATACAATTTAGGATAATTCACCACCGCATCCTTATTCATCATGTAGTGGTCCACACTTAGTACTAAATCACCACCTTCCATTTTCCACTGCATACTCATATACACTTCATACACTCTCATCACCCATCTCGTAGTGACATACGCTATAGGTTAAATTTAAACATTCTTCTTCCATCATGTCGTGATATACACTTAGGGATAAATCATCACTCTTCTATTCAACCAAGTCGTGGTATACACTTATGCTATAGGATCCACACAAATCTTCTACCCATGTTACATTTCATCACCACTCCACATACACATTCATCATAGTACGCTCAATACAACCAACACTACTCAACCATTTCCCGATGATACACTCTTGTTTACAGTTCATTCTTGATTACTGAGGGGGAAAAACAAAATGAACCTCACTGCATACACTTTCATTCACTCATGGGGGCACTTTTATCCTATCATTCCATCTTGTATTCCATTCCATCCATCCATAGCATACTGCACTATCTTGGTAGCATTTACTCTTACTTACTAGTGTTTTACATGACCACTTTACTACACATGTTCGATTTCTTTCTTCTATGTCATTATCATACATGCATGCATATTCACACCTTTGCCTAATGTTATTGCAGATACATGAAATTTATAGATGGCATGGATGCTCACCTTCTACCCTTACTATATTGGTCACTGGGGGCATCCACATTCATCTTATCTAGGTGCTATTGTTTCATTTTTTACTCAGAATATTATACTACTTGTTCATACACACTTTGACATATTAGTTATCACTCTAACATGCTAACGGGTGTTCCATGTGCAACACTTGTTTTGAAGGTTTACATGTTTCTATGACTACTTGTTTGTTTCTATTTATCTTCCATTATTTTCTATTATATGCGGGCTTCACCCTTTGCTTGTGTGCACACTTGTTTGCTATTTGCGGCCATGATGGCCTTGCATTTCTTACGACATCATGAGTGATGTCCCTTGTTTGTATCCCACTTTGTACGGTCTTGTTGATATTCCTTGCATGTTTACACTACTTTGTTTGGTAGTTTCTACATTGTTTGAATATTTTTACACTTGTCTTATTGTATGCATGTGTTTTTAGACTAACACTTGAATTGACTAGCCATCCCCTTTTGTGCATGCATTGGTATCTACCAAGCACTTCCCTTTGCCTTTGAAGGGTAGAGTTATACATGCTAGAGTGTGGTTGGTCCTCTTTTGGGGCCGCATTCTCCTTCCAGGGTTATTGCATGTGTCCCTAAAGAGGGGGGCATCATTGAGGGTTTTCTACTAATGCAATGTATTTACACTATTTCAAACACAACGAGTGAGTTCAAACCAGTCTATGAACTCCATACACAGTGGCCTTAACAAGACATGGTGTCCTTTGGCAATTATGTGGAGTAGTTACAGGATTAGGGGTTACAATGGGTGTGCCTCTCTACACTTATATGTCCAGTGGCGTTGGATCACCTAAAAAACCAGGATAGTATAGAGATCTCTTCAACAAATTTCAGTAGAAGCAGTTAGAGTTAAAGGACACAAAGCATTTCCTCCCTACACTTCTTCAGAAAGGGTGGCATGAGATCACCCGAAAAACTCGTGACAATACAGGATATCATTCTACACCCTTTTTCTCGACATGGATCAGGTACACATGTTCCATTTACACTTTTTCTAGCATATTTTATATTTGCGTACTTTACACATGCGTATTTTACACAACATTTTTACATAAATACATATTTGACTACTTGATCATTTTCTCCTTCCAGGTCTACCGTATGAGAAACAAGTAGTCAAATTGGGGGCAACAATAATAATAACAATGACAAAAACAACGACAACACACCGTGACGGTACTTACCATACTAACCATGTAGGTACACTACACACGCGAACTACCCTAGGTTCACTCTCATAAATTTTTATGCAAATTTTTCATCTTTAGAATCCACGCTCCTCCACATTTTTCTTTTTGTCATTCCACGCTTGATTCTAGTCCATCAACACGTCTTCTATTACACTTTACATGGATATTAGTTATGCGTCTCTATCTACTTTATGTTACCTAGCTTTTCTCTCACCAACATAAAGTGGGGGAAAAATGTAGACACAAAATTATGCACTTTAGACATATTTTGGCTTGGTAATATACTACTATTTAAAAGGTTCTCAAGTGTACAAAGTATTAATTAATCCCACCTTTTGGCCATATTTATTTCATATTTTATTTCATAGTTCCTGAGTAATTTCCAGCACTTATCCACCCATTTCACAACTTCCCTGACATTATAGCCCTAAATCGAGGCACCCCAACTTGTACTGGGGTGCCCCGGTCCCACTCTGGGTGCCCCAATCTATGCAAATCCCATTTTTCTCCTTTTTGGGTCACTTATAGCTATTTTTCATCTTTATCTTTTTCTCAGATAGCCTTATCGGGATTAATTATGAAATTAAGTTTCAGAGCCCTATAAATATAAGCTATAAGACCATAATGAGGGTCCTAGGTCATAACATTACACATTACTATCACGCCATCTAGAGTTGTGTCCATTACATCACTTGCATCCACATAGGGCCATGCATCAAGGCTAGGAGATCTGTATCACATAGACTTCATAGGGGGAGGGATTATATTCTATTCCATGCACACATGCTATTTACAATTTCTATAGTTAATATTGCTCACTACTTCACAAAATATGATTGGCATGAGAGCACCTTGTGCACGACATGCACACACACACCAGAAATACATCTGGGTCTGAAATGTAGTGCAACACTCAGTGATATGTCCACTAGTTTGGTGGCTAAGGTCAGTCCAACCCATTCACATGCAAATTTTATTTTTCTAGGGTTTGATACTTCTTTTTGCATTGTAGGTCATTTTACAGCTCATCTGGTAGATCTAATGTGATAAATAGGCAAGGTTCGGAACCAACTTGCGACCATACCAGTTGTAGGGTTTTAAGCATTTACAATGTTCAGAGCACCCATATTATAGACCAGAGCACCTCGGGGCACCCCAGTACACTCCCATGTGCCCCAATCACTTCAGATATGCCAGATCTACCCTTCGCAAGGTCCCCGAGTGTTCGTCTACACTTCCATATTTTATTCCCAAACCTGCAACACTGTGCGACCATCTATAACAATCAGCTAAGCCATTTCACCATACTCTCTTACACATCTAGGGTTTAACTTTTCTTAACATATTTATTTACATCTACTTTATGTTATTTACTGCATTTATACAATGTTTTTAGTCCTCCTAATTGGATTAACTAGGATTACTATTTCCTTGCACTTAGTTCTATTTTAGTGAATCACATAGTGGTCTTTTAGCAAATAAATATATGTTAGATGACCCATGTTATCAATCACTCAAGTATGTTATCCAAAATAAAATGATGTATGTTATGGGATATAAAGGATATAGATGTGACATAAACGAGTGAGGTATATAGGAAGCTCTTTTGATACCACATCGTAAGGTTTGTAAGTACGGTATTGGTGTCCAACCATATGGGTCCAATCCTCTAGAGGTCAATGAAACTTATTCTGAATGATAAGATAGTTCGTATGATTATTAAAATGAAATAGATTCTCACTGTAGTATTTATTAAAACCTTACCTCCACAAATTTATTTTCTAACACGGCTATCTTAACCATATGCCCTACCATTCTCGAGTTAAATATTGTCTATCCTTCCCTTGTCCTCTTGGACCAACAACAACACATGCCAATCAAATTATTTGAGAATGATGATGCAACTGGTGAGTTTACAGGTCTCCGTGACGATATTCCTATTGGTGATCATAATAAGGGCTTCTCCATTAATCTTGATGCGTGCACGTACTTTGGGGAGGAGGCTGAACTTCATGGTCAAAAAAATCAAAAGAAAATCAAGGGCAAGATATCCACATAGAAGCCTTGTAAAAAGAAAAATTCCCAAGTCCTATAGTGAAAACCTCTTCGAGGCACTTGCAGAAAAACAAAGGGAAAAATCACTAGACATAGAAAGTGACCACTCTAAGGGTGAAAATATCATTGAGACACCCTTAGATGAAGATATTATTCTCTCCCCTGATCCTACATGTATGGAGGAAGAATCCAAATTACTAATGGAGGAGACTATGGACGTGAACATTGGAACGAAGGAGCAATCTATAATGGTTAAGTTGGGAGCTTCACTTTCAACACAAAAGAAAAAGACCTTTGTCATGCTTCTACATGAATTTTCAGATATATTTGTTTGGTCCTATGCGGACATGCTAGGGTTAGATCCCTCATTAGTAGTCTATAATCTAGTTGTGCATGAAGAAGCAAATCCCATCAAGTAGAAGCTTAGAAAGATGCATCCTCATATTGCCCTATTATTAAAAGAAGGACTAGAAAATTTAATGGTGGTAGGCTTCATCATGCCTATTAATTATTCAGAATGGATTTCTAATATAGTACCTGTACAAAAGAAACCCATTGGTCTCAAGATATGTACAAATTTCAGAGATATTAATAAAGCATGTCCCAAAGATGATTTTCATCTTCCTAACATTGACATGATTTTTAATTCAACGACTAGTTATGAAATTCTATCCCTCATGGATGGATTTTTGGGGTGTAATCAGATTAAAATTGCAGAAGTAGATCAAAACAAGACAACTTTTATTACCTGTTAGGGAGCATTCTGTTATAAAGTCATTCCCTTCAGCCTCAAGAATGTAGGTACAACCTATCAAAGGGCTATGTCTGTAATATTTCACAACATGATAAATGATATAATGGAATATTATGTGGATGACATCTTGGGAAAATATAGGACTAAAGAGGACCATCCAACGATCTTGTGATGCATCTTTTAGCGTATTAGAGACTATAAGGTTAGACTGAATCCAAATAAATGTTTCTTCGGCGTGCTATTTGGAAAATTGTTAGTTTTTATTGTTTCAAGGAGAGGAATTGAAGTAGATCCTGCAAAGGTTACTTTCATAACAAAAATGTCTCCTCCTAAGAACATCAAACAATTACACAATTTATAGGGGAAGATTCAAGCCATTAGAAGATTTATCTCCTAGCTCATAAACAAGTTTCATTCATTCACACATCTTCTGAAGAAATATGTTGATTTTCATTGGGGTATAGAACAACAACAAAAAATTTCTTTGTTCAAAGAATATTTATCTAAACTCCATGTTCTAATGCCACCTACTGCATGTGAACCATTGTTGTTATACATTTATGGTACTCAATTTGCAATTGGCGCCGTTTTGGCTCAATATGATATAAATCTGAAATAAAAATCCATCTATTACCTCAGTCACACGTTGATCGCTTACGAGCTCGACTATCTATAGATTGAAAAGGCTTGCTTAGCCATCATTTTTTATTTTAAAAAACTTTGTCATTATTTGCTAAATAATAAGACTAAATTAATTTCCATTATTGATTCACTGAAGTACTTATTATCTAAACCTACACTTACAAGAAGGATGGCTAATTGGATCATCCTACTTAGTGAGTTTGATATCGAGTACGTCAATAAAAATTCATTCAAAGGGTAGGTACTAACGGATCAACTAGATGAAGCCCCTTTTTTAGGAACTGAACCATTGAGTCTGGAACTTCCAAATGCTTCTATGATGTATCTTAAGGATTCCATTACATGTCAGATGTATTTTTATGGATGCTTTACTTTCCATGGTTCAGGAGCAGGATTTTTTCTCATCACTCTCGCAGGAGATGTTATTCCGCAAGCATCCAGGCTTGGTTTTCCATGTACAAACACTATAGCGGAATATGAAACTCTCACTACAAGGTAAAAATAGCTATACATTGGGATATTAGGAAGGTAAATTTAATTGGTGATTCTATTTTAATCATCAAACAAGTAAATAACGAGCACAAAGTTAAGGATGAGAAGCTTATTCCTTATAAGAAAATGGTTGAAAATTTGAAGGAATTTTTTTGTACAGACCATGTTCCAGCACATACCTAGGGGACATAATCGTATAATAGATTCTATGGCTACATTTGGTTCTTTGTTACATATCCCACCAGGAAAAAGGAAACACATTTCTTCATGGAGCATTTAACGACACTATCATATCACATGTACGAGTCTTGTTTGGTATGTGAAGTTGTTGGTCCCTTATCCCCCTGGTATAATGAAATTTATAAATAAATTTATCAATATGAAAAAATAAACCTTATCAAGCCAATAACCCATTACACCCTACTTGGGGGAACACTCTATCATAGAGGCTATGATGGGAATCTGCTACGTTGTGTTAATTCGAACGAATCAACCTTAGCGGTCAAAGGCATTTGCGGGGCCTATACAAGTGGAATGGTTATGGCTAAAAAATTATTAAGAGTAGGCTATTATTGTCCTACCATAGAAACTGACTGTTGTTAGTATGTTAAGAAAATATTGCTGTGCCAAAAGTAAGGAAATATGATACAGGCCCCAACACAGTCTTTGCATCTAATCACAATGTCGTGTCCTTTTTTAAAGTGGGCACTCGATCTCATTGGAAAGATTACCCCTACTTTATCTAATGGCTACATGTTTATTATTACAGTCACTAAGTATTTCACAAAGTGGGTGGAGGTTGTTCATCTTACCTATGTCACTGGTGCATAAATTTCAAAGTTCATCACGAACCACCTCATTTTTCGTTACAACATTCCATTTGCCATTCTAGTTGACAATGGAAATTATTTCAAACAAAATTGTGAAGGCATTGTGCCAACATTTTCAAATCCGACTAAAATGGTCAACTCCCTATTACCCTCAAGGTAATGGATAGGATGAAGCCTCGAACAAGACTCTTGTTTGTATAATGGAAAATATGGTTAACAAGACTGGCCGTAATTGAAATTTACAAATTTATCCTACTCTCTGGGTGTATCAAACATCCATCCACACACATACTGGTGTTACTCCATATTCCTTAGTTTTTGACACAAAAGCTATCCTACTCCTTGAGATTGAGATCCCTTCTTTACGCATATATTTATGAGACTATTTAGACAAAGAAGAGGATTATATAGTTACTAGACTTATGGAACTAGAGTTGTTGGATGACAAAAACCTTCATGCACTGGATCACCTAAAATTGTATCAAAATCGAGTACATCGAGGCTACAAAAAGAGAGTCATACCTCTCTAATTTGAGGTAGGAGACTTGGTCTTAAAATAAAATTAGTTCAACACCACGAAGGATCATGTGAACAAGGGTAAGTTTGAGCCTAACTAGTTAGGACCATATGTTGTGGTTGCTAAGTTTGGTTTAGGTGCATAAAAACTTATTGATTTTGATGGTGATGAGCTGTGGGAACTAATGAATTCCATGCACCTCCAGTGGTTCTACGCTTAAGCATGGAGGAAGTTTAATATCAAAAAATAAAAAAGTATAAAAATAAAAAAATAAAATAAAAAATAAAGAGAAATCAATTCATCTAAGTGTGAAAACCACACAATTGTTGCACTTTAGACAAGTCCTTTGTTGAAAATTGGTTTCTGGTGCTATAGGAGGGTCCATTTTTCACAAGCATCTCATATCTAGGAATACGATGGCTTTATCCTAAGCTAGTTTTTGTCTGTGTCTGAGATACTTTTAAGCCTATCCTTTGTGTCCTTGATCCAGCTGATCCTACTCATGTATGTGGAGAGTTGGCCTTTGAACATTCCCATCTGCATGCTAGGGGATATTTTCACATCTTCACTTTCTTACACATACGTATGACGTTTTGTAAACATTATAGTTTTCCTCCATGATTTCTATTTCATTAATGTATGTATTATGAATAGGGTGTTGTTAAGTATAGTTAGTAGTAGCG
Source organism: Taxus chinensis (assembly GCA_019776745.2). Taxonomy (NCBI): domain Eukaryota; kingdom Viridiplantae; phylum Streptophyta; class Pinopsida; order Cupressales; family Taxaceae; genus Taxus; species Taxus chinensis. The sequence continues at coordinate 752,441,614 of CM034153.1, forward strand.
TCCACTAGAAGATAACGATGCTGCCAATAAAATAAATTACACAAGGTAACAATAAAAGTACATTAGGGAATATTGTGAAAGTGATAGTCAATGGTAAAAAGTAAATATTTTTCATAAGTGGTCCTGGTAATGTTAAAATGTCAAAGTTAGGATAAGTGGATAAATATGATTTACATGGTTAGGAATTAGAAATATTATATTTGTAATAATGACAAGGACTGATGTCATAAATATTTTGTATATTTTATTCGTATAAAGTCTAGAAAGATGGAACCCGTGTGGAATAATAAGGTTTACCTTATCTTAAAGGATAAGCCTACATGAAAGATAAGAGTTGAGGTATGGAATATTATTGGATAAAATAAATTTCTTATCCTATCTTAGAGATAGAGTGGATAAACATGAAAGTGTTATAAATAGAAAGACCACCCCCCTCATTTGATATAGAATAAAGTTATAATAATTATTATATGAATAAAGGATTCATTGTGAAGGTGTGTTAAAAAAGCCATCAAAAGGTGTAACTGTGAATTTTCTCCTGGGATTATTGTTGGAGGTTGAGTGGAGTTGGTAACACACAGAGTAATTCATGGGTGAGATTGTAATAGTATCATGTCAATAATATAATTTACATTTGTATTTCAGATCTTTCATCATTCCTTTATATTATAGTCTGTGGTATTCTTGTGTTATTATGTTTACAAATTACTATCACCAAACCAAAGGCTGTGCATTACTAAAATGATCATAGCATGAGGATTTCCTGGTGAAATATTATCATAGTGCTGGATTGGTGTTGACATTTTGGTTTTGTTGTTGGGACCATTCCTCATTGGTGGAATTTTTGTAGAGATAGTCCCATATAGTCAAAAATCATTTTAAGGGTAACATTTTATTATTATGAATAGTATTTACCCCAGTAAAGTCACTTTTTACTATGAATAGTATTTACCACATTAAATTCAATTTTTACCATGAATAGTATTTACCACAGTAAGGTCAGTTTTTACCGTGAATAGTATTTACCACGGTAAAGTCAATTTTTACTATGAATAGTATTTACCACAGTAAAGTTAATTTTTACCATGAATAGTATTTACCACAATAAGTCAAGTTTTCCATAGTAAATGTATGTTTGTCGTGGTCATTCCTATTTACTGCAAAAAGATGTAGAGTCACTTTCTATTGTATTGATTCCAATTATTTTTACACATAAGTCTTGTTGATTGTACTTGTGGGTTGGTATTTCACTGTGGTTATTTTTGTTAAAAATGAGAAAGATTCATGTTTTTTCAGCCCAATCTAATGAGGATGCTCCCTCTTTCATCCAAGACTTTAAATTATCTTACATTTGTAATGGCCTCATTAGAAGGGAATAATGGACTGAGTTTTTTCCTATCTTTTTTTATGGTTAAGCCCTTAGGTGGTTTGAAACACTAGGGGATAATGTTAAAGACTCATGGGATTTATTAACTGAAAGTTTGGAGCCCAAAGAAATTGTTATGAAGGTGGAGCCTACACCAACACCTTTGGTCTAGACCCCACAACCACTCTCAGTGAGCAAAAATAGTCTCTCTAGTACATCTATTGAGTATGAGGATCTCCTTAGGAAAATGGGCCAATTAACTATTAATCTTATTCAAGGGAAGGAATTCAGTTCCCAAATTTCCTAGGGAGGAGATAGAGTTCCAAAATAAATATATCTAAAGTTGTATGTTATGGTTTTCATAAAAAGGGTCATTATAAGTATAATTCTGTAGATAGGGCCTCTACATCTAGTAAAAGAGGAAATGATAAATGAAAAGAACCTGTAAATTATTTTGATGTGGTAGATAGGATCATAAATAATGAAGCAGATGTGTTTGTGACAAAAAGAAAGAAAGAAAATGATAACCAAGATGGAAATGATCCTAAGAAGATGAAAGGAGAAACTAGCAAGAAACATAGGAAAATAAAGTTGGGTGTACAGGATTTTATGATTTCATAGGGATAAGGTCCATACTCCATCTTGGAAGATCTGTCCAAGCAGCCTATAAATATTACCTATGGACAAATTCTTGTTATGTATTCTGAGAAGAGGCAAGAGTTGTGAAGTGGAATCAATGCTCGACGAAGGAAGGAGGTTGAGTTCCCTATTTTAGAAGCAGAGGCGGATCCTTATGCTCCAAAAGATGATGTCTTATGTAATAGAATTTAAATTCATTATGTTTTAGTAGATGGAGGTGCTGCAATTAATGTAATGACCAAGTCTGCAATGAATATGCTGGGTTTAAAAATTGATCGCCCATTAACACTTATGCTAAGATCATTAAATAAGGGAAATGTTAGGAATTATTAGCGCTCACATGATTTATTACGTGAGTTATTATGTGTGTGTGAATATATTATCTTTGATAATACATTAATAGTTAGTTGTAAGTGGTTATATTGTTGATTTGCAATATAACGTACTAGTTTATTGTTAGTGTTCATATATAATATGTTAATTTGTAACTGGTGTAACACCCACACGATTCATGGAGAGAATTGTGGGAGGTTGATCCCCTAACTATAGGCTATCTAAGCCTATATATTGGCCTATCCACGAGCTATATTGAAATGTAGTGGTTGAATATAATATTGAATGAAATATTATTACGTGGTTAAGAAATTATTGTCCATGATAATATGAATCGAGCTCCAGATTTAGTATCAGAACATTCAGATCCAGTGCCTTAATGGAGCTATGAGGTGTATACGGGGAAGAGCCACTATGGTTCTTGGCTAACCCAACTAATGAGATAGAATTAATCTTCCTCTCTAAATTCATCAATCTGTATAGAAGTGTCAAATTGGGCATGTATACAAACTACATACATTGTTTTCTACCTTGCATTCAAATTTAGTCTCTGAAAATTTGAATTTAGCTTGTGTACATCCACAAGCTCATATTTTATTGATTTGACTATGAATTACTATTAATTGAATATTTGTGCAATCCAACAAGGATTGTTTTACTAGGTTTAAAGTTGTGTATTTTCTTCCTATGGGACTGTATTTTGGCTGGGTGATGCCATTGAAGACTGTCATATAAAATCTAAGAGTTTTCATGTATATAACTTAGGGAGCTATTTAAAAATAGATAAAGTCAGTTGTGGATATTGGAGTTTTTCATAGGTTTTAGTTTCACCAAAACGACTCGATACATACCAATACACCACTCATCTAGATCAAAATTGATTACAATCTATAACTCGTCCTATTCACTATTTATTGTATCAATATATACAATGTGATAGAATACATCTCCATACATTCTCTCCTATTTGAATTTTCTAGCAGTTTACATCAGCGAAATCTGATAGTAAGTTTGGAATTTGAAATAGATAAGAATTTATATCCAAGCATTAAGGAAATCTAGTACTTTATTCAGAAACCTTCTATTATTTCCATTTCATAAGTTATCAGACTTGACTTAGCGACTAGTATGTTCATGTGAAGCCTTTGATAATCCTTGTGTACACTCCAAACTTGTTGATCTATGTATGCTAAATGTCAAATATGTATTTATCCACACATATACCTTCTTGTAGTCTCGTACGATGTTGAAGGAAAATAGTGCATGTATGCACTACAACCCACCTCTTAAAATTTTTAGCACATGGTACAATTTTTTAAAGTGGTAAAGGAGGGGATACTTAGGTGAATTTAGTCTAACATTGTCAAATTTTGTGTCTAATGTCAAAAGTATTTGTTTGATCGTGTGAGTTCTATTTAGGTTTAGTATGATTTAAAGTATATTTATTTTTTTATGGTCATTTTAAGTGTTCAAATAGGATCCCGCACCCACACTTGAGTCCTCTTTAGGAAGTTTCATATATTATTTTTTACAGCCATTTGTAAAATGTTGAAGTTATTATATGTTTATTTATTATTTAGAAATGTAACTTTATCAAAGGCATAAAATGGTCTATAGTTTAAATAATCCATTATCCGTGTTGAGTCTATACCAAAAATTTGTCAAAATTAGTGTCATCCAATTTGAGTCCATCAAAGTGGTTATTTGTGATTCATTTTTATGTCAATAAATTATGTCATGGTATTTTTAGGTTTATAAATAGTTTTATAAAATGTCATGTCATCAAGGTCATTTAGTGTCACAATTTTTTAAATTGTAAAAATAAAAAATTGTCTTACGAACACATTTTCAATGTTACTCGACGTCCTGACAACCATTGATCCTCAAAATATAAATTCGTTGAGCTAGAAACATGATACTAGAGGTTGGAGGCATACGAGGATAGATGAAAAGTAGCATCCTCTTGTCATTCACCAATGATGGGGCCGCATGGAGCTGTGGTGGCATATTGTGGTGTGTATTTTACTTTTTGCTATGGTTTTAGAGTTCTAGTTTCTGGTGTGCTTCATTTTTTAGTTGTATGCAATGTGATTTTATTTCAGTGTTCCAATTTTCAATAAGTGGAAATTTCACATTGTGGGGGGGAATATGACATCAATGTTCTATTTCCATTCAACTTTCTTGTTTAGTTTGGTGAGTAGGTTTTCCTATGTTAATTCCCTGATATGAAGATATAATGGAAAGATAAAAGCACAGAGGAAAAAACAACATCATGTTTCTTGAAGAGGATGAACAAGGGCTAATACATGTAATAGGGGTTCCTTTTTAGTGGATAGGGGTCCATTTTTGTTGAACAGGGGTTCGTACAGTGAACATGGGTTCATTTAGGATGAACATGGGTTCATAACGAGGTTGTTGGTTAGCCTTTTCAAAACCATCAAAGAGCTAAGATCATGAGCACGCATTGAACGACAAGTTGCAGAAGAAGTGAAGTTTTTTTCTCCCATGTTCGCACTAAGGGGGGAATGTTAGGAATTATTAGCACTCACATGATTTATTACGTGAGTTATTATGTGTGTGTGTGTGTGTGTGTGTGTGTGTGTGTGTGTGTGTGTGTGAATATATTATTTTGCTAATATATGAATAGTTAGTTATTAGTGGTTATATTGTTGATTAACAATATAACATACTAGTCTATTGTTAGTGTTCATATATAATATGTTAGTTTGTAACAAGAAAAAACCCATACGATTAATGGAGAGAATCATGGTAGGTTGATCCCCTAACTATAGGCTATCTAAGCCTATATATTGGCCTATTTATGGGATATAATCAAATGTAGTGGAATATAAGATGTGGAAATATTTGCTATGGCTGTTGTATGTGTGGTAGACTTCCATGTAATGAATAATGGTATTTTTTCATACCCAATGTTGTTAGGAAGGCCATGGATAAGGAGAGTTCATGAAAATAACTACTGGAATGAAGGCTTTATGACAATTGGATGTGGCAGAGAGAGGGTAAAGATAAATGTGATCCCTTGACATCATAAGGTAGGAACTTTGGATTCAAGTGATGAAATTGATGATTTTGTTATGTCAAAACAATTAGCACCCTATGATTTGCACATTACAAAAACCTACTTTTGACTAACATGGGATTGTCTTAAGGTTTGGGACCTTTGCAATTAAGACAAACCTCTAGAGAAGGCTAGTTCCTCTACCTATTTTAAAACTAAAACTACTCCTAGAAAAGGAAGATATAACTAACCTACTACTAAAATAAAATTTCAAGGGACCAGGGAAGAGAGAGATGCATAAAATGAAAGTCCTAAACTAAGGGAGGTGATAACACCAAGATCAAAGAAAGTGGAGAGATTCTCAGTGAATGAAAATGGGGAGAAAATAGAGTGGGAGAGGGCAGACAAAAGTGCCACAATCCGAAACAACAATTACATCCTCATCCTCGTGGGGCACAACAATTTTGGGTCCTACAAAGAACACAATATGCACAATATACTTGCAAATGCAATGAAAGGAAAAGAAGGAAATAGAACTCGAGCTAGGGTAAGAAAAGCCACAAAAAACCAATTTTATTACTTAAAATGATGCACAATCCATTACAGTATAGGCACAACGCAAGAATAATTTACAAAATACATAAATTCGAGGCCTGCAGCTCACAAAATGTTGGGAAATATTTGACATAATTCCTTTACATTCCAGAGTGCTTCTCCTCAAAATGAGGTGAAATTTAAAACATATAGAAGAAGAGCCTCGAAATTTCCTCACAAACTTATAGATTTCATTAAAGAGGTATGGGAGGCCATACAAATTTGGTACTTTTCTTACACGGGCAGTCATGGGCAGCATACCTCATTAAACTGGTAGCTGAACAACCTTGTACTGCTCCCATTAATGTCTGGTTTGTTCCTGTATTCATTCGATTACGTAGTTTTTACTGGGGTCGGCTGGTTACATAAATACAACTAGATGGTAACATTTTTCTCCACTACCGGTCAGTAGCTTGAAATTTGTTGTCAGCCAATAGCATCCATACAAATACTACCGACGACCCTTTTGTCAAACGATTGATCCTTGTTGTCACCTTTCTACTACCAACCGGTAGCACTAAAAATGCTATTGGTCAGTAGAATTTAAAATACTATCGATGCCCTTTCACCATCTACTGATGCCACCACTATTTCTGTCCTGCTACCGGTTGGTAGCACCTAAAATGCTACCAGACTATAGCATGTTGAATGTTAACGGCCGGTAGCATCTTCATTTACTATCGGATAATAGCGTATAAAAATATTACTGTCCAGTAGCATCTTTGATGCTTCTGGCAGATTTTACTATCACTTTTTCCCAACCAATCATCTCAAACCTTCATCGTGGCTCGTCATCTCACCACGAAAGGAGACCAACTCATGAGCTACCATGTTGTGTTGTTTCCCCCATCAACCGCCAACACTCCGACCTATTAAGTTGTCCATTTTGGAGGGGTGAAAAAATGGATAACAGATTGGACATCCTATGATTAATCTAGTACTAATGAAGTGGACACAAAAGATGAAGAAAGTGAGGTGGACATATCAATCATGGATATCCTTCTAGTCACACTAAATCATAGGCCCATAAAATTATCTGAGGAAGAAATTGAATATCATCTCCAACAAATAAAAATTAGTGATGTTGTGATGGAAAATGGGAAGGAATCCTACCTCTAGCTCTTTCGAAGGTACATGCATTTATTCACATTTGATTACAAGGAACTCCACCAAGTAAGTTGGGTAGAACATTCTATTAAGCTTGTATATGGTGCTAAGCCAATAAAGCAAATGCCATATAGAATGAATCCTAATTTTTACCAGATTGTAAAAGAAGAAATAGATAAGTTTTTTGATGTAGGATTCATATTTGTTGTGGAAAAATTAGAATGGGTTTCTCCCATTGTGATCTCAAGAAAAAATAATGGGAAGTTGTGAATTTGTGTTGATTACAGGAAGCTCAACAAGGAAACAAATAAAGATCATTACACTCAGACTAGATCTTAGATGAAGTAGCTAGCCAGGAATGTTGTAGTTTTGTAGATGGATATAACAGTTACAACCAAGCTCGCATAGCTGAGAAAGATCAGTTTAAGAATATGTTCACCACTCCTTGGGAAACGTTTTACTATAGAGTTATGCCATTTGGGTTGCGTAATTCTCCAGCAACATTCCAATGCCTAATGAATAGGGTGTTTGAACCCTACATTAGAAGCTTCATCAAAGTATTCCTAGATGATTTTTGTATCTATAGGAGAAAGATGGACCACCTGCACCAAATGGAGGCGGAATTTCAAAGGTTAGATGAAGCAAAAGCCTCACTAAATCCTACAAAGTTTTTCTTTGGATGTTCTAAAGGTGTCTTGTTAAGACATGTTATAATCTAGAGATGGTATTGGTATCGATCCTGATAAAGTTTCAAAAATTAAAGAGTTACCATTTATTATGAATAGAAGTTAGTTGAGATCATTTTTAGGCCAATGTGGGTTACTATAGAAGGTTCATCAAAAATTTCTCAAAGATTACACAACCACTTACCTAGTTCTTGAATAAGGATGCTACTTATGAGCCAGGGAAGAAAGTGCATGAATCTTTTGAACAAATGAAGGAAGCTTTGGTGCCTTTACCTATTTTAAAGAATCCATACTGGAGCAGACCATTCATTGTATACATTGATGCTTCAGATGCATCACTAGAGAGTACCCTGGGATGAAAATGGGAATGATCATCCGATTTACTTTGGGAGTAGGAAAATGAGCAGTGCTGAGGTAAGTTATACTGTAACTGAAAAAGAGGCTCTAGCTATCATTTTTGTTGTAAAAAAGTTTATAAATTACTTGCTAGGGAAAAAATTCATAGTTATAACAGATCATCAGGATCTAAAATATATTGTAAATAAAGTTTAACCCATCAGGAATGACATCAAGGTGGATAATTTTTTCTATAAGAATTTGAATTTGATATTATAGATAGGCCAAGAAAGAATCATGTCAATGTAGATGCAATCTCTCGGGCCTATGATGGTTTGGGTTCATCTTGTGATGATGATGATGATTTCCCAAATGAAAAATTGTTATCCCTTGACACAATCCCTAGTGAATACATGGATATTTGGAATTATTTGAATGATTCCAAGTTTCTTGATGGTGTTAATGCAAATACTAAGAGGAAGATTACTCAAACAAGTCATCCATATTCTATTCTACATGTAATCTTATTTCAAATAGGGCTTGTTGGATGGTACAAAAGGGTAGTTGGACGTGATCAAGGAAAGGAGACAATTGAAGAATTCCACAATGGTAAATGTGGAGGAAACTTCTTTGGACAAATTAAAACAAGAAGGATCTTAGATGTAGGTTATCACTGGCCAACTCTTTTTAAATATTGTTATAACTATTGTAAGACATGTGATGTTTTTCAATCACATGGGAATCATAAAACTTCCTCAGCTCCATTATGTCCTTTTATTCCACTTAGCCCCTTTGAAAAGTGGGAAATAGAGATTATGGGTCCACTTCCAACTACCACATGCCAAAATTAGTATATTGTAGTTACCACCGATTATTTAACCAAGCGGATTGAAGATAGACCCTTGAAAACAACTTCCATGGATGAAGTGGCAAGGTTCATATATGAACACATTGTCACCAGATTTGGTTTTCCATTAGAAATAATAACAGATCAAGGAATCCACTTTATTAATGAGGTCGTAGAAGCCATGGCGAATAGGTTTTCCATTAAGCACAGAAAGGAAACCACTTACAAGCCAAACACAAATGGACATGTGGAGTGATTAAATAATGTATTGTGCTAAATCATAGCAAAACATGCAACTTTGCAGATGCATAAGCGGGATAAAAGGATTCATACAATATTGTGGGCATGTAGGGAAACATCAAAGTCAACAACATGATACTCCCCATTTCAGTTGGCTTATGACATTGATCTAGTTCTTCCTATTGAGTTTGATAGTCCCACTATGAGAGTTATGAAAAATGAAAGGATGGATGGAAGTAATTCAGTAAAATAAAGATTAGTACATCTTCATTTTTTTAGAGGAAATGAGGGAAATGATGAAGGATACAATCTATAAGAAGAAAATGAAGTGGAAAGAGTACTTTGATCAAAATATCCTCTGATACCCACCACCACAGTTCCATCTCAGTCACCCCATTCCTCCATGAAAACTATCATCCCATCTCTGTTAGTACCAGCCATGCACCCACCCTTCACATGTAGCCTCTTTATCCATGACACGTTTTGGGACCATGTTCCATTTGATCCCACATGTGATGAAACCATCTGTTCTCATGTTAGTTTAGCTCAATTTGGCTTTACCTTTGATGACCTTCAGTCGTCGACTCATGATTTTCATCTCTATCATGGTTTTGTCACCATAATTTCTACTTATGGTTTGTGTGTCTTCGATCTCCTTGTTTATCTACCGCTACCTTGTGTTCTTTGCCACTCACAATAGGGGAATCCTAGCTTACTTACATTGAGGGTACGTTAGACCCTAGTCACACTGACATCTCATTCCCTATGCCTTTTGGTCGTATTTTCATTAGCAATAGTTTCTTTCTTGTCCATTCACCTAACCTCACCTGATGGTATGCACACGGTTGTCCACATCCTCCATTTATTGACGAAGAATACGCTATGGGCATGTACCTATTTCACCGTATTCTAGATGAATTTATTTTAATGTTGACGAAACAGATAAGGGTAATGGGCTACGAGGAATACCTGTTGAGATGCTGGTTGTAGGTTATTATGCACATATGAATTCCTGAATCCACAGTTGATCGTGAGAGATTCCTTTTTTCTTGGAGGAACTACCTAAAATGGAACACAAGACCACCAAATAAAAGTTAAACAATATATGCAGTGGATTGCCTAGCGTGTGTGCTAGATCCGGGAAGTGTGATACTTCCTAGACGATTGTCAATCCACTGTTTAAAACAACTTAATGCTGATAATAAAGGAAATCCTACTGTAGTTAAAATGATTTAGGTATCTCATTCATCTACAATAAGAAAATTCGTTCACAACAGGCTAAGCTATGACTGAATCTGAAGGTCAAGGTCACTGTCAAGGGTACTGGTATTGGTCAAGGTAAGGTTCTGGGCAGCTTTTGGGTATTTGGTGGAGGTTTAGAAACTCTGTTCTTGATTCCTGGTAAAAGACATAGAGACTGACGTCGGTCTAGTATGACCAGTGTCAGTTTAGGTTAACCGGTGATGGTTGTGGGTAACCGGCGTCGGTATGGTCGGGGTATAGGAAACTCAATAAAAACTTGGCTGGGTGATAGATCTAAGGCTAGATGAAGAAGGAAGGGCCAATGACAAGGTTTATGTGGATCTGAGATATGCACAGGAATGATTAAGATCTAGGTATGGGTAGTGCAAGGGTATGGATAAAAATATGGTCAAGTTTGCATGGAGGTAGATGATGGGGGAATGGAAATGAGAGCAAAAAGCTAATAACAGATGTAAAAGGATCTACCAAATGATGAATGGATATGAGTGTTGGTTAACAAAACTTATTGTTTGTATGAGCTTGATGCCTGGTTGGTAATGGTGGGTGATCAAATGGAATGAACTTGGTGTAGTGCTGGTACTTCCCAGATGCTCCCATGAAGGTAAATGGCTATGTGATTGCTTCAGGTACTGGCTATGGATGCTCTGATCCATGTGCTAATGTTGGTTCTGCTTACATGCAGCTCTGGTTTCGTCACTTGTTCTCAAAAGATGTGATTATCTCTTAGAAATGTGCCAACCTCCAAAATAAGGTTGTTTTGGGAGGTTAAATGGTAACCGACGGTGGTTCCGGCTTAACTGGCGATGGTTTAGGGTAACTGGCATCAGTTAGGGTGGGATTTCCTAGGTTTACTAAACTAGGCAGATCCCCTTAATTTTCTGGGATCTTGTTTTGTTTTACTCTACGGATTAGCATGGAAGCTTCCTTCTAACATGTGGGAATGTGGTTAGAGGGAATGTAGGCATTGATTTTTAGGGTTTGGGTAGGTCTTAGTTAGTTATGACAACTTACTAAGAATAGGTCTTAGGGTGAGGTGGCTGGATGAGGTGATGAGGTGGATATGTGGGCATTATCCCAATTAGGATACTTAAATAATAAATATGGTGAGGATAATGAGTTAATTTAATTAAATTAATTAAATTAATATTATAGTGGGGTGAAGGGGGCCATGGCTAGGTGGATGTGTTCAAGGTATTTATTTATTGAGGGACCAAGGGGAGTGTGACCCAATTTTAGTGTCTACATTTTCCCCCTTTTTGTTGTGTAGCTTGTATTAGTAAGAGACACTGACAAAAATAAGATGTGGTTGCCCCATGTGTGGGTGAAGGTGATCCCCCTCAAACTAGGAATTGATGAGGTAGAAGGAAGAAGCAGTGAGTGGTTTGATAAAAGGTGAATGTGATGAAGAGGAAGGTGGGTAACGGGAAAAAAAAGGGAAAAGGTCTACTTGGGTAATCTAGGTAATGGGTCAGGGTCAAAGGTAGTAACAGTCAAATGCACGCACACGTATAAACTGCAGCACTGGTACCAGGCTGAAGAGCAGGAAAACTCTACATTGTCTAAGGTCGATAGGTTTATCCAAACAAGGTTGAAGTGATTCTGGTATCCAAGGTATAGGATATGGTCAGGAAACATGACATAGGTCAGGTGCAGGAACGTTTAGGTATGTTCCGGTACACCAAGGGTTGGGTCAGGATAAATGGTCATGGAAAGAGGCAAGGTAAGGTAATTAGGTCAATCAACACAGGTAACAGTGTCGCAAGGTATAACAAACACATGGGGTCAAATGTCACTAGCGATGGTCTAGGTCTAAGTATCCTAGGTCACGGCATGGGTAGGGCCGGGGTATGGGTAAAATAATGAGTCCCCAAATGAGGACGAGGTGAGGGGATAAAGGGTAAGGTCAAGAAGGTCAAGTGGTGTGACCAAGTGAGGTGAGTGTAGGATAAAAAGGGATTTAGGGAAAAAATTGGGGGTAGGGGGTAGGGTAAAAGGTTAAGCAGGGAAACCGATGTCGGTCAGGGTAATAGGGTGAAATTGCTGGTCAATGTGGAAGAGAGGGTGACCGATGCCGGTCAAGGGTAACCGATGCCGGTATAGGGTAACTTAACCATGGTATGGTAGGGCACGTGACCGATGTCGGTCAAGGGGAAACCAGCGCCGGTCTGGTCGGGTAGGTTATAAAAAAGAAAAATTACTACATGTTTTTCAGAATCATTTGTCTAATGTGAAAAATAGAGGAAAATGACATGAGAGAGAGGGAAAGTTGGAAAGTGAGAGAGAGAGACTGAGAACCAAGAGCTGAGTTGGTGAGCCAAATGTAGCGGGTGATTGGTAGTTGAGAGGTGGGTCCATGAGATTAGATTGGTTAGATTTTATTGGTTGGAGGTGAGGTGACCGATTGGTGATGGTAGAGGCCAGAGAGGGATCAGGCGGGCCACCAGTGCAGTGGCTAGACGTGCCACCATGACGATGGTAGTGTGATGAGGTAAGTGTCAAACCCTTTCTATGTTTTGTGAGATAGATTAGGTGAGAGGTTAGGTGGTGAAAAATTGGGTTTGGGGGGAAATGAAATTTGAAATGTGGGAGGGTGAATTGGGTAGAATAGGAGCAGGGAGAGAGGTAAGTGGGTGAATAAGGGTGGGATGGGGTTGAGGGGAAGTGTAGGTGAGAATGGGTGGGTAGAAGAAGTAAGGAGAGGGGATTTTTTTAAGAGGGGAGGGTTTGGGGGTCGACGGATTTCACCGTGATAGTGACCGGCATCAGTCGGGGTTAGCCGGTGTCAGTAGGGTCAAACCAGTATCGGTCATGAAACAGGTGACCGATGCCAGTTTAGGGGTGACCGGGGTCGGTTAGAGATAACCGGGCACCGGTCGGGTTTTGGAGAAAAAAGGGGCCGAAAGGGCCCTAGGTCAAGTGGGTGAGATAGGGAAGGGTAGAATAGGGTGTGTTGGTGAAAAACCTAGGCATAGGCGTAAGGGGTAAAATGGGTATGGGTAATGATAATGGGTGAGGGTGGGGGGGGAGATAGAAATGTGATAGGAAGGTAGGTTAGGAAGAAAGAAAGAGGTGAGACAGTGGGTATAGGTGAGGTGTCAAGGGTGAGTGTGGGTATGATGAAGGTAGATTAATTTGATGTTTGTACTGGATGCAGGGGAGAGATCAGCTACGGATGAGAGACAGGGTGCCACCCCTGCTCTTGAGAGTGTGAGGCATGTGACAGTTGAGGAGTGGTGACATGTGGAGGAGGTGGGCCTGATTGGGGTCTGATGCTATCAGCATGTAGTCTGGCAGCTGAGTCTGATGGTCACTCTCATCGATAGATGGGATTCAGTGACCAACATGTTCCACCTACCGACGGGTGAGATGACAGTCACCCTGGAGGATGTGTTTAGGATCCTACGGTTACCGATACTGGGGATGCAAGTGTACTCAATCTCCTCTGAGGCCTCAGAGGAGTTGATGCTTGATAGTGTTTGGGGGAGGGACTGGAAGACATGATGTTCCATACTACTAGTTTGAGCTACGGGGGGATGTACCTAGCCCATCCAGAGGAGATGAGGCTAGTTAGTGCTACTGATGGAGGCAGTGTGCTACTTCGCACTGCCAGATGTTAGAGGGTGGGAGATTCCCCTGCTCCCTGATGGGGGTACTACATGACATGGTGATGGATCGGACCTATTTTTCCTGGGTGCCAGCATTCCTGGTGTAGTTATACAGAGAGTTGTGGGTGTATGGGCATCTGCGCAGGTTTAGCTTATGTTGCACATTTTTACTACACTATGGGCCTGGGCCTATGAGCACTAATGGGTATGCCCTGATGTAGATGCATTTGCCACCAAAGAGATTGGTTTGGGTGGGGTACAGGCGATGGGTTCCTGTGATTGGAGAGTCGATCAGACAGGGCTACACATGATGTAGCATATTACAGGCATCTATTGGAGGGGTTGTCTGGGGTGGACATCATATGGAGACCATATGTGGGTTATCCCTCATACAGACGGATGCATGATGAGCTAGATGGCCTTCAGCTACTGAGATGGATAGAGGGGCATCATGTCAGGGGAGCATGAGATGATCCCAGTTGACAGGGTTAGGTGGTAGTTTGGGATGCTACAGGACATACCTCCACCCTTCCCATAGTACAGGAGAGATGATGTGGAGAGGCCATTACCTCTACCACAGCTGACAGTGCCCATAGGTAGGAGGAGCAGGTGGTAGACCAGTGGATCGATGATGCCAGAGTGAGATATGATATAGATAGTGGTGGGTGGCTCATTTATGAGAGTAGTACCACCCATTCCTAGGGCAGCCAGATTTAGCCACTATCACGGTGTAGAGAGATGCCCTACAGGGGCAGGTGGTGACCCTGATTACCCAGTTGGGGATGGTGCAAGGGCAGTTAGCTAGTTCAGAGGTGGGAGGTGGCCGAGTTGCATGCACAGGTGGCCATTCTTCAGGCCCAGATGGCCCAGGGTGGAGATGGGGATGGTGATGATGGTTAGGTGGCCGCCCTATAGGCACAGGTTACAGGGTTATAGGGCCAGTTAGCCATGGCACAGGCATAGATTGGGGCCTTACAGGCCCAGATACAGGCACAGGGTAGGGTCCGATGGCACCACTACATAGGCACTAGGGACTAGGGTCCCATTTCACAGGCAGGGGGTGGGATAGGGTCCCATAGGGCAGGTATAGGGTCAGAGGCCGATGGGGCCACCATAGACAATACCCGTATCTAGGTTCAAGTGGGAGGTGGGAGATGAGGCCCGGTATTATCAGGACTAGCTAACAAGGCAGGGATAGATTATCTATTGTATGCTGAGTACAGGGCACAACAGGCCTCTAATGAGAGGACCCAGTAGTCATACACCCATAGTGTGGAGAGCACAGGGGGCCATCGAGCCCCATGAGACATGGTCAAGGTGAGGTCACCAGTTCAAGGAGGCCAACTCTAGTTGATGTACCAGTAGGGACCTAGCCACCACCTATGATGGGTGGGGAGATGTTAGCAGGTTGCACTAGATAGGAGCCGAGGAGGTAGAGGGGACAGGCAAGATGGATATGGAGGATGTCTATCGAGATGATGCCTGATATATGGCTCTCAATTTTGATGTAGTTTTTATTTTTGATATATACCAGCTTGCGTGTATGAGATTTTTTATACTTTTGATCATATACCGGCCTGCGTGCCGAAGAGAGTGAGGATGTACATGAGATTTTTGTATTTTTTATCATATACTGGCCTACGTGCCAAAGATGGTGAGGATGTCTATGAGATTTTTGATACACTTTAGTTTGATATTCATGTATATTGTATATCCAGATTATATGCTGATGAGATTTTTATTTGATATTATGTGTATGTGTTGATGATTGATGTACATGGACTTTGATGTTATAATGATGAGACATATTTGCTTATGATTGATGGTTTTGATTGTTAGTGTTTTATGGAATGGTTTAGTCAAGTTCGTGATAGGCATGGTGAGTCAGGTGAGTAGGCATGGTTGAGTCAGGTTGGTGTTAGGCATGATGGAGTCAGGTCATAGGCATGGTTGAGTTAGGTTGGTGTTAGGCATGGATGGAGGTCAGGTGATAGGCATGGTTGAGTTAAATTTTAAGGCATGGTTATTCAGGTTTTGCAATGATATGATATGGGATGAGAAATGATGATGAATGCATATGTTTGGGTTTAATTTGTGCTATGTATGGTAACATGGATCATGTTGGTATGATGCATGTAATGTAGAAATTGTGGTAAATGTGATGGTATTAATTTCCAATTATTTGATGATAAATTGGAAACTAACTAGAGTAGAATGTGTCGTTTAGGAATAGGTAGCTAAAGAGAGGTGAATGGGTTGAATGGGGGTAAGGAAGGTGGTGAGATGATGGCTCGAGCTAACCTCCAAGGGCCCCATGCCCTTGGAGTGCTACCTACATAGTCCTGATGAAAAGGGGCCTCAGACCGATGTAGTTCTCCCATAAGCTAGGGAAGAATGTGAGGAGGTATGAGAATGAGGTGGTAGGTTTTAGGCATGATTTGGGTTTAGGTCTATTAGGTGTGGGTGAGTTGTGGGAAACTTGGTATAGGTGATTTTGATTGTGGTAGAAGAAGAAGATTACCCAAAGGTAAGCATTGAGGACCAAGTCCTGTATAAGGTAATCAATATGTAATAAAGAAGGTTAAAAGATAAGAGGAGGCAAGAAAGCCACCTGATTGGTTAGGATCATAACTGGTAGGACCATACCTAGGTAGGCTAGATGAACATAAGACCCTAAATACATTGCATGATTGATTATCCTAAAGGTGAATAATAGTCACATGATCACCAAATGTCATGGTTCCAAGAGGTCCCTTGAGGCGGTAGGAAATGGGAGTGTGAATGGTGAGAGGGATGAAAGGTGGTTAATTTTTATATGGTATGAGGTAGCATGCTCTTTGGGCAAGAGATCCAAGGTCACAATGGGAAAGTCCATGACTAAAAGGATTTTCTATTTTGACTGATATTTGAGATAGACTGATCGATGCAGGAAGTCTATATGGGATGAGGAAATTAACTCCTTAAGGTCTTCGTGAAGCTGATCGATGCGGGAAGCTTCAGATTCTCTCAATCTTTTTTTTTAAAGAGCTTTATATAGTTGTCCTTCGAGGGATCAGTCTATTTATAGCAGTGATTGTAGAGAGAAAGATGTCCTTTTGAGGGAGTCATATTTTTATTGGAAGTTTGACTCAAGGAGTTGGATCCCATGTGAGGGCTTTTAAGTCATGGACAAGACCAAGGTGAAGAATAGGATTCTTGTTCAGAAAGCAGGGTGAAATGACCATGGGATCTCATCTAAAGGTAGATGAAAAGTATCCATGAGAATCATGCTATGTGTAGCACCATGGTACACATATTTAAGAGAAGATAAAAAGTGATGGGTATGCACATGATTCTTATTTAATCATTGGTGATGGCGTAGGAAGTGGATAGCACTCAAGGGACGAGCATGGAAAGAGGAAAAAAGTGAGGTAGGACTAAAATTCAATAGTAGAATGGTCGAAGATGCAAGGCATTAAGGGGCTCAGGTTCGGGTTTACCATCGAGTGAAGATAAATGATAAGCACCTGATCCATAAGTATGGGTCACGATGTATGGTCCAAGCCAATTAGGAGAAAATTTTCCCCATTTACTTTTTTCTGCTTTAGTTACATGTTGATTTTCTTTCAGGACAAGGTCACTAACTTGTGAAAGGTTTGTTCATGGACACATTTATCATAGGCACATTTGATACATTTTTGGTAAACTTGAAGATGGTCAAGAGCATTAAGATGATGTTAATCTAATAACTCAAGTTGTGCTAAACGGTCCTGACAAAAGTCATCATCATTGAGCATGTCATGGAGAGAAATGTAGAGTGAGGGAATCTGGACTTCGAGAGGCAGAACAACCTCTGTACCATAGACCAGAGAAAAAGGTGTAGTGGTAGTGGAAGTGTGAATACTAGTGCGGTATGCCCACAGGGAAAAAGGAATGTGCGTATGCCAGTCCTTCCCAGTATCGTTAACCACTTTCATGAGAATTTTGTTCAGGGTTTTGTTGGTGGATTCGGCTTGGCCATTGGTCTATGGGTAATAAGGTGATGAGAAACTTAGCTGAATGCCAAAGGTGTCACAAAGTTTTCGCAATGTTTTATTTTTGAATTGTTTTCCATTATCAGTGATGAGGTGATGAGGAACACCAAAGTGATAAATGATGTGATGATTGATGAACTCACATATTTTCTGGCTTTCGTGGAGATGAGTGGTATGGCTTCAACCCATTTTGTGTAGTATTCGGTAGCGGTGATGATCCATTGATGTCATTGGGAAGAATGGGGATTGATCTCTCTGACAAGATCCAAACCCCATTGAGAAAAGGGCCAAAGGTCACGGGTGACCTGTAAGGCATGACTGGGTGTATGATGAAGGTTGGCATGTT
Organism: Taxus chinensis; assembly: GCA_019776745.2. NCBI lineage: Eukaryota > Viridiplantae > Streptophyta > Pinopsida > Cupressales > Taxaceae > Taxus > Taxus chinensis. The sequence goes on from CM034153.1 coordinate 752,460,008, forward strand.
GTTGGAATTTTACACAATGCTTGACATAATCGCAACAATCATGGTTAAGGGTCAGCCAGTAATAGCCTAGGACAAAGAATACGCTTAGCAATAGTAAGGCCACTGAAGTGACCTCCACATATGCCATCATGAACTTCCTTGATGGTATAAGGAATTTCAGAACTCGTAAGGCATCATAAGAGAATACCATCAAATCCATGCTTATAAAGGAGGCCACCCATGATGATGTAATGAGAGACCTTTTTAAGGAAGGCATGTTGTCCATTACGAGTGAGATCAGGAGGTAAGATGGAGAGAGAAAGATAGTTGGAGTATTGTTTATACCAAAGGTCACTTGGGTTCGGGGGGCAATGGTTCTGATAGAGTAAATGTCATGAGGTAAATAAGAGGTTGATTGGAGTCATTGTATGGTGACAAATATTTTAGAATCGGCAGGTGAAGTGGGGATTTGAGAAGCCAAGCAGGCCATGGTATCTACAAATTTGTTGGTTGAACGGGGGATGGTTTGAAGGGTGTAGCGGTCGAAGGTGGTCAAAAGTATGTCTACGTGATGTTTATACTTTTGAAGTGTCTCATTATGACATTGGTATATACCATTGACTTGGTTTACGACCAATTGAGAATCACCAAAGATGTCGATGGATTTGACATCCAAGGCATATGCAGCTTGGAGACCTAATACGAGTGCTTTGTATTCGGAAATATTGTTTATACAATAAAAATATAGTTTGAAAGACAAAGGCATGGGTTCACCATCAAGGGGAATGAGGATAACTCCTGCCCCACCCCCACGCTGACACTTGGAACCATCAAAGAAGAGTGTCATTTGGTAAGCGGGTTTATCCAGGGAAAGGGTAGCAATTGACTCATCTGAGAAAGTCAAAATTAGAGGGTTGATCCCTGGAAATAGGTGCATCAGCCAATTGGTCAGTGATAGCTTGGCCCTTGATGGAATTTTGATGGATGAATTCAAGGTCGAGGTCAGCCAAAAGCATAAGCCAGCATGCGGCATGTTGATTTTGGTAAGGTTTGGCATACATGAAGTGTAAGGGGTTGGTGTTGGTCACAACATAGGTTTTGTGGTTGAGTAGGTAATGGCGGAGTTTTGTGGCAACAAAAACTAAGGCTAAGAAAATTTTTTTTGGGATGGGTGTATCAGGTTTCGTAGTCCAAAAGAGTATGGCTTATGTAATAAACCACCTTCTCCCTGTGTTGTTCATCGCGATGAGCGAGCATGGCCCCCAAAGAGTGATCGGTAGCTGAGATGTATAGGTAGAAAGGTTGATCGTCTTTAGGTGGAATGAGTATGGGTGGTTGAAGAAGGTATTGTTTTAAGGCCTCAAAATTTTGTGGCAATCATCATCCCATTTAAAGGAGACATCCTTCTTGAGAAGATGATGAAATGGTTGACACCGATCAGACAATTGTGAAATGAAACTGGTGAATAGACTATAACTTACCTTGCAGGCTATGGAGTTTCCTAAGGTTAGTGGGCGGAGGCATTTCAAGAATGGCCTTGACTTTAGCAGGGTCAACTTCTATACCACGTAGGGAAATGATAAATCCCAAGAGTTTTCCTGAGAGAACCATGAAGACACACTTCTTAGGCTGAAGGTGAATGTAATATTTAATGAGGCAGTCAAAGATGGTTTTTAGGATGGCGAGGTGCTCGAAGTGGCATTTATATTTGGCTAAGGAGATCATCCACGTAATCTTCCAATATATGATGCATGATGTCATGGAAGATATAAGTCATAGCCCGTTGATATGTGGCACTAACATTTTTAAGGCCAAAAGGCATGACTTGATAGCAGAAGGTCCCCCAAGGGGTGATGAATGTGGTTTTGTGTTGATCTGCTCTAGGGCAAGAAAGATTTGGTTATAACCTCGAGAAGCCATCCATGAGTGATAGCATCTCGTGACCAGTGGTAAGGTCAACCAGCTGGTCAATACTAGGTAGAGGGAAAGTCATCTTTTGGGAAAGCTAGATTGAGGTCACAGAAATCCATGCAAATGCGGAGTCCCCCTGTCACCTTAGTGACAAGGACAATGTTGGAAATCCAATGAGGATAATCAATAGGTAAGATGAAGGAAATAGAAAGAAGGCATTGAAGTTCTTCTTTGACGAGAAGGGCAATGTGAGGGTGCATTTTCCTCAACTTTTGTTTGAAGGGTTTGGCATCAGGAATGGTTATGATATTGTGGACCACTATGGTGGGGTCAATACTGGGCATGTCTACATAAGACCAAGCAAACATATGGTTATGATCTTTGAGAAAAGAAGTGATGGCTTCCTATTCATCAGCATCTAAATATTGACCAATCTTTAGGATGTGTGGGTCATCCTGAGTATGAATGTTGATCTCGATAGTTGATTCATTCAACATGGTTTGCATCTTAGATGGTAAATGACGATGAATATATGAGTCTTCTACACCAAGGTAGGTGAGTATAGATTCATCATCCTGACATTGAACGACATTGATCGAAGGTGTATCTTCATCAATCATTTTAGGATATAGGAAGGGAAGAGAGGAAGGGAGCCTCCCCACATGTTGATAAGTCAGAGGCCCCAAGGAGATGGTGTTTATGAAAAAAAAAGTTAGGAGGAATGGATTATTGGTCCATCGACTCCATCGGTGAAGGTGGTGATGGTGGTGAAGAAGGTGGAGAAGGGCTTGATGTCCTCAATGAGTTCAATGTGAAACCTTCTTGGTAGGTGGTTCAACAAATCCGATACCAATACGGTCATTATGTTTGCGGGTAGTACATGGAATAACAGTATGGAAACCTTGCTCATAAAATCCAAAATCAAAACCCTTCCATGCACATCGGTGCAGGAAGGTGTGGGAAAAATGGTGATTGGTGAGTGATTGGAGGTCAGCGAAAAATGGGTGGGTTTGTGACGGTGGTTCAGGTGTGTAAGTGGTAGTATCAAGTCCCCCATAGGTGAGATTGGTACGAAGGTGGGGAGGACCATAAAGGAGGCATTCTCCTATACGGTGATCATAGTGAGGGTGTTGGTGAAGACTTTTGTACTCTTGTGGAGTAAGGAATGTGTTGACACTATATAGGCGATACTCCCCCAGAGTGAGGCATTAAAAAATGCCTTCCAAGGGATCGGTGGTTGGTATGTGGGTAGCTAGAATAGATGATGTGGTAGAGGTTAGATCGGAGGTGGAGCTAATGAATAATTGGGAGGCTGATGGTTTGGTTGTGGAGGTTGTGGAAGCGGTAGGAATGGAGGATGTAGGTGTGGTTAAGGTAGCATAGCTTGTACTAGTGAAGTGGAGTCAATGTAGGTGAATGGAAGTGGTCATGGAGGTAGATGCTTTAATGGGTATAAGCACGTCATTGGGTTGGTAAAGCATGTTGTAAGTTTTGAAAGGTGATGGATCAGCTGGAATGGTATAGGTGTGTCCTTCATGCTTGAACTTGTACACATTGATGCAAAGTGGAAGGGACACAACCCATGCCATGAATCCAGGGTCTTCCAAGCAATAGGTTATATTGAAATTCCCCCTCTAAGATGTAAAATAACTCTAGAATAGTGCGGGGGCCCATGCAAACATGGAGGATGATAGTGCCTAGTGTAGAGGTGATAGCATCATTGAATGAATGCAACATGATACTGATGTTTATGCATGAAATTTTCAGGTATGCACATTTGAGTGAATGCATGGGATGAAATGATATTAATGCTAGTGCCCCCATCGATCATGACACTTTATACACATATATCATGATGTGGACAAAGATGAAGAGAGTTGGGTTTGGGTAATCTATTTGGTGAGGTGTGATCTCTTCTTCTGAGAAGCTAAGGGAGGACTACTTGATCTGAGTAGGTGGAGGTGTGGATAAAGGTGAATACAATTTGGTGAGATAGGATACATGATGGGGTGTGATAATGGAGGCTACGGGTGTAGGGTCATTGGGTAAAACCTCAATAATTGCAGGACCTCCATGATAGCTTGACGATGGGATTCTGAGGTTTGGATGAGGTCATATAGAGGACATTTTGAGGGGGGATTGGTGTAGTTGTTTGAGCATCACGCTAAGTGTGTGATTCCCCATTATAAATAGGATATGTGGGGCCACGGATAGTGATTTTTAGTTGTGGGTGCAAATGGTATGTTGGGTATAGGATTGGTTGAGTGGGTCAGGAGGCCTTTTCCTTTCCTTTGTCCTTCTGGAATGGGTAGCAACGTCACATTTCAGTAGAATTTCAATGTTAAGTGCCCATGGAGGTTTACCAGCTTTTTTTCACTGTCAAGGGAAGGAGGTGAGGTAGGTGTGCCTTGGAAAGGTATGGTGACATTTTGGTTAAAAAGCTCAAAGGCATGAAGGGTCGTTGTGGTGAAATGGGTTGGGCGATCATCGTCATTTGATTGGAGGATCAAATAGTTTACCATCTCATTTTGGTTTGATGCAAACCACATGTCCTAGTTTCAAAGTTTTCTCAGAGGTGGTTAGCTACTAGGAGCCCTTCTTTTTGGTTAGGGTAAAGGTCTGGGTCGTTGCAAAAGTCAAAGTGAGGTGAGTGAAGTCAATGGGAATCATTGGTGTTGGTGAAATGGGGAGCCTCACCCTGAGCATGCAAGAAAGGTCAAGATTTTCCCAAAGTTTTCTTCAGGAGGGAACAAGAAATAGATCTTGCGCTGCTCCATTTGTTAAAGCCTTGTACAGTTCATCTACTACCATCATGTCCTGACACAGATTGGTTGGCACATGGATTTTTTGGGGAAATTCATGAGCAAAGGGAAAAATTTGGTTTGGGCTTAAGAGGGTCATATTGGCCACTTTTTGCCCTAAATCTTCAAAGTGGTACATAAGTTTCGAAGGAGGTTGGTTTTATTTTGGTATATCATTGGAAAGCTAGTGAAATTTTGTTCGTAATGATGGACACTTCAATTTTAAATCTCCTATTTGATGGAGTCTTTAGGGAGAAAATCTAGAGGAATAGTCTTGGCATGAAATTAGGTCAAGCTGACGGATTGCTCAGGTGTTGGTGTGCGCATCGTGGAGGCCCGTTGTTCAAAGCAGATTTGGGAAATAGGGGTATGATAGAAAAACTGGAAAATTGGAAATATGAAATGATTGTTTAGACTACCTTATTGGAGGGTAGCAGATTTTTGTCGTTAGAAGTTGTACCTTCTTTGCTGACAAAAGAATGGGCACATGAGATCTAGAGGGGAAATGGTACTCCCCTAATGGTGGAAGGCAATGGCATGATACCAATCCATAGGGATAATGGTTGTGTATATTCAAAGGTAGATCAGGTGTAAGGTTGTGCCGGAGGTCTGACGAATGAGACTGCAATGGTTTCTTTGGAAGTGGAAGGAGGTGGATAGGTTGTATTAGTAAGGAATTTGGGGAATATAATGACCCTTGCAATGTGATTCTTTGCGTGGGTATGGCAAGTCATTGGGCGCTTGGAAGCATGTTTGAGGTTTGAACAAAGGACAAAAAATGACTTTCAGTATTGGAACAGTTAGTTGTCCTTCATGCTCAAAAAGGTTTCTTCTACCCATGTTTAGAAGTTTGAGGACTAAGATCAAATGAATCCTAGGGGTCCAAAGTGAAGGAAGGTTTGATCAGTCCCCTCCATGGAGTAAAATCGTATTGAATGCTTTGGGTGTCCATCAGTAGGTTTTATTCTACTTGTGCCAGAAAGTTGATAAATTTAGTCTTGATTAACATGTTAATGAATAAGCATGTAATGTTTATGCATGTTGATCCCTTTAGTGTATGCATCATTTATCGAATTGATGGGATGAAATGATTAATTATCCCCTCCATCATGTACTGCGCATTGGGTTATCATAGATTGGTTTGAGCTATAGAGGGGTGTTGGGTATGAATTTGGATAGTGGGTGATCTGTGCTTGGTTGGAAATACTTTTTGAGGTAGATGGAAAAAATGGTCAAGTGAGAGGCGAATGATGGGATGTCCTAACATAGCGTGGAGGCCTGACCGGGTGTAGGGAAGACACCCCCAAAGTAATGGCACCTCAATAAGAATTAGGACCTCCATGAGAGCATTGACGATGGATTAGGTGAGGTAATGAGGATAAGGTCATATCCAGGAAATTTTGAGGGGGGATTGGTGTAGTTGTTTGAGCATCTGTGCGGTGTGTGACCCCATTAGAAATAGGATATGTAGGGCCATGGATAGTGATTTTAGGTGTAGGGTGTAAATGGTATGTTGGGTATAGGTCTTTGGTTGGTGAGTCAGTTGCCTTTTCCTTTCCTTTGTCTTTTGAGCATGAGGTAGCAATGTGGATCATGTTGATCTGTGAGGTGGGGAGGTAGGAAGGTAGGTGAGCTCATGAAAGGTATAGTGACATGAAGGGAAAAATCCCACAGGCTGGAAGGAACCTTGTGGGATGAGTTGAGGCACATCGACATTTGGGTGGAGTTTGCCAAAGGTGTTGATGTAAACTCATGTTAATTTCAAATCTCCAAGGTGGTTCTAGGAGCAAATGAGGTGAAGGTCTGGGTCATTGAGTAGGAAGTGAGGGAAGAGTTGTGGGAATGGGTGTTGGTGAAATGGGGTCCTCATCAAGAAGGTCATCATCGTCAAAGTTTTCTTTAGGAGGACACAACTGAGATAAGAACATTTTTTAAAGCTTTGCAGTTGCTCTACATCATGTCCTGGACACACGATGGTAGGCATCAAATTTTGGTGTCGTCAAACCCTTTTGGTTTGGGTTTGAGAGGGTCATAAGGTCTAAGAGGTGGTAATTTGATGCAGAAGTTTCAAGGAGGTTGGTTAAAATTTTAGCATAGGACCTTGCTAGTGGATCGCAATGGGAAGTGAAAGTGGGTTTGGGTATAGGTGACCCTTTAATGTAGATGAGGAATAGTGTCTTTACAGAGGGGGAGTGGGTCAAGCTATGGTTTTAGGTTCTTGGTGTGTCTTGGGTGAAATATGTCATGTTTGTTTGGGTAGGGGTATGGTAGATGAACTGGCAGGAGAGTGTGTGGTTGTTTTGACTACCTTATTGGAGGGTAGTGGATTTTTTGTCTTTAGGTTGCACCTTCTTGGGTAAAGGTGATATGGGCACATGAGATCTAGAGGGAAAGGTAGATGGTGGAAGAGGGCATGTTACCCATGGGGATAATGGAGGTGTTATGAAGGTAGATGGTGTAGGTCGTGCTGGAGGTGTGAGGGAAAGAGACTGAAGTGTCATGGGTAGTGAAGGTGTGATCGATGGTATTAGAGGTATGGGTGGTAAAGATGTTGTAGATGTGGGTGGAAGTCATGGTGGGTGCTTGGGTATGTTTGAGGTTTGCAATGGTGGAATGGGCTGCTGTGTTTTTAGTTTACCAGTGGGTGGAGGTTTCTTAACTGTGTTAGAAGGGCGAGGTCCTAAGATAGATGAAAAGGGTGAAGGTGATGAAGGTGTGATCGAGTGAGGTTGGAGTATGAGATTTATGGGGTTGGCTCTTCTGTTTGGGTGTCAGAGTAGGTTTTGGTGTTGTCTTTGGAGGATGTAGCTAAATCTAATTTGATAGGTGGATGAGTAAGGCTGGTGGTTGGGATGACCCCTAAGGTAGTAATAGGTTTAGGTGAGGAAGATGATGTAAGTGTAGGTTTGGATGTAGATGCATGTTGGGTTATGGGTAGGGGTGTGGTTTGAGCCATGAGGGGTATCGTGGAAGAATTTGTGATAGAGGTGGTTGTGTTTGGTTCAATTGGATGAAATATTTTGGGTAGATAGTGGAAGTGTCAGCAAGTGACATCTACATTTGTGTTGAGACAGGAAGTAGAAGACGCCCCCAAAGTAAGGCTCTATCCACATAATCTAAGTGATCGGCTAAGCGTGAGAATGACACTGTCTGTAGGTGAGGTTGATGAGGACCTAATGGAAATTCCCGTAAAATTTTTCTTAGAGACGGGGAATTTTCTAGCTTCGGCTTATGTGGGTAAGAGAGCCAAAAGTAAGTCTACATGATCTTGGGTAGCTGATGGAGAATGATCACCTAGAGGAAAAGGTATCTCTACTGGATCTTTGATGGGTGATGGGTGCTCCTTTGTGGGTGGAGGAGATGATGGGTGCTCCTCTATAGGTGGAGGAGATGATGGGTGCTCCTCTGTGGGTGGAGGAGATAAATAAGTATCCTTCCATGGACTAAAGAAGTATTGGGTGATGAATCTCTAGGTGGAGAAGCCAAAGGTGAAATAGTTTTGATATTAATGGAAGGCTCCTCCATGGGTGAGGAAGGAGGTGAAAGGTGTTCCTCTATGGGTGGAGGAATAGGTGAGGTGGATTCAAGTGTAGGTGGAGGACTTTGGGCTAGGATTTCCTCGATGGAAGGAATATGAGGTAATTGGGCAACAATGGGTGTATCACTAAAAATAGCATGGACCTCGCGGGTATGACTATCATGAGTTGAGGTCTCTCCCGTTTGATCAGAAGAAGGGGCATGATTAGGAAAAGGTTTCTTGAAGATATGTAGGTTTTGATTGGTCAGGTGCGTTAGGATTATCCAAGGTTAGCTCACCTTTCTCGAGCATTTCTTGGACAATGTTTTTGAAAGTGATGCAATTGCCATCACTATGACCCTTTACTCGATGATAATTATAGAAATCGTGCTCTTTATACCATGTGGGTGTGGGGTGAGCAGGGTCAAAACTCAGTGTGTGGTTTCATGGGAGGAAGGGTGATGGCCCCAGCTTTGATGAGCTTCTCTAAGAAAGAAGAATAAGGTTCCCCAATTGGGGTATATTTCCATTGTTCCCATCTGAATTGAAAAGTCTGAACGGGTGAGAGATTAGATAAGGGGCTAGCCTGATTTGATGGATGAGCTGGGCCATCTTTGAGTACCACTGTGTTAGCGGTCCCCTTGGCCTTTGAATAATTGTTTTGTGGTTTTGAAGAAGAAGAGGTATCATTTGACTTGAATGTGGAGTTCTTATTGCGTAATTGGATTTTATTCTCTTCAATGGCCTGAATCTCAAGCTTTCATGCCATGGTGAATGCTTCATCAAAGGTTTGGAAGGTTTGGACCTGCAAAGTTGGTGAGATATGCCTAGCACAAGCCCATGCGTGAAGATTTTGATGAGTTTGGTTTGTGGTAGTTGGAATGTGAGTTGATTGATCAGGCTACGCCAACGAGCAACAAAATATGTGATAGATTCATCATCATACTGATGCGTAGAGTATAGGTCAGTCATGGTAACCTTCTTAACGATATTAATGGAGAAGTGATCCAAGAAGGCTTGGGCTACCTGATTAAATGAGAATATAGAGTGTCTAGGTAACCCACTATACCAATCTAACATGGGTCCAGTCAGAGACATGGGAAAGGTCCTCAGGAGCAAAGCATCATCATGGGTGATCAGATAACACCTATGTTTGAAAGACCACAAATGTTGTTGCGGGTCTTCTTTGCTATTGAAACGGTTGAATTTAGGAATTTCCCAATGCAAGGGATATGGACGGATAGGAATGGATGGGTGTATAGGCTCATTACAAATCTCATCATAGGTGAGAGTGTTGTGGGAGCCAGAAACCGATGCCTCTAATGTCTACATCTTGTCCATCATTAACTTGATTAGGTCGTTGGTAGGTTGTGATGGATGGGTGACTCTGTAGCGTAAGAGGGTTGGTGTTGGGCATATAACGGGGGGTGGCATTCCAGTATATGGTGTTGCTCCATATAGGTAGATTGAGAAGAAGGCAGTGAAATAGGGGGTACATACCCAGAGTGAATAATAGATGAAACAAGAGGCTGCTGATAGTACGTATATGGAGGTGGAAGGGTCGTGGTGACCCTAGTGGCAATGGGGGCTAAAGATTATGGAATAGAAAGGATGATGTTTTGAAAAGGGGTAGGGGTCACCAACACTGGGGGTGGTTGTGTAGCTACGGGTATATGCGAGATAATAGGCATAGATGAGGTTGTGTTCTGGGTGGTTGGCGAAGGTATAGTGGATGTGGTGGGTGTAATGGATGTATGGTAGATAGACATGGCAATCATAGCGGGTATAGGGCCTAGTTGTGAAATGACTAGGGGTAAGGTAGATGTGGGTAGCATGGAGCCAGATGGGGCTGATGCAGGAGTGGGAACGAGAGTTGGGGGGATAGATATGGGCATGCCATATATCAACTGACCCGAGGCATCTCGAGTGGATGAGTGGGAAAGGTAAAACTACAAGGCAACAGGATTTTGGTCAAGGAGTCATGTGAACTCCTCGTCTCCGGTAGTGATAGAGATAGGTTGGATAGGTTCCATGGCTAGTGATAAAATGGAAGGTGGTGAAGGACTAGGTGGGAGTGGTTGACAACTGGCATGGAATATGAGGGTGCTTCTCTTGGCTTTGGGTCAGTACCATGTGAACAGGTACTAACATCGGGTAAGACTATTTTCTGTAAATGACATAGAAATAGCATAGAAAGATAGGATAAATAAGTGGTAGGTGAATTGGGGTTAAAATGTCAGCTGGAAAATTACACAGCTAACCGATGCCGGTTAGGGTAAACTGATGCCGGTCACAGGTAACCATGGTACCGGTCACTGTGGAAAGTGGATAGTTTGTCAAAAACAAGGTATAAGGCCAAATTTTCCTAGGTATGCAAAATGTTGATGGACTTACTAGATTCAATGGATATGATAAGAGTGACAGAGACTCTGAAAAACTAAAGAAGGTGAATAGGTTTCCTTTTGGGTAGGTTAACCAAAAGAACAATGAACTGATGCCAGTTGGGTGAAAACTGATGATGGTCAGAGGGTAACTGATGATGGTCGCTGGACCGACACCGGTTACTATGAAATTGAAACAATGATGAAGAAAAATGTGGTTGTGAGTTAAAATTAATGTGGAATCAAACCCAGAATCCTGATAATGATGAGAATATGGTCCAGGCACACTCAGATGAAGCTGGAATACACCAAATGTGATGAGGAGCGTGCAAGGAGAAATAAGAAAAATGAAGAGCATGACCTCTCACCTCAAAATGCAAGCCAAGTAGAAACACTAAGAAAAATACGATCCTAAGAGTGCCTTTTCTATTATGTTTGTTTAGCTTATGCTATTTAAGGACTGACTCATGAACTGTAGAATAGATTTTTTTTGGTGAGGATGGCTTCCTATGAAGAAGGAGATCTACAAGGAGAGGTTTTAGGTATGTTATGGTGGGGGCGGGCCATCCTCTGATGGGGTACTGGATAGAGATAACCAGTGGGGTGCCCACTATGCCATGATTGTGTGATCACCTACAACTTCTTCTGGGTGAGATGTTGTTTAAGAATGTGTATATATTTTAAATTTGTGATGTTTGGGTAAGACTCAGAGAGAGAAAAAGAAAGGAAGTGATTTTCTATGATTCATTTGTCAACCATCAACTGGGAATGACTTCCAGCGTATAGGTTGCCCTCAATTAATGTGAGCTAATGTAGAAAAGTAGAATGAAATGCAATGATTTTTAAACCCAAATCGAAATGTAGAATTCGATGCCACAAATAGATGAATAAGGAGAAGGGATGCTCTTTCACTAATGTGATACTAATGAAAGGGAAGAAATGTTGTTTTAAGCACCAAAATAAGATTGCTTTTAGACAATAGAAGAGAAGAAGGTTCCAGGGGAGAAATTTTAATGTAAGAACTTTTTAGAAAAGAAACAAACATACAACGTTTTCACCTAGAAATGAAAGAATGCAAAGAACCCTGAATGGGTCCCACCAGGCAGTGCCAAAATGTTTCACCTGATTCTAGAGCATTTCTTTGAATGTTGACGAAACAAATAAGGGTAATGGGCTAGGAGGAATACCTGTTGAGATGTTGGTTGTAGGTTGTTGCATGCGTATGACTTCTGAATCCACAGTTGATCATGAGAGCTTCCTTTTTTCTTGGATGAACTACCTAAAATGGAACACAAGACCACCAAATAAAAGTTAAACAATATATGCAGTGGACTGCCTAGCATGTGCTAGATCCAGGAAGTGTGATACTTCCTAGATGGTATGTCAATCCACTATTTAAAACAACTTAATGCTGATAATAAAGGAAATCCTACTATAGTTAAAATGATTTAGGTATCTCATTCATCTACAATAAGAAAATTCATTCACAACAAGCTAGGCTATGATTGAATCTAAAGGTCAAGGTCACTGTCAAGGTATTGGTATTGGTTAGGGTAAGGTTCTGGGCTGGTTTTGGGTATTTGGTAGAAGTTTAGGAACTCTGTTCTTGGTTTTCTGGTAAAAGACATAGAGACCGATGTCAGTCTGGTATGACCGGTGTTGGTTTAGGCTAACTGGCAGACGGTTGTGGGTAACTGGTGTCGGTATGGTCGGGGTACAGGAAACTCAATAAAAACTTGGTTGGGTGATAGATCTGAGGCTAGATGAAGAAGGAAGGGCCAATGGCAAGGTTTATGTGGATCCTGGATATGCACAAGGAATGATTAAGATCCAGGTATGGGTAGTGCAAGGGTATGGATAAAAATATGGTCAAGTTTGCATGGAGGTAGATGATGGGGGAATGGAAATGAGAGAAAAAGCTAATAACAGATGTAAAAGGATCTACCAAATGATGAATAGATAAGTGTTGGTTAACAAAACTTACTGTTTGTATGAGCTTGATGCCTGGTTGGTAATGGTGGGTGATCAAATGGAATGAACTTGATGTAGTGCTAGTGCTTCCCCAGATGCTCCCATGAAGGCAGATGGCTATGTGATTGCTTCAGGGTACTGGCTATGGATGCTCTGATGTGTGTACTAATGCTGGTTCTACTTGCATGCAGCTCTGGTTTCGTCACTTGTTCTCAAAAGATGTGATTATCTCTCAGAAATGTGCCAACCTCGAAATAAGGTTGTTTTTGGGGTTAAATGGTAACCTGACGGTGGTTCCTAGCTTAACCGGCGGTGGTTAAGGGTAACCGGCATCGGTTAGGGTGGGATTTCCTAGGTTTACTAAACTAGGTAGATCCCCTTGATTTTCTGGGATCTCGTTTTGTTTACTCCACGGATTAGCATGGAAGCTTCCTTCTAACTGGAGGGAATGTGGTTAGAGGGAATGTAGGCATTGATTTTTAGGGTTTGGGTAGGTCTTAGTTAGTTATGGCAACTTACTAAGAATAGGTCTTAGGGTGAGGTGGCTGAGGTGGCTTGATGAGGTGTCTAGGTGAGGTGGATATGTGGGCATTATCCCAATTAGGATACTTAAATAATAAATATGGTGAGGATAATGAGTTAATTTAATTAAATTAATATTATAGTGGGGTGAAGGGGGCCATGGCTAGGTGGATGTATTCAAGGTATGTATTTATCGAGGGACCAAGGGGAGTGTGACCCAATTTTGGTGTCTACAGTACCATTTGTCTCTCACTTGCTCATTATGTGATCAACCTCATACTATAGCCTTCCAAGTTGCTAATTCTAATCTATTTGGCTTTGACCTAGAGCATGGTGATCTCCTTGATGAGTTCACAGAGCCTTTTCTCACATTACCATTGGGGGGCATATCACCTAACATACTCCCCCCCCTCATCTTGCACTTTCGCATTGATACCTCTCCCACCCATACATGTTTTGTTTCCTCACATATTAACATTTCCATAATCTATTATCACACCCTCATCACCTGATGATGCACCCTAGTGTTTTGGTTCACACTATATTGTTGATGGATTACCATTACACTAAACCCCACACACCACACATCCTATATCATCCTATGCATGCCTCATCTACTATTTTTTTATACATCACCTATATCATGCAAGCTACACTAGATTCCATTACACCTAGGTCTAGTTTCATCTATTATCGTTCCATCTGCCATTTCTATACATTTCTATCATTAAATTCATACATCTTACTTATTCTACACCCTACACTAGATTTCCTTATACTTGGGTCTAGTTTTATCTATTATCATTACACATTGTACTTCTATCTACTCATTTCTTACGTTCCATTCCTTACCAATTACACAATCTACATTACATGACCTACACTACACATTCCAATACCTTGGTCATCTACACTACATTGTTCTATGCTCTACACTCCCCACCCTATGACACACTCTAGTTCCTTGGTCCATACTCGACTACGAAGGGTTTACCAATCAAATGGACCCTATATACATGCAACATGTCATCATACCACATTTCTTGGACTCGTGACCAAATCTCTAGGCTATATCGCCACCCACACTCGTCAGTATATCATGTAGCGGTATACACCTAAGGTTAAATCACCACTCTCTTTATCCATTCTACATTTTCATCGTACATCCAATCATCACCTATTCTATCATTCTATTCTACTTCATTCTAATACATCATCATCTCTCCTACTCATCCATTAGTGGTATACACTTTAGGCTAAATCACCAGCCTCACCCTATTCATCATGTAGTGGTCCACACTTAGTGCTAAAATCACCACCTTCTGCTACCCACCACCTACTTATCTATGATTCAAACAACCTCATCATCCATCTAGTAGTGGCATATACTATAGGCTAGATCATCACTTTATTCTTCCATCTTATAGTGATATCTTAGGGATAAATCATCACTCCTCTGATAAAAAAAGTTATGATATATGCTTCAGCTATAGGGTTCATACACATCTTCTTCCCATTTCACGTTTCATCACCACTACACATATACACTCATCATAGCACACTAGACACAACCAACACTCCTTGACCATTTCCCGATGATGCATTCTTGTTTGTGGTTCATTCTTGACTTCTGACGGGAAAAAAAAATGAACCTCACTGCATACACTTCCATACACTCACGGGACATGTTTGTCATATCATTCCATCTTACATTCCATTCCATCCATCCATAGCATACTGCATTATCTCGGTAGCATTTAATTTTTCTTACTAGTGTTTTGCATGCTCATTCTATTACACATGTTATCTTGCTTTCCTATATGTCATTATCATACACACATTCGCGTTCATGCCTTTATCTAGTGTGATCACAAATATAATACATTTACACGTGGCATGGATGTTTGCATTCTACCCTTACTATACTGGTCGTTGGGGGTATCCACATTCATCTCATACAGGTGTTATTGTTTCATTTTGTACTTAGCATTTTTTACTCCTTTCTTCTAGATACTTTGACATATTGGTTTTCACTCTAACATTCTAATGGGTGTTCCATGTGTAGCACTTTTTTTATAGGACTACATGTTCCCATGACTAGTTATATTTCTACTTGTCTGCATTATTTTCTATGGTATGCGGGCTTTTCCCTTTGCTTGTGTGCACACTTATCTGTTATTTGCGGCCATGATGGCCTTTGTGTGTCTTGTGACATTGTGAGTTATTTCACATGTTTGAAACCCAATTTTTGTGGTCTCCTTATTTTCTTGTGTGTTTCACACTACTTTGCTTAGTATTTTTTACATTATCTACTTCTTTTACACTTATTTGAACGTATGTGTTTTGACTAACACTTGTATTGGCCAGACATTCCCTTTTGTGTGTGCCTTAGTATCTACTAAGTGGTTTCCCTTCCCCCTGCAGGGCTGAGTTGGTTACAAGGTCAAAGTGTGGTTGGTCCTCTTTTGGGGCTGCATTCTCCTTCTAGGGTCATCGCATGCACCCCTAAAGAGGGGAGCATAATTGAGGGTTTCTACTAACACAACGTATCTACACTGGTTCACACACAACGAGTGAGTTCAAACCAGTATACAAACTCCATACACAATGGCCTTAATAGGACATGGTGTCCTTTGGCAATTCTGTGGAGTGGTCACAGGATCAGGGGTTAGAGGGGTTGGCCTCTCTACACTTATCCATCCATTGGTGTAGGACATCCCAAAAAACTAGTGCAATATAGAGATCTCTTCAAAATATTATAGCATAAGCAGTTAGAACTGGAGAACACTGAGAATTTCTTCCCTACACTTCTTTAGCTAGGGTGGCATGAGATCACCCAAAAAACTCATGACATTACAGGATATCCTTATACACCCTTTTTCTCAATATGGATCAAGTGCACATGTTCTGTTTTTCTATTTACACTTTCTATTCTAGCATACTTTACATAGCATTTTTTTACATACATACATATTTGACTACTTGATCATTTTCTCCTTGCAGGTCTGTCATATGAGAAACAAGCAGTCAAATTGAGGCAACAACAAAAATGATAATGAAAATGACAACACACTGTGATGGTTATTTCCATACTAACCATGCAAGTACACCACACACATGCAACAACTACACACGCGTTCTGCCCTAGGTTCAATCTCATTACTTTTTACACATTTTTCATCTTTAGAATCCACACTCCTTCACGTCTTTCTTTTTTTCATTCCATGCTTCTAGTCCATCAGTGTGTTTTCTTCAACATTCTACATGGGCATCAGGTATGCTTTTCTATCTAATTTATGTTACCGAGCTGTTCGCTCACCAACATAAAGTGGGGGAAAATGTAGACACAAATATTGTACATTAGGTAATATTTAGTCCGGTCTTATACTACTATTTAGAAGGTTCTCAAGTGCACAAAGTACCAATTAATCCCACCTTTTTTCCATCTTTGTTTTATGTTTTACTTTATCATTCCCATGTACTTCACGATACTTATCAGCCCATTTTATAACTTCCTGAAGATTCTAACCCTAATCCTAGGCTTCCCACCTTATATTGGGGTGCCTTGGGGCTCCATAGTCCCACTCTGGGTGCCCCAACCTATGCTTAGCATCTTTGGCTCCTTTTTAGGTCACTTCTAGCCGTTGGTCATCTTTATCTTTTCCTCAGTCAACATTGTCGAGATTAATTACAAAATTAAACTTTAGAGCCCTATAAATATGAATCTTATAAGACCATAATGAGGGTTCTAGGTCATTGCATCCTATCACTACTATCAATCCATTTAGGGATGCATCTATTACACCTTGTTTCATCCAAATAACACCATACATTCAAGCTTAGAAGTCTGCATCATGCACATTCTTAGAGGAGGGATTCCATTTATTATATTCTACTATCTACATCTTCTATAACTACCATAGCTTGTTATTTCACAAAGTGCAACTAACACGAGAGCACCTAGAACTGCACAAGATCCGTAATATACACACTCACTAGAACTACATCAAGATCTATAATGTAGTGTAGCACACAGTGTTAAGTCCGCCAATTTGGAAGCTGAGGTTAGTCCGACCCCTTCTTCTTCATGTGCATGGCGTCATCCTGTTCCTCCAGGGAATACAATGCAACATAAAAAAGTGTTTCAGACCTAATTGTGACCCTTCTAAACACAGTTCCTAACCACATGCATAGTTCACTGTGCCCATAATCTAGACCAGGGCACCCCGAGGTGCCCTAATACACTCCTAGGAGCCTTTTTCACTTCAGACAGTCCAAATCTACCCTCTACAGGGCCTCTAAGTGATCGTCTACATAGTCATATTCCAGTTTCAGATCTGTGACAAGTTGTAACAGTCACCATCAATCAGCTAAGTTATTTCCCTTTTCCCTTTTGCATTCTAGGGTTTTATTTCCATTAGATTTAATCACGCAATTTATTTACATCACTTTAGCATATTAGTTTATTTTTATTTATTACTATTTATCCTCTTTATTTACAAGAATTTTATTCCTCCTATTTAGATTAGCATTAATACCCTAATACCCCATTTAGGTTCCCATTAGGTTTTATTTTTTTAAATCATCATCTTTCTTTGGTCCTCATTTGTTCTCACAAATGAATCACATATCATCCGTATCTACCTCCATTAAAAATTCGGTTTACTTCCTATGTATGTACTCCCTTGCACAATGAGTTGTTTGGTACTATTACATATTGCACAATTTTTTTTTTATAGGATCCCTGTTTCTTTCGTTTATTCACATTGCATGTGTCCTTGTTTCAAGTGTCATTTTTAACCCTTTTCGTTAACTCGAACATTTGGGAACTGAATCTCGATAACAAAAACATTAGCACAACTGTCTTGAACATTGTTTGTTTATGTGTGTTTATACTTATTTTCCTGTCAGGTTAGCTTTTTAACTTTTCAATATTGCATTACGTTATGTATGTTGTATTGAGTTCATGTTTTAACAATGAAAAAATGTTAGTATTATAGATTTTCTTGTTATTTTACACTTTTGTTGTATGCTTATATAATAAAGAGATGATGATGTAGATCATAAAGCAAAAATGATGAAACAAAGTTTCTCTTAAGCTAAGCTTGATGAAAGCTATTTCCATTCTCTTCATCTCCATTCTTCTTCATATCATTTTATTCATTACCATAATTTTTCTTCAATCTCACATGGGGTAATAAGGATTATATTTTATCTCCCCTCCCCCTTGTTTCTTTGAGTTTTCTTTCCTACTCATTCATATTTTCACACTCACCTACCAGGTTTATGTTGACCCTTTTTTCACATTCTTCTTTTTCAATCGTCGATTGACCTCTTTCATCACTCCATCGACACTGGAGGGGGCATCCTTTATTCTACTAATTTTTTTTCTATCCCTTCAAAATTTACTTTTCTGTAGTTTTCTCCTATCTTTGAAGCGATGTCACTTACGCCACCCCAAAGAGGGGAAAATGTAGACACCTAAAATCTGCATACGCAGTTTTAATACTAAGATTGCACTAATTACCATTTTCCCCATAATTTCCATTATAATTAGTGATTTTCTATTAATTAACTAACATTTCCCTCTAATTCAGTTAATTAACGACACTTTGTTAGTTATAATCCTCTTCTAATCAATTAATTAACTACCATTAGTTAATTAATCCTTTATAACCTTGTATTTAGACAATAAACCCTCTGTTGGTGAAATCCCCCACTCAAATCATCCAAATCCTACCTATTTTCCTCTATATCACCTATAAATAGATTTCTAAGCTTATTCTAGCCCATTAATTGATCCTAGTTGATTAATTAAGACATATTAAACTCCCATGAGTTGTTAATCACTTGTTAATTCCTCTAATCAGTCTTATCTCTTCTAAATCTACTTTATCCTTTATCCCACATGCACTAGTTTGCAAGCTTCTCCTAAATTGGAAAGCTATGTAAAGGACCCTCCTACATTCTTTCACACCTACACTACACTTTTTCTAATGAAATCTATAAGATTATGATAAGAGCCTTCTCCATTGTTGGAATAACCACTTCATGTTTGCATCCATTCTCTCATATTTGAGTAGTAAAGGAAGATCTAAACATGGATTTGTTGCCATTTTAGTGAGATCCTTTAATCATCTAGAGACAACACCCAAAATTTATTGCTTATGATCTAAATAATTTCATAATTTGATAACCATCATATAACAAAAGAGTAGGAATTGTTTAACATTAGATGTTCATTCATGTTTATGTTTTTAGAATAGTTATTTCCTTTAAGATCTTGTCATGATGTTAATGGTAGATTTAGCTTTTCTTTAAGACTACTAGGTGTTAGTTTATTTCAATTAGCTTAGCAAGTTTAGCACAACAACAATATGGAACAAAGTTTTTGTGAAGTGTTATTTGAAAGAAGGGATTAGAATTTTGTGAAGTAGAAAAATGTTGAAACACAATTTATGTTACACTGGGAGAATTGAATATTATATACTTTATGGTCTATCTGGGTATCATTTGTAGTAATAGGGATGGGTTCCTGAACAGGCGGAGATTTTTTTTTTTTCCTAATTTTTTGTTTGGGAATTGACCTAATGAACTGTGGATTTGGCACAATGCTCAGTGGGCATGATGGTAAAATTCAAGAATAAGATCAAGGAGATGGCATGCATTTGGGTTGTAGCAGGGTCTTAATAGGCTTAAATTATGGAAATACATTGTAGTCTTCAAAAGGAGAGGGCTAAATCCAAAGAGGCAAGATATATCACTCATAAGGAATGATTATGTGAGGCACCCCCAGAGAGGCCTTCTTGAGTGTTCTATTTTTATTCTTTGTGCATGTTTATTTGATCATTTTTTTCATCTGTAAGTTGTTACACCAATATAAAGTTAGGTCTAATATTTTGGTACTCATGATCTTTAGCCTTAAAATTGGTCTTGCAAACCTACTCAAAATGTATTCACATGAACTATTATATTCACCTATTATTATGCCTATAAAAATAATAATAATGATTTAATCCATAAACATATCTGAAATGTGGAAATGAAGGACCCTTATAACGAGGAGTAGGACACAACATGTACCATAGAAATGTTAGAGTAGGTATTTACCTTAGCTCATGTTCACCTATGCACTTTATTTACCTTTATTATATTTATCCTCACCCATTTATGTGTGTGGATATTCATTTTATTTTATTTATATATTAGGGAGATATTATCTAGTTGTCTAGGTATAGTTCTTTCCTTGATTTATGGCTTGATCTACAACCTTGACTGGTTCTTAGATTAATATTCCTTGCCTATATAAGAAAGGCCCATTCTCATTGTATTTTATTGAGTTCCATAATAATATATGATATTATTGCTCATTTATCTGTAAAGGTTTATGTAAATTTATTATGGTGAATTACTTTCATCTTATTAAGTTTGGTTTTTAATTAGCATCTGAGTTCTTCATGGCTTGGTACGATATGTTTATCATTCCTTTTATGGTATCAGAGCTAGAGATTATTTTTTACATCCGCCTATAAGTTTTGTTTGCAAAGGTTTATGCAAAATTATTCTAGTGAATTAAATTCATCTTATTAAATGTGATGTTTAATTAGCATATGAGTTCTTCGTGGCTTGGTACGATTTGTTTATCCTTCATTTTTATGGTATCAGAGTAGCAGTTATTCTTTGGCTTCGACAGTTATTGACAGAATTTAGATTCCCATAGGATTCACCGAATGTACTTTGGTGTGACAACCAAGGTGCAATTCACATTTCTCGCAACCTTGTTAAACACCAGTGGACCAAGAATATTTAGCTACACTTACAATTCATTAATCAGCACATTCAGGACGGAGTTCTTTGCTTGGAGTACATTTCAACGTAGCATCAGGTTGCGGACATCTTTACGAAGCATTTGACATCACCTCTCTACCTTGAGTTGTGTGGCATGCTTGGGGTTTCAGAATTTTTTCTTAGGAGTTTTCATGAGAACATCTTCCTTCCTTCTTCTTATTCTTTCTGTTTCCTTCTAGAAGGATTATTTCCTACTTTTGGTTCGAGATTTCTTCATGGATATATTGTACATGAGTACCTGATTAGGCCTAGTTTGGGCCTAATCAGGTACTCATGTATAATATATCCATGAAAAATATCAAACCAAAATTAGGAAAGAATCCTACTAGAAGGAAAGAGAAAGAAGAAGAAGAAGAAGAAGAGGAAGGAAGACGTTCTCATGAACACCCCCAAGACCAAATTCTAAAACCCCAAGCATGTCACGTAACTCAAGGTAGAGAGGTGATACAAAAGGCTTTGTAAAGATGTCTGCAACTTGCTGCTGAATCAGAATGTACTCCAAGCAAAGAAATCCATCATGAATGTGCTGACAAATGAAGTGTATGTGAATCTCAATATGCGTGGTCCACTATTGCTCAATATGGTTGTGAGAAATGTGAATCGTACTTTGGTTATCAAACCAAAGTACAATTCACTTTGCAAATAAGGTTTTTTGTATATTCATAGATTCGGGATTTGTTTGTATTTTGTTTTTGCATGTGTTTTTATGAAAAATAGATCCTTCCATTGGATTTGGAAGGTGTGAAAACCTTAAGAATGACTGTAAAATTGATCATTTCTAAAGGAAGTCATTTTTGGTGTTTTTCTATTTTTGCAGAGGCATGTACTGGTCCACTTTTGAATCCATGTCAAATTGGAAGGAAACCCAGAAACAACCAAAACCCGAAATAGTAATAAGTGTAAACAACCATTAAAATACTTAGCCCCCGCTAATATAGTATGGTCATATGAGGGCTTAAGCTTGTGATTCCTACTAGTAAGTGCTTAACTCTAACCCTCTTTCATTTTATTTGTGTGGTGAAGGCAAGAGCATTTTATTTTGTTTTAGTGGCAAATAAAATAAATAGTACAACATAAAATTGAAGAGCCTGTATGTTTTTATCATTAACTTAGATTTTGAGAGTCATTTTTTACAAAAGTGCTTGTTTTTTCATACTTAATCCATTGGAACTATTTATTTTGAAAAATGCACTATAATTATAAAGTGCCATATTGTAACACACACTCAATTATAAAGTGCCAAAATATGGGGGGGTCTTGTTGCATTGCTTGGTTCTTGCATTTTTTTTGGTGATTTTTGAGATTGGCATCTTTATCCACTTCCGCATTAGATCATGTTGAGCCATTAACAAAAAATAATTACCACACATGGAAACCAAGAATGTAAACAATAATTAAATGGAAAGGATTATGGGCTTTAACTTCTTCAGAACAACCAGTGTTCACTAGAGAATATGATAAATTCTAGAACCAATTCAAATTTGATGAGTGTATAGGTTTGATAGGAACTTTTGTAAGTGATAGTATTTTGTTTCATTTGGAAAAATGTGACTCTCCTTTCAAAATATGGGAGAAATTGGAGGGTTTATTTGGTAAGGTGGATCAAATAAGAGCCATGAAAATTGAAATTGAAATCATCTCTCTTAATTTGAAGATTTTCCATCAATTATACACTATCTTACCAAGTTCAAGCATTTGTTGTCACAATTGAAGGGGAGTGGAAGAGATAAGAAAGATGAAGAGTGTGTTTACTTAATTCTATCTAAGTTGAGAGGACCGTTCCAAATTTTTTCTTGTATCTTTTTCTCTAGCATGGATGCCTTAGGTGACACATTCAAAATGTCTAACTTAGAAACATTTTGTGAAATACTTACTAGGGAAGAATACAAATTTTCTAACCTTGAGTCTTCCACCTCTCAAAATGCATTAGTTACATCTAATCCTAAGGGCAAGTGAAAAACAAAAAGTAAAACCAAATCCACCCCTTCTCCATACCAAAGTTCTCCTAAACCAATAGAAAAAAACTCTAAACCCGAGGAGTCTTCTAAATCTAAGAATAAGTCTAGCCTTTCATGCTCTTTTTGTGGGGGTATTGGTCATGAAGAATATAGGTGTTATAAGTGAATGAAAGCCTTAGAGGATGCAATCAAGAAACAAAAAAATTATATCTCCACTCCACCTCCTTCTAATCAGAATGAAAAAGCACTTAATTTTGTTAGGATATCTCCGTCACCACATATAAATAGTTGGGTTATAGATTTTAGTGCTTCTCATCACATGACTTCTTCCAAGGAGTCTTTTATATCTCTAGGTTTGAGTTCTAATTCCAAAATTGACGTTGGATATTTTTCCTTTATTTTTGTTAAAGGAAAAGGTGAGATACACCTTGATGGTGGTAGTATCTAAGAAGCACAATATGTTCCTAACATTACTACAAATTGAATTTCTGTATATCAAAATTTTCATTCTGATCAAGGAAAAATAATGACTTTTACACCACATGGGGCAGAATTACAAAATTTTAAAGAGCCTCATTCACTTGTTTCTCAAGGTATTGTTGATCATAGTTCTAGACTATGTCACTTTGAGGGTTTTGATGAAACTTCCTCTATAGGGACATGATTGGTTTCTCATGAAGATTCAGAGAGTAAGCTTTCGCATGAGATATTTGGACATCTCAATTACAAATATTTGAAGGAGTTGAGCACTCATGGTATGGTTGATGGTATTCCTAGAGTTTCTTGTCTTGAGGGATTTTTCCCTGGCTGTGCATTAGGGAAACAACACCAAGATCCATTTCCTAAGAATTTTTCCAAGAGAGATTCTTCACCACTTGAGCTTGTGCATAATGACTTGATGGTTTTTCCTAACTCCTCTTTCAATGGAGCTAAGTATGCACTTACCTTTATTGATAATTTCTCGAGGCGTACTTGGGTTTATTTTCTCAAGTACAAAAGTGATATTTTTTCACACTTCAAATTCTTCAAGGCTTTGGTCGAGAAACAATCTTCTATTTGTATAAAGAACCTTTGCACTGATAATGGGGGGAGTACTTTAGCAATGAGTTTTCTAAATTTTTGGTAACTCGTGACATTATTCACTAGCATTATGTTCCTCATACTCCACAATAGAATGGCTTAGTAGAACAAAAGAATAAAAATTTGAAGGAAATCGCTAACTGCATGATGCATTTTAGAGATTTACCTCCTATCTACTAAGAAGAAACAATTAATTGTGCTAACTACATTCATAATTGCAAACTACACATAGCACTTGAGCATTTCAATCTAGAGGAAGCTTGGTCCAACACTAAGCCGGATGTCTCATTTTTTCAAGAATTTGGGAGCCATGCTTGGGCCTTTGTGTTTAAGAAGAAAAGGAAAGCCTTGGATACAAAGAGAAAACCCCTTGATCTTTGTAGGATATTGTGAGGATATCAAAGCTTATCGAATTTTAGATCTTGATACTCATGATTTTATTTTTTGAACACATGTTCAATTTGATGAGCACTTCACACCTCAAGATTCTTCATCTTCTTCCTTGCCTACTTCTTCTTCTTTATCTCATCTCGAGGATCCTTTCTTTGAGGAGGTTGATGAGGAGTTTATAGGTGTCGATGAGGATCCTATTCCCGCTGATGTTGTTAGTATGCCTAAGTGGGTTTGTACTACAATTTTTCTAAGGAAAAACCTTTCATTCAAGATCTTCCACCCACTAGGCATCATCACACAAATTCTACATGTTCTAGACTTTTTTGTTGGGTAGTTTCTGAGGATCCATAGTATTATTAATAGACTCATGGGATACATGAGTGGGATGATGCTATGGCAGCTGAGTATTCTTCTTTGATGAAGAATCATACTTGGGATTTGGTATTTATTCCTAAAGGAAGAAAGATGGTTAGGTGTAAGTGGGTATACCGAACCAAATACATAGCTGATGGGTCCATTGAAAAGTATAACGCTCATCTTGTTACAAAGGGGTTTTCAAAAGTTAAAGGTATTGATTACTCTGAGACTTTTACAGCCATTTCCAAGATGGATTTTTTACGCCTTATACTTCTTATTACTGAATCAAAGGGGTGGCCCGTATACCAGATGGATGTGAAGAGTGCCTTCTTACATGGAGATTTACAATAGGAAATATACATGGAGAAACATGCTAGATTTTTTTAAGATTCTTCTCTTGTTTTTAAACTCTGAAGGTCTCTCTATGGTCTCAAATAAGACCCCCGGGCTTGGTATGAGACCATGTATTATTTTCTTCTATCTACTGGTTTTGTTTGTTATCACTTCGATCAAACAGTATATCTCCAACATGTTGGTGATGATATTTTGATAGTTTTCTTGTATGTTGATGATCTGTTACTAACTAGCAGCTCTTCTTCCCATATTCAGAGTATTCAACAGGATCTTTCTACATAGTTTGACATGATAAATCTTTGGTTATTTCATTATTTCCTTGGATTGTAGATTTCTTAGATAGATTCAAGGATTCATTTGAGTCAGTAAAAGTACACCCATGATCTTCTTCAGCACTTTGACATGGCTGATAGCAAGCCAAGTCCATCTCCTTTTTAGTCTAGGGTAACTCTTACTTCCACATGTACCAATCCACTTTGTGATCCTACATTCTATAGGAAATTGGTTGGAAGTCTCTTGTACTTGATTTTTCACCTTTTTCTTAGATTGTTTCTTTAAAGTGTTAACGAAACAAATAGGGTAATGGACGTAGGAGGAATACCTATTCAAATTTCAGTTGATGGGTTGTTACGCGTGTATGACTTCTGAATCCATAGTTGACTATGAGAGCTTCCTTTTTGGCTAGGAGGAACTACTTGTAATGAAAACAAGGCCACTAGAAGGAATTAAACAATATGGGCAGTGAACTACCTAGCGTGAGCTAGATCCAAGAAGTATCATACTTCCTAGATGGCTATCAGTCCACTGTTTTAAACAAATTAATGTTGTAAACAAAGTAAATACTATTGTTATTTTAAAATAATTTAGGTATCTCACTTAAAACACAATAATAAAATAGATCTAATCTAACAGGCTACGCTAGAATAGAATCCAAAGGTCAAATGGTTGGTTCTGGGTTCTACAGGTCTGATAAAGGTCTCGGGTAAGTCACAGGTGGGTGAGGGTGAGGTAAAATTAGGTGGGTAGGTCTCTATTTAAGGCTGTGTGGGCAAACACAGAGACTGGCGTTAGTCAGGGGTGACCAACAGTGGTTAGGTATAACCGGCACCGGTTACTATGAGATTTGGAAATGTCACAGAACAGGGTTTTGGTCTCCTTTGTGATTCCACAAAGGATTTTGGTTGGTCGAGACGAAGAATTGGGTGACTGGAATAGGATTTTGTGAGGTTTTAATGGGTCTATGGAGGTGAAAATGTTGGAGAAGGTCAATAGGGAGCAAGATAAACAATGGATGATAAAATAATGATGAAATGAAATAAACCAAAGAAGTATGACATTATACTTACTTGGATTTCATTCCTGAAGGTCTATGTGTGAAGGATGGAGGTGCTAATGATGGGTTTGAAGGCTACAAGTGATCACCAACTGAAGAAAAGCTTCTGCATGTGTTGCATGCACACTCCTCTTTGCTTGCATTGATCAGATCATGGTTGGGATGGCTATGCAGGAGAAGAATGCTCAATCTCCTTGCTTGGATGTGAGTTTTCATTGGGATTGGCTCTCTGAAGATGTGTTATCTCTCTTAGATGGGTTCTTGCTCGTCAAATTTTCTCCCAATGTTTTCCAACCTCCAAGTTCCAACCTTGAGAATAAGGTTGTTTTGGGTTAAAAGGGGTAACTGACGGTGGTCCGGCTTAACCGGCGATGGTTAGGGGTAACCGACATTAGTCAAGGTGGGATTTCCTAGGTTTACTAAACTTAGGGAGATCCTCCTGATTTTCTCAAATCTTGTGTCATTATCCCGCGGATTAGACTTGAAACTTCTTGTGAGGATGTGGGAATGTGGTTAGAGGGAATGGAGGCATTGATTTTTAGGGTTTGGGTATGTCTTAGTTAGTTATGGCAACTTACTAAGAATAGGTCTTAGGTTGAGTTGGCTTTGTGAGGTGTCTAAGTGAACTGTATGTGTAGATATTATTTAAATAAGATATTTAAATAATAAATATAGTGAGGATAAAGCATTAATTTAATTAAATTAATATTAGTAGGGTGAAAGGGAGTCATAGCTAGGTAAATGTAATAAAGGGTGCCTATATGTCGAGGGACAAAAGGGGAGTGTGACCTAATTTTAGTGTCTACATTTTGCCCCTTTTTGTTGCGTAGCTTGTATTGGTAAGCGATGCTAACAAAAATAAGATGTGGTTGCCCCATGTGAGGGTGAAGGTGATCCCCGTCAAACCAGGATTTGACGAGGTAGTAGGCTGAAGCGGTGAGTGGTTTGATAAAAGGTAAATGTGAAGAAAAGGAAAATGGGATAGGGAAAAAGGGGTGAAAGGTCTACTTAGGCGATCTAGGTAATGGGTCAGGGTCAAAGATAGCAACAGTCAAACGCACGCACACGTATAAACTGCAGCATGCTACCGGGTTGAAGAGCAAAAAACTCTACATCGTCTAAGGTCGATAGGTTTATCCAAAAAAGGTTGAAGTGAATCTGGTATCCAAGGTATAGAATAAGGTCAGGAAACACAACGTAAGTTAGGTGTAGGAATGTTTAGGTATGTTCCGGTACACCAAAGGTAGGGTCGGGATAAACAGTCATGGCCATAGGCTAGGTAAGGTCTTTGGGTCAATCAACACAGGTAATAGTGCTGCAAGGTATAGCGAACACATGAGGTCAAAGGTCACTAGCGATGGTCCAGGTCCAAATATCTAGGTCACGGCACAGGTAAGGCCAAGGTAAGGGTAAAATAAGGAGTCCCCAAAGGAGGAAAAATGGAGGTAGGAAGTGACGAGGTCAGGAAAGGCAAGCTAATGGATTGGGTAAAGGTATGGGGTAAAAAGCAAGGTAGAGGGTGGGGTAAAATGGAAAAGTAAAGGTGATGTGTAGGTAAGGGTGACTAATGGTGGTCATGGATAACCGATGTCGGTATAGGATAACCGGTGATGGTTAGGTAGGGCACGAGATTGATGTCGGTCGAGGGGAATTGGTGTCAGTTAAGTCAGGTTTGGTATAAAAACAAAAAATCCATGTGTTTATTTTTCAGTTGTGAATTACGAAGTGAAGAATGGACAAAAAGAGAGAAAAGTGAGAAAAGCATCCGGAGGTTACAGGACAGTGAGCTGGCAGTGTGAGTTGATAGTGGTTGGGTTGGTGAGTAGTGGGTCCACGAGATTGTCATGGTAAAAAGTGATGTAGGTTGGTGGTTGAGATATTAGTTTTATGGCTTGTGTTAGATGAGATATGGATTTGTCACTTTGATATGGATAGAAAGTAGGTGAGTTAGGAATGATGGAGTCAGGTTGGTTTAGGCATGGATCGATTCAGGTTATAGGCATGGATTGAGTCAGGTTAGTTTTGGCATGGATAAGTCAGGTTGGTTTAGGCATGATTTGAGTCAGGTTATAGGCATGGATTGAGTCAAGTTGGTTTAGGCATGATTCATTATGGTTTTCAATGAATGATACTATGGATCATATAGGAAATGTTGTATAATCTATGCATAGTGATGATAGAGAGATAGTAGGTGTAACAAATGTATAAAATGGTAAACAACTTGTTATGTATGTGGCTTAATTTCTAATTTTGTTAGAAAAGGGGAACTAAGTGAATTATGGGGTAAATGGTGAGTTAGGCGTGGTTGATGGATTTTTTAGGGTAGAGAATGGCTGAGCTAACCTCCAAGGGACCCATGCCCTTAGAGTGCTACCTACATAGTCCTGGAGAAAAGGGACCTTAGCCGATGTAGTTCTCCCATGAGCTAGGGAAGAATATGAGAATGAGCTAGTAGGTTTTTGGGCATGTTGTGGGTTTAGTTTTAATAGGTGTGGGTAGATTATAGGTAAAATCATGTAGGTGAAGGTGATTATGGTGAATGGGGAGGATTACCCCAAAGGTAAGCAGCAAGGACCAAGTCTTGTATAAGGTAATCAAAATGTAAACAAAGATAGTTAAAATATAAGAGGGGGGCAGTAAAGCCACGTGATTGGGTAAGATCATACCAAGTAGATCATACCTTGAAGGGGGTGATGAACACAAGATCCAAAAGGCATTATATGATTAATGGTTCTATGGTGAAAGTAGTCATAGGATCACTAAATGTAAAACTTCAAAGATGTCCCTTGAGGCAATTTAGGAAATGATAGTGGAAATGGTAAGGTGGGTGAAAAGTAGTTAATTGTATATGTTTGGGAGTGATAGGTCTTTTGGGCAAGAGGTCTGAGGTCACAATGGGAAAGTCCATGACTAAAAAGTGTTTTTGTTTTGATAGATGATCGATGCAGGAATTCTATATGGGATAAATAATATGGTACTCCTTGAGGTCTTCGTGAAGCTGATCGATGTGGGAAGCTTCGGTTTCTTTCGTTTTTCTTCTTTTTATATATATATTTTTTGAAAGCTTCACATAGCTGTCCTTTGAGGGAGTAGTCTATTTATAGTAGCAGATTTGGTCAAGAGGAAGATGTCCTTTTGAGGGAGTCATCTTTTTATTATAAGTTTGACTCAAGGAGTTTGGTCCCATTGGAGGTCTTTGAAATCATGGACAAGACCAAGGTGAAGGATAGGACTCTTGTTCAAAAGGCAGGGTGGAACGACCATGGGATTTCATCTAAAGGTAGATGAAAAGTATCCATGAGAATCATGCTATGTGCAGTGTGGTGGTACACATATTCAAGAGAAGATAACAAGTGATGGGTACTCACATGATTCTTGTTTAATCATTAGGGAGGTGTATGGAGTGGATAGCACTCAAGGGACAAGCCTGTAAAGAGACAAAGGGTGAGGTAGGACAATGAGTCAACAATAGAATGGTTGAAGATGTAATGTGTTAAGGGGCTCAGGTTCGGGTTTACCCTCAAGTGAGGACAAACAATAGGCACCTGATCCATAGGTATGAGTTACGATGTATGGTCCAAGCCAATTAGGAGTGAATTTTCCCCATTTACTTTTTTCTACTTTGGTTACGTGTTGATTTTCTTTCAAGACAAGGTCACCGAATTGGAAGGTGTGTTCATGAACATATTTGTCATAAGCACATTTGATACATTGTTGGTAAACTTGAAGGTGATCTAGAGCATTAAGATGACGTTCGTCTAATAACTCTAGTTGTGCTAAGCGGTCCTGACGAAAGTCATCATCAGTAAGCATGTCATGGAGAGAAATGTGGAGTGAGGGGATCTAGACTTTGAGAGGTAGAATAACCTTGTACCATAGACCAAGTGAAAAGGGTGTGGCCATAGTGGAAGTGCGAATACTAGTGCGGTATGCCCATAGGGAAAAAGGAATGTGTGTATGCCAATCCTTTCCAGTATCGTCAACCACTTTCATGAGAATTTTTTTGAGGGTTTTGTTAGTGGATTTGGCTTGGCCATTGGTTTGTGGGTAATAAGGTGATGAGAAACTAAGTTGAATGTGAAGGCGTCGCAAATTTTTTACAGTGTTTTGTTTTTAAATTGTTTTCCATTGTCAGTGATGAGGTGATGAGGGACACCAAAGTGACAAATGATGTGATGGTTAATGAACTCACATATTTTCTTAGCTTTCATGGAGATGAGTGGTATGGCTTCCACCCATTTTGTGTAGTATTCGGTAGTAGTTATGATCCATTGATGGCATGTTGGGAAGAATGAGGATTGATTTCTCTGACAAGATCCAAACCCCATTGAGAGAAGGGCCAAAGGTCACGAGTGACCTATAAGGCATGACTGGGTGTATGATGAAGGTTGGAATGTTGTTGACATTTCACACAGTGTTTGACATAGTCTCAACAATCATGGTTAAGGGTCGGCCAAGTAATAGCCTAGGCAAAGAATACGCTTAGCAACAGCAAGGCCACTAAAGTGACCTCCACATATGCCATCATGAACCTCCTTAATGGTATAAGGAATTTCAGAACTTGTGAGGCATCATAAGAGAATACCATCAAAGCCTAGCGCTTATAGAGGAGTCCCCCCAGGATAATGAAATGGGAGACCTTTTTAAGGAAGGTGCGTTGTCATTACGGGTGAGATCAGGAGGTAAGATGGAGAAGGAAAGGTAGTCAGAGTATTGTTTATACCAAAGGTCACTCGGGTCAGGGGTGTCATTTCTGATTGAGTAAACATCATGAGGTAAATAAGAAGGTGAATGGAGGTGTTGTATGGTGACAAATATTTTGGAATCGACAGGGGAAGCGGGTATTTGGGAAGCTAAGTAGGCCATGGTATCTGCAAATTTTTTGGTTGAACGTGGGATGGTTTGAAGGGTGTAACGATCAAAGGTGGTCAAAAGTATGTCTACATGATGTTTATACTTTTGAAGTATCTCGTTACAACATTGGTACATACCATTGACTTGGTTTATGACCAATTGTGAATCACCAAAGATGTGGATTGATTTGACATCTAGGGCATAGGCAGCCTGGAGACCTAGTATGAGTGCTTCGTACTCGACAATATTGTTGGTGCATTCAAAGTCTAGTTTGAAAGACAAAGGCATGGGTTCTCCATCCAGAGGAATGAGGATAACACCAGCCCCACCCCCACGCTGACACTTGGAACCATCGAAGAACAATGTCATTTGGTAAGGGGGTTTGTCCAGGGAAAGGGTAGCAATGGACTCATCGGGAAAGTCAAAATTAGAGGGTTGGTCCCTAGAAATAGGTGCATGTCAGCCAGTTGGTCGGTGATAGCCTGGCCCTTAATGGACTTTTGGTGAATGAATTCGAGGTCAAGATTAGCTAAAAGCATAAGCCATCATGCAACACACTGATTTTGATAAGGTTTGGCGTACATGAAGTGTAAAGGATCGGTGTTGGTCACAACATAGGTTTTGTGGTTGAGTAGGTAATGGCGGAGTTTGGTGGCAATGAAAACTAAGGCTAAGCAAAGCTTTTCTGGATGGTTGTATCAGGTTTCATAGTCAAAAGAGTATGGCTTATGTAATAAACCACCTGCTCCCTGTGTTGTTCATCGATGAGTGAGCATGGCTCCCAAGGAATGATCGGTAGCTGATATGTATAGGTAAAAAGGTTGATCGTCTTTAGGTGGAATGAGTACGGGTGGTTGGAGAAGGTATTGTTTTAGGGCCTCAAAATCTTTGTGACAGTCATCATCCCATTTAAAGGAGACATCCTTCCTAAGCAAATGATGAAATGGTTGACACCGATCAGATAATTGTGAAATGAAATGGTGAATGGACTACAATTTACCTTGTAGGCTATGGAGTTGTTTAAGGTTAGTGGGCGGAGGCATTTCCAGAATGGCCTTGACTTTGGCAGGGTCAACTTCTATACCACGGAGGGAAACAATAAATCCCAGGAGCTTTCCTGAGAGAACCATGAAGACGCACTTTTTAGGTTGAAGGCGGACACAATATTTAATGAGGCGGTCAAAGATGGTTTTGAGGACAGCGAGGTGCTCAGCGCGACATTTAGATTTGGCCAAGAGATCATCCACGTAATCTTCCAATATGTGATGCATGATATCATGGAAGATGTAAGTCATAGCATGCTGATATGTAGCACCAGCATTTTTAAGGCCAAAAGGCATGACTCGATAGCAAAAGGTTCCCCAAGGGGTAATGAATGCGGTCTTGTGCTGATCTTCCAGGGCAAGAAAAATTTGGTTATAACCCGAGAAGCCATCCATGAGTGAGAGCATCTCGTGACCAGTGGTGAGGTCAACCAGTTGATCAATACCGGGCAAGGGAAAGTCATCTTTCGGGTAGGTGAGGTTGAGGTCACGGAAGTCCGTGTAAATGCGGAGTCCCCCTGTTGCTTTAGTAACAGGGACAATGTTAGAAATCCAATGAGGATAATCAATGGGTAAGATGAAGGAAATGGAAAGAAGGCACTGAAGTTCTTCTTTGACGAGAAGAGCAATGCGAGGGTGCATTTTCCTCAGCTTTTGTTTGATAGGTTTGGCATCGGGAATGGTTACGATATTGTGGACCACTATGGTGGGGTCAATACCAGGCATGTCTGTGTAAGACCAAGCAAAAGCGTGGTTATGATCTTGGAGAAAAGAAGTGATGGCTTCCTGTTCAGCAGCATCTAAAGATTGTCTGATCTTTAGGATGTGCGGGTCATCCTGAGTATGAATGTTGATCTCGATAGTCGATTCATTCAACATGGTTTGTGTCTCAGAGGGTAACGACTGATGAATATATGAGTCTTCTGCACCAAGGTAGGTGAGTATGGATTCATCATCCTGACATTGAATGACGTTAATGGTAGGTGTGTCATCATCGATCATCTCAGGATACAGGAATGGGAGAGTGGAAGGGGCCTCACCTTCATGTTGATAAGTCAAAGGCCCCAAGGAAATGGTGTTTATGAAAAAAAAAGTTAGGAGGGATAGATTCAGGATCCATCGACTCCGTCGGTGAGGGTGGTGATGAAGGTGGAGAAGGGCTAGGGTCTGCAATGAGTTCAATGTGGGCCTGTTTGGTAGGAGGTTCGGGGAAGCCGATACCACTACGGTCATTATGTTTGCGGGTGGTACATGGAATAATGGTATGGCGGCCTTGCTCGTAAAATCCAAAACCAAAACCCTTCCATGCACAACGATGTAGGAAGGTGTGGGAGAAACAGTGATTGGTAAGTGATTGGAAGTCAGCGGAAAATGGGTGGGGTTGTGATGGTGGTTCAGGTGTGTAAGTGGTAGTATCAAGTCCCCCATAGGTGAGACTAGTACGAAGATGAGGAGGACCATAAAGGAGGCATTCTCCTATATGGTGATCATAGCGAGGGTGTTGGTGAAGGCTTCCATACTCATGCGGAGTAAGGAATGTGTTGACACTATATAGGTGGTACTCCCCCAGAGTGAGGCGTTGAAAAACACCTTCCAAGGGATCAGTGGTTGGTATATGCAGGTAGCTGGTATGGATGATGTGTCAGAGGTCGATGTGGAGGTGGAGTTAATGGATTGGGCAGCTAATGGGTCAGCCGTGGAGGTTATAGTAGTGGTAGGAATAGAGGAGGTATGTGTGGTGAAAGCATAGTGGCTGTACTGGTAGGTGGAGGTGTAGGTGAAGTGGTAGTGGTTGCAGAGGTAGATGGCTTGATAGGTATGAGCACATCATTGGGTCGATAAAGCATGTTGCATGTTTTGAAAGGTGATGGGTCAGCTGGAATGGTATAAGTGTGTCCCTTCGTGTTCAAACTTTACACAATGATGCAAAGTGGAAGGAACACAACCCATGACATGGATCCAGGGTCTACCAAGCAACAAGTTATATTGGAATTCCCCCTCCAAAACATAAAACAATTCTGGAACAGTGCGGGGGCCCATGCGAACGTGCAGGATGATAGTGCCTAGTGTGGAGGTGATAGCATCGTTGAATGAATGCAACATGACCGGATGTTTGTGCATGCAATTGTCAGGTATGTGCATTTGAGAAAATGCATGGGATGAAATGATGTTAATGCTAGCACCTCCATCAATCATCACATGATGTACCCGTATGTCATCAATGTGGATAGAGATGAAGAGGGCTGGGTCTGGGTCATCATTTTGGTATGGCGCGATCTCTTCCTCTGAGAAGCTAAGGGAGGCCACTTGGTGAACAAGGTGAGGTGAGGATGAAGGTGGTAATTTGGTGAGAGAGGCTACATGATGGGGTGTGATAATGGAGGCTACGGGTGTAGGGTCATTGGGTAAAACCTCAATAGATTGAAGAACCTCCATGAGGGCTTGACGATGGGATTCTGAGGTTTGGATGAGGTCGTATAAGGACATTTTGAGGGGAGATTGGTGTAGTTGTTTGAGCATGGTGTGATGTGTGATGCCATTAGAAATGGGGTATGTGGGGCTGCAGATAGTTATTTTAGGTATGGGTGCAGATGGTATGTTGGGTATAGGATTGGTTGGTGGGTCAGCTACCTTTTCTTTACCCTTCTGTGCATGTGTAGTGACATGTACCATTTTGATTTGAGGGAAGTTGGAAAATGGAGAAGGTGTAGGGTAAGTGGTATAATGACATGAAGGGAAAAAACCTACTGGAGGAGAAAATCCCTGTGAGGTCAGTTGGGCACAACGACATTTGGGTGGTGGCGTGGCAAGTTCTCTGATGTGAACCATGTTAATTTCAAATTTTGTGTGTGGTTCTAGGAGCTGTGAGGGTGGAGGTTGTGGTTGTTGAGTGGGCAGTGTGGGAATGGGTGTAGGTGAAGCAGGATCCTCATCAAGAAGGTCGTCATTGTCAAAGTTGGTTTCTGGTGGACACAATTGGATAAGGACGGTTTTCAAGGCCTTGCAGCTCTCCACATCATGCCCTAGCACATGATGATATGCACAAATTTTAGTATCATCAAACCCTTTTGGCTTGGGTTTGAGGGGGTCGTAAGGTCAGAGTGGCAGTAATGTGATAACAGAAGTCTCGAGGAGGTTGGTTAAAATTTTGGCATAAGACCCTGCTAGTGGATCACAATGGGAAGTGAATGTGGGTTTGGGTGTAGGTGTGGTTGGTTGTCTGGGAATTGTTTTTGGAAGAGTAGGAATGGGTCGAGTGATGGGTTTAGGTGCCGGTGTGGTTTGAGGTATCAGTCGGGTTTGTTTGGGTAGGGGTACAGTAGATGGACGGGTAGGAGGGTGTGGGGTTGTTTTGACTACCTTGTTGTGGGGTAGTGGGGTTTTGTTTTTGGGTTGCACCTTCTTGGGTAAAGGTGATGTGGGTGTACGAGGTCTAGAAGGAAAATTAGATGGAGGAAGAGGGTGAGTTACCCATGGGGATAACAGGGGTGCTATGAAGGTAGATGACGTGGTTCGTACTTGGGGTGTGAGGGACAATGACTGAAGTGTAGTGGGTAGTGAAGCAATAGCTGAAGGGATTGGAGGTATTGGTGGTAAAGAGACTGCAGGTGCGGGTATGAGTCGTGTTGTGTGCCTGGGTAGGTTAGAGGTATGTGAGGAAGGAATGGGTTGTTGTGTTATTGGTTTATGGATGGGTGAAGGGTGCTTGACCATGTTGGGAAACTGAGGTCTTAAGGTAGATGGGACAAGTGTGGGTGTGATTGGTGTGGTCGGGGTATGAGGTCGATGAGTTTGTTTCTTTGGTTTGGGTGTCAGAGTAGGTGTGGTTTTGACATTGGAGGATGTAGCTAAATCCAGTTTAATAGGTGGATGAGTAAGGCTGGTGGTCGGGGTGACCCCTAAAGTGGTAATAGGTTTAGTGGAGGTAAATGTTGTGGGTATGGTTTGGGTTTAGGCATAGGTTGGGTTATGGGTAAGGGTGTGGTGTGAGTGCTAACGGGTATCATGGAAGGGGTTGCGACAACAGTGGTTGTAGTTGGTTTGATGGGTGGAAATGTGTTTGGG
Source organism: Taxus chinensis (assembly GCA_019776745.2). Classification (NCBI taxonomy): domain Eukaryota; kingdom Viridiplantae; phylum Streptophyta; class Pinopsida; order Cupressales; family Taxaceae; genus Taxus; species Taxus chinensis. The sequence continues at coordinate 752,496,375 of CM034153.1, forward strand.
TAGATAGTGGAGGTGTCATCGAGGGATTCTGCATCTGTGTTGAGACAGGGAGTAAGAGGTGCCCCCATAATAAATCCCTATCCACATAATCTAAGTGATCAGCCAAACGTGAGAACGGCACGTCTGTGGGTGGAGTTGGTGAGGACCTAATGGGAATTCCCATAAAATGCATCTTAGAGATGGGGAATTGGCCAGCTTCAGCTTCCATGGGTAAGAGAGCTGAAAGTAGGTCTGTTGGATGTTGGGTAGCTGATGGAGAATGATCGCCAAGAGGCAAAGGTATCTCCACTGGGTCTATGATGGGTGGAAGAGATGATGGGAGTTCCTCTATAAGTGGAGGAATGGATAGGTGCTCCTCTATGGGTGGAGGAGGTAATGGGTGCTCCTCTGTGGGTGGAGGAGGTAATAGGTGCTCCTCTGTGGGTGGAGGAGGTAATGGGAGCTCCTCTATGGGTGGAGGAGGTATGGTAGGTAAAGGTTCTCTAAGTGGAGAAGCTAGGGGTGAGATGGTCTCAATGTTAGTAGAAGACTCCTCCATTGGTGATGAAGGAGATGAAAGGTGTTCCTCTATTGGTGAAGGAATGGTGGAGGTTGGTTCAGATGTGGAAGGAGGATTTCGGGCTAGGATTTCCTCTATGGAAGGGATGTGAGGTAATTGAGAGGTGAACAGGTACCTCGTTAAAGATTGCGTGAACCTCACGGGTATGGGTATCATGAGTGGATGTCTCACTGGTTTGATTGGATGAAGGGGCATGATTGGGAAATGGTTTTTTGAAGATTTGTAGATTTTGGTTGGGGGTGGCATTGGGATTATCCACAGTTAACTCACCTTTCTCGAGCATTTCTTGGACAATATTCTTGAAAGTGATGCAGTTTTCATCACTATGACCCTTCACTCGGTGATAGTTACAGAAATCATGCTCTTTATACCATGCGGGCATGGGGTGAGCAGGGTCAAAAACTAGTGTGTGGTTTTATGGGTGGAAGGGTGATGGCTCCTAGCTTTGATAAGCTTTTCTAAGACAGAAGAGTAAGGTTCCCCAATTGGGGTATATTTTCACTGCTCTTGTCTGAATCGAAAAGCCTGGATAGGTGATAGATTAGATGAGGGTGTAGCTTGATTGGATGGATGAGCTGGGCCAGCCTTGAGTACCACTGCGTTAGCGGTACCTTTAGCCTTTGAATAATTGGTTGGTGGTTTGGAAGAAGAAGAGGTTTCATTCGACTTGAATGCCGAATTCTTATTTCGTAATTGGATTTTCTTCTCTTCGATGGCCTGAATCTCTAACTTTCATGCCATAGTGAATGCCTCATCGAATGTTCAGAAAGTTTGGACCTGCAAGGTCAGGGAGATATGTCTGGCGCAAGCTCGTGTGAAGAGCTTGATGAGTTCAGTTTGTGGCAGTTGGAAGGTAAGTTGATTGATCAGGCTGTGCCAGCGAGTGAAAAAATCTATGATAGATTCATCCTCGTACTGACGTGTGGAATATAGATCGGTCATGGTAACCTTCTTGGCGATATTGATAGAGAAATGATCCAAGAAAGCTTGGGCTACCTGATTGAATGAAAATATAGAGTGTTTGGGTAACCCACTATACCAATCTAATGCAGGTCCAGTGAGGGACATGGGAAAAGTTCTCAAAAGCAAGGCATCATCATGAGCAATCAGATAACACCCGTGTTTAAATGAGCACAAATGTTGTTGTGGGTCTTCCTTACTATTGAAGCGGTTGAATTTAGGCATTTCCCAATGCACAGGGTATGAACGGATAGGAATGGATGGGTGAATAGGCTCATTGCAAATCTCATCATAGGTGAGAGTGTTGTAGGAGCTAGAAACCGATGCCTCCAGTGTCTGCATCTTGTCCAACATCAATTTAATTAGGTCATTGGTGGGTTGTGATGATTGGATGCCTCCTATAGTGTGAGGAGGTTGGTTTTGGGCATATAATGGGGGTGGCATTCCAGTGTATGGGGCTGCCATGTAAGGTGGCAGAGAAGAAGGCAATGAAATAGGGGGTACGTACCCGGAATGAATGATAGATGAAACAGGTGGTTGTTGGTAGTATGTATATGGGGGTGGAAGGGTCGTGGTAACCCTAGTGGCAATAGGGGCTAATGATTGTGGAATGGAAAGAACCACATTCTGAAATGGGGTAGGAGTCACCGATACTGGAGGTGGGAATGTAGCTACAGGTATGTGTGAGACATTAGGGGTGGATGAGGTTGTGTTTGGGGTAGTCATCGAGGGTATGGTGGATGTAATGGGTGCCACAGAAATAACAGATGCAGTAGTCATGGCGGGTATAGAACCTAACTGCGAAATGACTGGGGGTAAGGTGGATGCAGGTAGCATGGAGCCAGATGGGGCTGATGCGGAAGTGGGTGCGAGAGTTCGGGGGGGATAGATATGGGCATGTCATATATCAACTGACCCGAGGCATCTCGAGTGGATGAGTGGGAGAGGTAAAACTGCAAGGCGGCAGGGTTCTGGTCAAGGAGTCGTGTGAACTCCTCATCTCCGGTAGCGATAGTAGTAGGCTGGATGGGATCCATGGCTGGTGATAAAATAGAAGGTGGTGAAGGACTAGGTGGGAGTGGTTGGCAACTGGCATGGAACATGAGGGCATTCACTTGTCTTCGGGTCAGCACCATGTGAACCAGTATTGATCAGGTAGGGCTGCTTCTCTGTAAATGATACAGAGAACAACAGGAATAGGTGAATCTGGTGATAAAAAATGGATGAAGTAACAAATGGTGGGTGGAATGTGAAATAGGCTAACCGATGCCGGTTAGGGGAAACTGACATGGTCAGGGGTAACCACTGCCGGTCACTGTAGAAAATGGACAGTGAGTAAACAGTGAGGCAGAAGGAAAAATCTGACAAGTATGCCAAATCTGGGGATGTGTAAAATGTCAATGGGAAAAAATGACAGTGACAGAGACTGTGGAAAGTGGAAGAAAGTGAAGTGAAAATGTCCTTTTGAGTAGGTTAGAAAAAGGACCTAGAACCAACGTCGGTTGGGTATAACCGATGCCGGTCAGAGGTAACCGATGATGGTTACTGTGAAATTGAAACAGTGATGAAAGAAAGTGGTTGTGAATTAAAATCTGATGTGGAATCAGACCCAGAATTCTGGAAATGATGATGATATGGCCCAGGCACACTCAGGTGAAGCTGGAATACACCAGCTATGATGAGGAGCGTGCAAGGATGAACAAAAAAAGTGATGAACGTGATCTTTCACCTCAAAACACAAGCCAAGTAGAAACACTAAGAAAATGTGATCCTAGGAGTGCCCTTTCTATTATGTTTGTTTAGCTTATGCTATTTAGGGACTGACACATGAATTGTGAAATAGAGTTTTTGGTGAGGATGGCTTCCTACAAAGAAGGAGATCTAAAGGGTGAGGTTTCAGGTATGTTATGGTGGGGGCGGGCTTCGCTCTGAAGTATGACTCGACAGAGCAGTAGAGCTGGGTGCCCACTGTGCCGTGATCGTGTGATCACCTACAGCTTCTTCCAGGTAAGATGTTGTTTAAGAATGTATGTATTTGAATTTTTGTGTGGTTTGGTAAGACTCAGAGAAAGAGAAAAGGATAGAAGTGCTTTTCTATGATTCGTTTGTCAACCATCAGCTGGTCATGACCTCCAGCATATAGGTTGCCCTCATTTAATGTGAGCTAATGCAATAAATCAGAATGGAATGCAATTGTTTTTAAACCCAAATCGAAAATGTGAAATTGGATGACACAATAAGATGAAGAGGAAGAGGGATGCTCTTTCACTACAATGCAGAAAACATGAAGAAATGATTCTTTTTAATTACACCAAAAGAAAAGTTTCCTTTAGAGAAAATAGAAAGGAGATGTGGATTACCAGGGAAGAAAATTAGTGTGTATGCTTTTAGAAGGGAAACAAACACACAATTTTTTCCTAGGAATGAATGAAATGCAAGGAACCCCAGATGGGTCCCACCGGGCGTGCCAAAATGTTTCACCTTTTTCTTAGATTGTTTCTTTGAAGTGTTGACGAAACAGATAGGGTAACAGGCGTAGGAGGAATACCTGTTCAAATGTCGGTTGATGGGTTGTGCACGTGCGTATGACTTCTGAATCCACAGCTGACCATGAGAGCTTCCTTTTGGCTAGGAGGAACTACCTGTAATGAAAACAAGACCACCAAAAGGAATTAAACAATATGGGCAGTGAACTGCCTAGCGTGAGCTAGATCCAGGAAGTATGATACTTCCTAGATGGCTGTCAGTCCACTGTTTTAAACAAATTAATGCTGTAAACAAAGTAAATCCTATTGTTATTTTAAAATGATTTAGGTATCTCACTTAAAACACAATAAGAAAATAGATCTAATCTAACAGGCTAAGCTAGAATAGAATCCATAGGTCAAATGGTTGGTTCTGGGTTCTGCAGGTCTGATAAAGGTCTTGGGTAGGTCACAGGTGAGTGAGGGTGAGGTAAAATTAGGTGGGTAGGTCTCTGTTTAAGGCTGTGTGGGCAAACACAGAGACCGACATCGGTCAGGGGTGACTGACAGTGGTTAGGTATAACCGGCGCCGGTTACTGTGAGATCTAGAAATGTCACAGAACAGGGTTTTGGTCTCCTTTGTGATTGCACAAAGGATTTTGGTTGGTCGAGATGAGGTATTGGGTGACTGGAATAGGCTTTTGCGAGGTTTTAATGGGTCTATGGAGGTGAAAATGTTGGAGAAGGTCAATAGGGAGCAAGATAAACAATGGGTGATAAAATAATGATGAAATGAAATAAACCAGAGAAGTATGACGTTATACTTACTTGGATTTCATTCCTGAAGGTCTGTGTGTGAAGGATGGAGGTGCTGATGATGGGTTTGAAGGCTGCAAGTGATCACCAACTGAAGAAAATATTTGCATGGGCTGCATGCACACTCCTCTTTGCTTGGATAGATCAGATCATGGTTGGGATGGCTGTGCAGGAGAAGATGCTCAATCTCCTTCCTTGGATGTGAGTTTTTGCTGGAATTGGCTCTCTGAAGATGTGTTATCTCTCTGAGATGTGTTCTTGCTCGTCAACTTTCTCCCAATGTTTCCAAGTTCCAAGTTCCAACCTTGAGAATAAGGTTGTTTTGGGTTAAAAGGGGTAACCGACGGCGGTCTGGCTTAACTGGTGAACGGTTAGGGGTAACCGACATCGGTCAAGGTGGGATTTCCTAGGTTTACTAAACTTAGGGAGATCCTCCTGATTTTCTCAGATCTCATGTCATTATCCCATGGATTAGACTCGAAGCCTCTTGTGAGCATGTGGGAATGTGGTTAGAGGGAATGTAGGCATTGATTTTTAGGGTTTGGGTAAGTCTTAGTTAGTTATGGTAACTTGCTAAGAATAGGTCTTAGGTTGAGTTGGCTTGGTGAGGTGTCTAAGTGAACTGTATGTGTAGATATTATTTAAATAAGATATTTAAATAATAAATATAGTGAGGATAAAGCATTAAATTAATTAAATTAATATTAGTGGGGTGAAGGGGGTCATGGCTAGGTAAATGTAATAAAGGGTACCTATATGTCGAGGGACAAAAGGGGAGGTCTACACTTAACCATACTCACTCTGATTTTTCATTTTCAGTAGGGTTTGTATCTCAGTTTTCACATTCTCCACATAGTAGTCATTGGTAGGTTGCTAAAAGTATTTTGCGCTATTTGCAGGGCACTTCCCACTTTGGACTACACTACATTAGAGGTTCTACTTAGTTGGTTGGATATATAGATTTAGATTGGGAAGGTTTTATTGATGACAGACATTCCACTTCTGGCTATCGTTTTTGTTCAGGTTCTTCTTAGTTGCTTGGGTGTGTAAAATGCAACAGGCTATTGTACTTTCATCTTCAGAGGTAGCTTACAGGGCATCATTTATAGTGAGTCAACAAATTCTTTGTCTTTGACAGTTATTGAAAGAGTTTGGATTCCCACAAGATTCACCGAATGTACTTTGGTGTGACAACCAAAGTGTAATTCACATTTCTCACAACCATGTTGAGAACTAGTGGACCAAGAATATTGAGATACACATACATTTCATCCGTCAACATATTCAGGATGGATTTCTTTTCTTGTAGTACATTCTGAATCAATAGTAGGTTGCAGACATCTTTACGAAGCCTTTTGCATCACCTCACTACCTTGAATTTCATGACATGCTTGGGGTTTCAGAAGCTGTTCTTGGGGACTATTCATGAGAACATCTTCCTTCTTCTTCTTCTTATTTCTCTTTCCTTCTAGCATGATTTTTTCCTACATTTCATTCAATATTTCTTCATGGATATCTTATACATGAGTACCTGATCAGGCCCAGTTTCTGGGACTCATATTTTGGATATACCACTTTTATTTTGGGGCCCCTAGCTTCACTTGAAGGGGGTGTCAGAGTAGGTATTTACGTTAGCTCATGTTCACCTAGGTACTTTATTTACCTTTATTGTATTTATCTTCACCTACTTATGTGTGTGAATATTTATTTTATTTTATTTTATTTAAATTTTAGGGAAATATTATCTAGTTGTTAGGCATAGTTCTTTCCTTGATTTTCTTGAATTTGGTTAGGATTGAACACACGAGAAAATTTTTATTAATTCTTCTTATTATTCAAACGTATAATACATGGCTATTATATAGCCAAAAAAACCTCTAAAATAATAGCGAGGTGTTACAATAAATATCACATAATAATATTCAAGGGTACAACATAATCTACAAATATATTATACTAAATAACAATACAATTGAAACATTTACCATATGATAAATATTAAATACGTGAGCAATATAATATATTCCTAACATTCCCCCCTTAGTGCGAACATTGGAGAAAAAAATCACACTTGTTTCACAGCGTGCCACCCATGCGTGCTGATGATCTAGATGGTTTTTTAGGACATCCAAAAACCTCAACCATGATGGTTTTATAGGAAAACCAACAACCTCAACAAGGATGGTCTTACAGGACAATCAACAACCTCAACAAAATATGGTTTTACAGGATAACCAATAACCTCACTATCATGATGTTTCTTTTCCTTGTGCTTTTGTTTATCCACTATGTTTTTCCTTCAGGGAATTATGTAGGAAACACTGCTTACTGGTTACAAATTTGAATAGGAATATTCTGAAAATTTGAAACAGGAACACACTGTAATATAGGTACTCTAAAGATGAAGCCCACTAAAACACAAAAGCTAACACCATAGTAGAAAGCAAAATACACACAACAAAATTCCACCACATCTTCATGCATCCCCATCATTAGTGACTGATAAGAGGTCGTTGATTGACCTCCAACCTCTTGTGCCTTTATCCTCTAGTATATGACGTTGCTACCTCAACAAAATGTGATCATGTTACTCAATAATATCCATATTGTTTATTATACTTTTATCTCCCCCACAATGTGAAACATTTTATTTTGTTTGACATCGAGTAACACCGAAAATGTGTTCGTAAGGTAATTTTTTTTATTTTACGGAATTTTTACAATGACATGACTTTTGAAACTCTGACATTGAATAAAAACATATTGACTTATGAACTTGACTTTATGGATTTTACAAAATGACACCCTATATTTTAAAAAGATCAAACAAATGACTAATAAAATAAAAAATTACTATAAAAATTGGAACTATGTTTGACAATCGACTTAATAAAAAGACTTTTGACTCACAATAAATGACACATTGTTAACTTAAAATAACTTGACACATTTAATGTTAGTATAGAATATATTCTAACAAAGACTAATGGAATTGAACAACTAAATAAACTATTTAGAATACCAACGAAGTAAGACTACGTACTTGTTATTGACACCGATTCTAATACAATTGGACTCAAAGATTAGACCCAACTAAACATATAACAAGACCACACACACATAGAGACTTCATGGACAATGAAAAATTGAATGTGACGCATTTAATTCACATTAAGGAACTTAGAATGTGTGATTTCGGAGGTGAAACAACTCTATCATGTGAAAATATTGCAGGTTGGAGACAAGTACATCTGGAAATGCATTTGAGGGGAATGACTAGGTATAGTCTTTAAGGAGACTCTAACCATTTAGATGTCATGCATGTTGACAGAGAAGACCACAATGCACTTGGAAGACAAATCAACAAAGCTGAATGGAATGATGTACAAATGATTTCTAGGAACAAAAAAGATAAACAACAGAAGTATATTTTGAAATTGCAGATTTGAAACAACTCGCCGAAACAAAAAGATCCTCTAACAAGAAATAGATCACTGAGTGGGTTATTTTAGATTTGAATGAGTCGTTTGTAGCTCTGCACTTTTGTAAGGTGCTTTTTAACCAATCGACGTGATCAAAAGCATTAGGATATAATATCTCAGCCTGCATACACCAACTCCTTCACTGATGTGACTTGGAAGATGACTTCACACGAGGATTAATAGAATAATCTTGGCAGCTCAAACCTTTGGAATCCACTACCCTCTTTACTTGATATCAGACCTTCTTTGTAGATGACCTCCCTGTGACCTGTAACCTTGTTACTTGATAAATGGTGTGTAGATTTCAGAGTGTTAATATTAGTAGCTTGGACAGTTGTTTGTCCTCACCCTAATATAGCAGCATTATTTATGGGTAGTTTGGACAGCTGTTCGTTCTGGCCTAGAATTTAGAAAAATAGTTGTTAGGATAAAAACAATTATTATTTAATATTGACTCATTTTAGGTGACACCTCATAACCAAGGTTGTTAATGGTTATTGAGTTGTCTTAATCTCAGTCATTCACTTGTATTAATCTCAGCCGTTGATTTTCAATGAGAGTAGTATATAAGGGGGTCATTGGGTCATTTGTAATAAGGAAGTTTTGAGAGAAAATTGCAGTGTTAGCAAGTAGTCTTGCAGTGTTAGCAAGGGCGCAGTGATAGCATTGGAGATAGCAGTGGAGGAATATTAGCAAGAGGATTAGGAGATTGTTGGAGCTTTGCCAGTAAGAGGCAAGCAATATTTTTATCTCTTGATTTGCTGAAGTTCAATATATTTCTCATCTGTAGTACTGGTTTTCCCTATGGGATTTTTCCAGGGACAATTGTCTGAAAATATTGTGTTCACCTTGTTGGGTATTTTTTATGTGTTTGTATTTGTGAAGTTACAGTTGTGTTATTTTCCGATATTTTTTGATCAAATAATCTTACAAGATAGGAGGTTAATAATCAGTAACTGTAATAGATTTTTCACATGGTATCAGAGCTTAGTTCGGGTAGAAGAGATTTACCCTAGGTGAAAGAAAGTGAGGGTTTATAAAACCCAGTTTAACCTCTTCAAAATTATTGTTATTATTTTCTTTTAAGATGGCCTCAGCAGGTTTAAAAGATCAGTACATATTGGATGGAGCCTTGAATTTTGGTGTCTGGAAAGCCAAAATTTCTCTATTGCTGGAAGAGAATTGTATCAAGGAATATGTGACCACTGGTGTACCTGTACCTTCAGATGCAACATAACTCTTAGCATATAAGAAGGAAGATGCCAAGGCGAGGAGGCTAATTCTTGATGGTGTCAAGGATCATATTGTTCCACATATTACAGAGTTAGATACAACGAAGACGATGTGGGATGCCATTATGAATCTGTACCAGAATGCTACCACTAACCGGAAGCTGATTCTCAGAGAAAAGTTGAGGAATACCTAGATGAATAAGGGAGAAGACGTCACAAGTTACCTCACCAGACTTATACTTGTCAAGGATGAATTGGTAGCTATTGGAGACAAACCAAATGATGATGAGCTAGTGAGAATAGCCCTAAATGGGTTTACTAAGTAGTGGGATGTCTTTGTTCAAGTCATCAATGGACGAGACACCTTACCAAGTTGGGATCGACTATGGAGTGATTTCACTCAGGAGGAGCTTAGACTAAGTCTTGTCAATGGAGGCAACAATAAGAGTCAGAAAAGTGAGGTGGACCAGGGAAATGTTGCCCTAGCGGGTAAAGGGACAGCAAAGAAGGGGTCTAGTAAAAGATCAAATTCACAAGGTGAAAAGAAGAAGAAAGATTTTTCGAAGATCAATTGCTATGGCTGTCACGAGTTTGGCCACTATGTCAGTGATTGCCTAGAAAGGAAGAAGAATGAAAAGAAAGGCAAGAAGCAAGTTGCGGCTTCAACAAGTGCAGATGAGCTCTCTAGTAAAATGGAAGATGAGTTTGCACTCATAGCATGTATGGTTAGTTCAACCTCACAGAATGTTTGGTACATAGATAGTGGGGTGTCATATCATATGACAGGAGTTAGAGAATACTTCTCCAGTTATAAGGAAGAGAGCACCAGAATCCAGATCTCTATGGGGAACATGTCCAAACTCAACTCAGTTGGGAAAGGGACTGTTCAGTTTCAGAGGGAGAGTGGTAAGATGATTCCCCTTCATGATGTGTTGCATGTTCCAGGCTTAGGGATGAATTTGATTTTTGTATCTATCCTTTAACACAAAGGGTATAATGTAATCTTTAGAGGGGCACATGTGTTGATCAAGCACAAGGATTGGAAATCACCCATAGCTATTGGAGTTAGGAGCAGTCGGATTTATAGGCCGTAGTTTGATATTCCTAAGGCACTCATGAGCAACAGTAATCTTAGAGATCAGGGAGAGCTATGGCATAGAAGGATGGGCCATATCCATCATGGAGCCCTTAAATTACTTCATGAGACAGTGACAGGTGTTCCTGAGGTGAGCACAAAGCACGATGATGTATGTAAGGGATGCGTGTTAGGTAAGTTTGCTAAAGCATCTTTTCCAAGGAGTGACACCAGATCCAAGGGCGTTCTTGATCTAGTACATTCAGGTGTATGTGGACCAATGTCGACAAAGTCTCTCAGAGGGTATGAGTACTTTGTTACTTTTATTGATGATTTCTCCAGGAAGACATGGATATACTTCTTGAAGACCAAGGATGAGGTTTTCAGTCACTTCCAAGAGTTCAAAGCTCTTGTGGAGAATTCAACAAGAAGGAAGATAAAAGTTATTCGGCCAGACAATGGAGGCGAGTACAAAAGCAATGAGTTCCAGGAGTTCTGTACCAAAGAAGGAATCAAGAGAGAGTGGACTATTCCTTACAATACGCAACAGAATGGAGTTGCTGAGAGGAAGAATCGGTCTATAATGGAGGCATCAAGGGCTATGTTGCATGACCAGGATATACCCCATTATCTGTGGGTAGAGGCATGTAGGACAGCTGTATACATACATAATAGTGTTCCACATAAGGTACTAGGGAAGATGACACCAGAGGAAGCATTCACTGGGAAGAAGCCAGATGTCAGTCACTTTAGGATCTTTGGGAGTTTGGCATATTGTCACATTCCTAAGGATACATGTACCAAGTTAGATTAGACTACGGAGAGAGGGTACTTTGTGGGGTACAGTGAAACCTCAAGGCATATCGGATATTCATTCCAAGGACCAGAAGGATTATTGTTCGACGTGATGTCAAGTTCATGGAGGACAAGGCATTTAGAAGGTCTAGATATTTTCCTGTAGATGATCAGAGTGAGAAACCAACAGAAGCTCCAAGGATCACTCAATCGAGTCAAGGGCAGCAAAGCTCGAGTGCAGTTACTAGTACAAGCATAGACTTAGGAGGAGAGAGTTTTCAAAGTATGGAGCAACAGGTGCAAGAAGAGATGCATCAACAAGACATGGAGGTTGATATTTCATCCTCTACAGTTGGCAGCAAGAACCGTGAGGTTCAACAGACACAGAAGAATACTCAGGAGTTAGTGGGTACTCCTAGGAGGAGTAATAGACAAGGGAAACCACCAGCTAGGTATGATGACTATGTTGCATTAGTTAGTATGTTGGTAGATAGTGAACCTTCTAGCTATCAGGAGGCTGCACAACATCAAGTGTGGCAAGAAGCAATGGTTGAGGAGTATACTTCAATTATGTAGAATGATGTGTGGGAGGTAGTGCTTAGACCAACAGATAGGGTAGTGGTTGGATCACGCTGGATCTATAAGATCAAGCACGGTGAAGATGGTAGCATCAAGAAATATAAGGCAAGGTTCGTGGAAAAGGGGTTCTCTCAGAAAGAGGGAATAGACTATGAGGAGACATTTGCTCCAGTTGCCAGGTATACTTCTATACAAGCTGTAATCTCAATTTCAGCACAGATGGGATGGCAGATCCATCAAATGGATGTCAAGACAACATTTCTTAATGGTGAGTTGAAAGAGGAGGCATACATAGAACAAATAGAAGGCTTTGTAACACACAACAAGGAGACCCACGTGTGTAGATTGAAGAGAGAGTTGTACGGACTCAAGCAGGATCCCAGAGCATGGTATGAGCGCATTGATAATTACTTACAGGAAATGGGCTTTGTGAAGAGTGAGGCAGATGCTAATCTCTACTACTTGGTAGTTGGAGGTGAGATTCTCATTCTTGTCCTATATGTAGATGACTTGTTTCTTACAGGTTCACTGGGGCTCATAAAATAATGCAAGAGGGATCTTGCAGCGGAGTTCGAGATGAAGGATTTGGGACTTATGCACTACTTTCTAGGCATGGAGGTATGGCAGAAAGATGGAGAGATTTTCCTTGGGCAAGGGAAATATTGCATGGAAATCTTGAAAGGGTTCAGGATGGAAGATTGCAAATCCATGTCTACACCCATGATCATGAACTGGAGGAAGGTAGAAACATCCAGGGAGAAGGATGTAGACCCCACCTTTTACAGGTAGTTGATTGGTTCTCTCATGTATTTGGTCAATACCAGGCCAGATATAGCTTTTGTAGTTAACTCTCTTAGTCAGTTCATGGTTGAGCCAAAGAGAGTGCATTGGACTGCGGCAAAGCATGTGTTGCGTTATTTGCGAGGTACAATCGAGTATGGAATTAGATAGGCTCGAGGTGAAGGAATCAGGTTGATGGGCTATACTGACACAGATTGGGTAGGTAGTATAATGGACAAGAGGAGCACTTCAGGGTGTTGTTTCAGTCTGGGATCAGGAGTTGTATCTTGGTTCAGTAGGAAGCAAAAGTATGTGGCTCTGAGTTTAGCAGAGTCAAAGTACATAGCAGCGAGCATGGCAACATGTGAAGCTATATGGCTTCGGAAGTTGCTAATAGCTTTGTTTGGTCAGAAGGTTGAGACTACGGTGATACACTGCGACAATCAGAGTTGCATCAAGTTGACTGAGAATCCAGTGTTTCATGATAGGTCAAAACATATAGACATCAAGTATCACTTCATCAGAGATTGTGTACAGCACGGGGTTGTTAAGCTACAGTTTGTACCTACAGATCAGCAGGTAGCAGACATTCTAACATAGGCATTGGGAAAGGAAAAATTCATCTTCTTCAGAGAGATGTTGAGTGTCATGCAGAACAGCTTCCTCGCTAAGAGGGAGTGTTAATATTAGTAGCTTAGATAGCTGTTTGTCCTCACCCTAATAAAGTAGCATTATTTATGGGTAGTTTGGACAGCTGTTCGTTCTGGCCTAGAATTTAGAAAAATAGTTGTTAGGATAAAAACAATTGTTATTTAATATTGACTCATTTTAGGTGACACCTCATAACCAAGGTTGTTAATGGTTATTGAGTTGTCTTAATCTCAGCCGTTCACTTGTATTAATCTTGGCCGTTGATTTTAAACGAGAGTAGTATATAAGGGGGTCATTGGGTCATTTGTAATAAGGAAGTTTTGAGAGAAACTTGCAGTGTTAGCAAGTAGTCTTGCAGTGTTAGCAAGGGCGCAGTGATAGCATTGGAGATAGTAGTGGAGGAATATCAGCAGGAGGATTAGGAGATTGTCAGAGCTCTACCAGTAAGAGGCAAGCAGTATTTGTATCTCTTGATTTGCTGAAGTTTAATATATTTCTCATCTGTAGTACTAGTTTTCCCTACGGGGTTTTTCCAGGGACAATTGTCTGAAAATATTGTGTTCACCTTGTTGGGTCTTTTTTATGTGTTTGTATTTGTGAAGTTACAGTTGTGTTATTTTCCAATATTTGTTGATCAAATAATCTTACAAGATAGGAGGTTAATAATCAGTAACTATAATAGATTTTTCACACGGAGAGGTGGCTTCAAGGGTGAGTTAGATTTTCGGTTTAATAAGAATTTGAAATTCACGATATAATATGCTATATGGAAATGTACAATGAGTAGGCTGGGCATTGATGTTATAATAATAGATTTTTATTTGCCCCCTTCTCCATAATTTGATCTGTGTATACAGTGTTCAAAATTGTGGGTCAAAACAAGTTTCAAGACTCTGCACAGTCATGCTAGGAATACACAGGTGTGCAGGGCACTGGAAATGTGCACAGAGAAGAAACTTATGAACAAGACAAGATGTAGTCTGATTGATGTAATACATTGATCCAATAAATTGACAATGTAAAGAAATGGAAAAACAAATCAAAACCAACTCTTGTGATCATTAACATACATTACACTATCAATTCCTCTTACATAATGATACAAAGAATTCAATATTTAAAATTTCATTCATAGGGGTGATATAAGAAATATAACAACCCCTCATAAATCCATTACACATCCATCATTGAACTCAAAATCGCTCTGATACCAAATCTTAAATTTGGTTCTGATTGAACACGAAAGAAAGAAATTAGTAATTATTCTTATTATTCAAACATACAATACATGGCTATTATATAGACAAAGATATAGGAAAAAAAACCTCCGAAATAATAGGGAGGTGTTACAACAAATATCTTGGAATAATATTCAGGGGTAGGAAATAATCTATAAATATATTATACTAAATAACAATATAATTAAAAATTTACCATATGATAAATATTAAATACTTGAGCACTAAAATATATTCCTAACAGATTTATGGCTTGATCTACAACATTGACTGGTTCTTAGATTGATATTCCTTACATATATAAGAAAGGACCATTTTCATTGTATTTCATTGGGTTCCATAATCATATATGATATTTCTTTTCATTTGTTTGCAAAGGTTTATGTAAAGTTATTCTGGTGAATTACTTTCATCTTATTGAGTGTGGTGTTTAATTAGCATTTGAGTTCTTCATGGCTTAGTAAGATCTGTTTATCATTTCTTCTAAGAAATACAAAGTCTAAATTTTATTGCTAAATGTCAGAGGATGTTACAAGTTATAACAATAAGAACTGTTTATATTTTTAGTTGGTAAAATTTTTATGGAACAAAAAATATTGTGTCCAGGTATGCAACGGATGTAGATAATCATTTATTGCCAAGGCAAGTTGGTCTCACCAGAATTCAGGTATGCGTTGACAAGCCAAGTAAAACTGATGATGGACAAAATTACTTCAATTATAGTTGGTGGGAGTGGGCACTATGGAATCTTAATATTTAATATAGTTTTTAAATATTTTTATTTTATATGTGGATGTCAACGACTTGCATCTGATGGTTAAATGCAGACAAAATTTGTGAAATTGACTTTTCTCGGTAAATAATTGTTTCATAAATGCCTTGGTTAGACTGTAGAAACCCATGGTGGAAGAGATGTATTTTAAAGAAGCTTAAGGAAAAATGGAATCCAGTGCGAGAGTTGGACAAAGTTAAGTATAGAGAGAGAGAGAGAGATAAAATGAAAGAAAAGAGGGCAAGGTCGATGAGAACAATTAGTGATGATCAAAAGAGCACATTCAAGAGTGAAGGATCTGATAGTCAATTTAGTGCATCTAAAGAAGAATCTAAATTTGAAGTTGCATCAGTGGTGTTCAAACATCAAGATCATAGCTACAACTTCAGCATGAAATCCGCATCACAAACCACCATTAAAATATTTGATACAATGAAATTACAGTGCCACAACCACTCATCTTAGGAAGGCAATATGGCTCTAATATGAGAATCTAAAACTCTATCAAATTTTGATGCTTCACACGTTGGAAAGAATTCGAGAAAGCTCTCCCTTACAAAAAAAAATAGAAGTGTTACAGGAAACACATGATACATACATGGTATGAGTAAGAACCATAGGGCACATCTTCTTTGAATATTTTTGCGCATAAATGGCTCTATGGGTAGACGAAGATATCTTGGCAGACTATTCATTAATAGTTGGTGCTCTGTCCCCAAGAAAAGAATGGTGGATCTAACACATTTATGCTTCTAAATAGACCAAAAAAATTAGTATTCTAGGTATTATTTGGACAAGGTTTATCCCAATTTTAAATCAATGATCAAAATCAATCACTCCACTCTTGGAATGGATTTGGGCATGCAAAGTGCTAAAAATATGTTTGTTTGATGGTCTTGCACAAGTATGGCTGCAGTATAGGCGGTTGATATGCACTGAATGCAAATGAAAGTCCATTGTAAGTAACACCTTTGACATAATAAATCCTACACATTATCTATTTACATCTCATCCCTTATTCAATTAATTAATATTATTTCATTAGTCAACATATCAAGTTAACTAGAGCAAAAAGGACTCAATTAAAGATAAAATCAATTAAATATATGCAAGAGGACAAATTTAGATTAAATAAAATCATGCATTTGAGTTAACTAAACATATCTCCCAAAAATAATGACACTTAAAAAAAAAATCAAATCAATGCAAAAGGCTAAAAGCCACGCCCACTTTTGGGTGAATAAAACAAAAGTCAAAGAATCAATATATAATTATAAAAATACAAAAGCTTTGCCACCTTTGTCAAACTCAATAAATCATCCATGAAAGCTCAAATCAAGATTTCAAATCCTAAAATAAATTGGAAACTCAATTAAACAATCCAATATTGATTTAGTTAAGTCTAGATCAGACAAGCTAATTTTACAAATCAAAGATTTAGGAATTCTCATCTCTCATCTATAAATAATCACTCACTCTTCTCTAATTATAATCTTTGGAAGCTTTGAGAATTACATCATCATTGTGTTAGATTATTATTCAATCTCACACACCGTTACGTTGTCCATTGATCATGAATCTACATTCAAAATCAATCCTGTAATCACTTTGATCGTAGCTAAAATCTACTTCCATTCATAACATCTTTGGAGCATCCAAAAAACAATTTGATCAAGAGATTCAACAATATTGGTGCTCCATTCCAAGTTCCAATGATCTCATTTGAGGTTGCAAGGAGATACAAAGGAAGAATTGGTTTACTTTTATTTACTTTGTTTCTTTCATTATTTAGTTTTTCTTTGTATAGATTTCTGACATGCCCAGTGGAACAAACCCACATCTTTCTCATTTTTCCATCCTTTCTTACGAAAACATCCTTTTTTGTGTGTTCTTCATCTATTTTAGAATTAATGATCGATTTACAGGGCCTTTATGGAGTAAATTGAGAGTAGTTTCAAAAAACCAAGTCAAATTAGCCATTTTTTTTTCTTTTTTTGCTCATCTATAGGTTATTTGTGTTAGTGTAGCATTACTTGCGCTAGTGTAACATGTAATTTGCACTACAGTATTAGTTCACATACTACTGTTACTTATATGCACTACCATAGCAGTTCACATGCTATCACTATATACCCCCTCTATTATACCCTTCACACGTTACCATTACATACCTGAACTACCATATCAGCACATGCACTAACGTATTAATATGTGCCCTAGCATGTTGTGGTGACTTTTATTTCAGTTTTTCAAATTTCTAGCATTCTCACTTGTACTCCTTTACTGTTTTATGTGTTTTTTATGATGCTAATCTATTTTTAGTCAAGTTATAACAATGTCAACATCTTAGATTTCATATAATTATTTGTTTTTTTACAATCAAAGCCATTTATTCTCTTTTCTCGTGCTCTTAAGTGATCTTGAAAATTAGAAATGACCGCAGTCGCTTGTTGTTGTTTTATTCTAATATTGTGCTTACAGGGAAACTACTAATTAGTGTTGTGCATGACCGCTTAGTTTGAAATATTGAGCAACAAACTACTAATACTTTTACGTATATTTCCTTGGCTAAAGACATGATCAAATCAATTATTTATAAATTTTAATAAACAAAAAAATATTTCATTACAGGTTTGGATAATTTTTTAAACACATCCACTTAACTGTGGGAAGTACTTGGACATATTCCTAAAACTCATTGTGAGGAGTACCACAAGAACCCCAAAATAATTCACACATTAAGGGAACCAATGAAACGAGTATTTACACTTCATACTTAACTATCTATGAGGAATACCAAAAGTTATCTACAGTGACAACCCCATTCTTAATTGATTACATGGTATAGTCCGTAGCCAGAAACTTATTTCTGGTGTGTGTACTCATTCAAACAAGTATTGGTGAGTGAGTTATACAAATCCCTAGGAAGCTTAACAAACTGGGGCCAACATTTCCTTTACTATTTTTCATTGTTCATTTAAAACCAATTTTGAAAATGTGTTCTAAAAAATCCTACTTTCCTTTATTTTTTTCATTAATCATTCAAAACCAGTTTCGAAAATCCATTCTAAAAAAATACTACTTTCCTTTACTTTTTTTGTTGTTCATTCAGTGCAGATTTAAGTCACTTACATGAATAAGATGAAACAATGACAAATTATATTCCCAATGAAGAAATAAAATTCTAGAGAGAGAGAGAGGGAATGGGAGAGAGAAGAAGGGAGAGAAGTGAAATACGGAGACGAGAAAGCTCCTTGTTGACAAAGAACCTACTTCCGATGGATCTTGAGTGAATGCTCCATGAATGAAGTTTATTTTCTTTGACCTCCTGTTTAACTTGAACAATGTGCCTGTAAATTCCTCCTCATGTGAGATGTAGACACACTCCAAGGCATTGAATGAGTGTTTATAAACACTGTTATAAGACTTGCACTGATATGGAAATATGATGATCCTTTTTTAACACAATGTTGTAGTTAGAACATGAAGATCATCACCTTGCTCTTCTTAGCTTCAAAATCCACCTTCGTGACACATATGTTTCCTTTTTGAATGGAATCAACCACATGATTCTCAAATAACTTCTTTCTCATATTTTATTCATTGTAAAATGTCTTCTCCTCATAACAAAATAGTTTCTCCTTCATTCAACTGAAAGTGTATAGTGTTGAATCATGAACCTGTCAAGTCACTATGAAGTTCTATACTATTTAAAACACATGCAAGTGCTATTTCTTTAGCATGAGATTCTCATCATCATTTTTCCTTAACCAATATCCCACCACTTACTATTTTTAGTAATCATATTTTGATAATTCCATTTTAGTTTCTAGTTGCTTAATTTGGCACTTTTGAGTTTATGTGGTGTGCAAGGGGCAATGACAACTCTAAGAATGAATTGTTTCCAACACTTACTATTTATATATAGTAATGTTTAGGAAGGATTACTATTATTATGAGTGGGTCTTCCTGGTTTCGGAATGGAATGAAAGTGGTCTCAATTTTTTTTTATTTCATGAGGATATTTTGCTCCAATGTTTGGAGGATTTCAATCGCCAGAAATCTATAGATCCAAAAAATGAGTTTTTTATTTTAGGAAACTCTATCTAGCCATTAAAAATAATGTAGACCACCATTGTATGCAAGGTTGGATTCATTTAAAAGATTTTTTTGAGAAGGAGATATTGTTAAAATCTCATGGGAATCATACAAGGGGTTTGGGAGATTTGAGAAACTTTCCATTTTTATCATATGAGGCCTTGGGCATATTTTTAGTAGAATAATAACAAGAGAAGTGATATTTTGGAGGGAAAATGAAGCTTTAAAACATAAAATGGCTAAGTTTTGAATATGAATATTTTTGTTCTCACCTGCACACCTTAACTCAAGTTTGACTGAAGCGGGTTTAACTGGAGTTAAATGAGGGTTAATGTGGAGTTACACTCTAAAAATAAGGGACAAGAGGGAAAAAGGGTATAAAGGGGACATAAGGGACATACAAGTACAACTTTCACCAAATCTAGGAAAGTATTAACTTGTGGTTTCATATGAGTGATATGTTGGGGGATAGAAATTAACATATGGGGTTGTACTGTGGTTCTTCATGTGTCTAAGGGCTAGCTGAGAGAAGGGATCACACTTTTGTGTCCCCCTTGTCCCTTCTACACCTTGGGTATAAGATAAGGGATTATAAAGGTTGAAAAGGTGTGACCAAGGGGTCTTCATCATGAGAACGTGGTTTATTTTTGTATTATGATCACCTAACCACTCAAGTCACAAGTTTTAAGTGATGAAAACATAACATCCATAGGGAGGTCACACTTTTTTGTCCCCCTTGTCCCTTTTACACCTCAGGGAAAATATAAGGGGACACCAAGAGTGAAAAATTCTAACCAAGACAAATTTTGAAAGGTTTATGTCACCCGCCAAGTGAAAATTAGGACATCTGATGTGCCCTACTAATTCCTATGTAAACCCCTATTTTGTTGTGTCATCATTTTATACTAAGGATGATATTATCAGTTTGTAATTAATACTTTTATATATTTTAAAGGAAGGTTTGTGCATAAGACATTTATTTTCATCTCGTGTATGCTTCTTCAATTGATTTTAAATGAATCTGTATATGCGTTAACAATGTGGTTGCATAATATATCTTAAGATGGAACATGACTCAGATATGGCCTAATGAAGGACTCATTCACACATTAGCATAGGAATCACCCATGCACTAGTGCATGGGAATTGCTTAAGCATTGGCACATGACTCTCCCACGTATTGGAAAATGACTCGTTGTGGAGTGCAGGTTTCATGCTAGGAGGGCATGAGACTCATATGAAGGGAGCAAAGGACTAAGATAGAAAGGATGCGGGTTGATATAGACAGCACATGAGTTGAAATGGTGAAAAGAAAATTGAACATGGAATACCATCTAGACATCATGTGATTCATGTAGAGTATGAAACTCCAAATTAATATCTAGTTTGAATGGAAATGTGGGACAAATGAATAGAACAACTGGAACTCACCATGATTTAATGGATTCAATGCATGATCTTTTGCATCTACCAAAATTACTAAATTATATCAACTGGGAGTTAATTAAGGACTCCACTCAGAGTTAACAAGATGAAATCTGATCTATTACCAAGATGGAATCTAATCTAAGTTCAACATGCACTTGTTCTCTCAAAGTTGTAACTCTTGACAAGTAGTTTTTCTTATAGATATATCTCAGTTAAGTAGTAGTTAGTTATTGCAAATAATCCATCCTCTTTTAGAGTTACAATAAATGAACTTGATATAAAAGAGCATTTGTAGTAGAATTAGAGAGTTATTTAGTTAGATGTTGTTGAAGAAATTATTTTATTCAATATAGTGCATGATTCTGGGTTAGATTGACTTATGCCTTTTGCAATCCTAAACTGGATCAGAGGGAAGAAGCAAGGGCCACTCCTCCCTAACATGAAGGGAGCATTTATTGTTTGTTTGATTTGTTTATTCAACATTTGTTTCAATTATTATAATTTAATCACTTTCAACACTTCCATTCTAAATTTAGTAATCTCTTGTTTTATTAGTAGAAGATATTCCTTAATTGCATTTAGAAGTAGTATTTGATTGGATTCAATAGTAAACACATGTTGAGTACAATTTCAACCTTTCTCTTTTTTGTAAATAGTCATGTACATCACCCTCGATTGAAAATCATGAGATAATTAAAGTACGAGTATCAACTACGTTCGTTAACATTGGTTGAGCTTATTCTACCCCGGGAGTATGGAAGATTGTTTTTACGTCAAACCTTATATGATTTTGACTACAAATCACATATTGAGATCATTCCAACAAATATCAAGATCCAATTCTTCTTGTAATTTTAATTTTTGCACCATTTACCCTTTTAGCATGAAGGAGCAACAACAATGACTGAGCTATCATAGAAAATATTGAAGACTTAGGAAAAAATTATGTTTTAATCATGTGAATAATTCTAAAATATTTCCATCGAGTATTTTATGATATTAATACTCCTCATGGAACTCCTAAAATATCCCAAACAAGTTGACTTTCTCTATTAGAGCCTTCATTCCATGTGCCCAAAATGACCCAATTTTTCTTAACTTGTTCTCGACATCAATTTCTTCCACAAATTTTCCATAAAATACCTTGGATAACTTTATTACTCTCTTGAATAACTTCTAGATGGTTTAATTCTTCCTTTCCAGCTTCCAGAGGATGTCCATTCTTATGTTGTAATATGGCTAAAAATAGCCAATTCAGTGCTTTGGAGAACACTCTTCCATCTCAGAACTTAGTCTTATCATGAAACTCAACCTAGATTCATTACCCTACATCATTCAGAACAAACATGAAAACTCATGTCCCTAATTAGATTTCTCTATTGACCGGAATGATTTTCAATCAAATTTTGTCATGCTTCCACCTGTCATTCATAATTTGATGGCCATCAAGAAGGATTCACAATGGCCCCTAGATAAATTATGAGCATGTTGGGTATCAAGTTATCAAAAACATATATTTTCAATTTTTCATCTTATACATTGGATTGCTTGACAATAGAAGAATAAGATATCATTGCCTGAGAGACGGGAAACTTTTGCTCTACCATAAATGCATCATATTCAGGGTCAAATGCTACAATCAGGGATTTGGGAGGTTGAGATATGGTCAGAATATGAGTCAGATAGAAGGAATATGCGAAGCTCATTGAGATGACACTAAAAAATGCCTTATATGATTTTAATTGGGACCTTTATGATCACCATCTAGAAGTAATCTTCCTTGCTCCCCCTGTCATGAATAGCTTCTGCACACTTTAGAGCAACAAATATACTTTGAGTTTTTGACTTTCTTTGAATAGCAGTGGACACACATGATGCCTCAAACTGAACCATGATGATTTTGATGGACCTATTTTTTATGTAATAAGAACTCACATAGTAGAGATACAAGAAACTGACAGGTAAAAACATACTCAATATACATAGGTAAATTTCATGAAACCCTGACCTTTAATATGCCCCTGAAGATAGACCTTCAATGCTTGAAACAGATAATTGGCCTAACATTTATTGTAGACACAAAATCTCATGATTGTGATGTCAAGATCTAGTTTTGCTTTCATCACTTACATATTCGACTATGAATACCCGTAGCTAGTCATTTAATTCTTCAATCAAAAATAGTCTTTGGCCACCTTGATTTCTTATACACTTCTGATTTCACTGTAGATGAACTCTTAACTTCTCAGTCTACCTTATTTTACCTTTATAAGATGCCATTCGATATCTCCTTGAACACTAGCTTCTTATTAGTTCATGATCTCTAAGGACACTCCAATACCCTACTAATCACCTTGTACTCTTCATTACTTTTCTCTACACTTTCTGGGTCCTTGTTCTATCCATCTTGGGCATCTTATCTTTTTAGTAGTCGGCCTTTTCAAAATGTTAATTACATGCAATTCAAGCAAAGGATTCATCATACGTATAAATGTAGTATGATTCTTTACATAAGGGGACCAAACACTACAGTCAAAGTCTACTATCTCCACCTAAGATTTTGGATGAAATCACAAGTAAGTTTTGATGCATCATACCATTTGTGATGGTGTCATTCCAGATTTGAACACCCATTTATGTATATAAACACTTAGTTCAAGCCTTTAAGAATCACACTTCATAGGAGGGGAATCTATTGTTTCCATGCACACATTTATTACATTCTACATCTAGTTACTTTCTCGTTATCCACGTTATGAATGGCATAAGATCAACTTAGGGCAAAATTCCACACACACACCTATACTACATTGGGTCTGAGATGTAGTCACAATAGCTCTTTAGTGACATAAGTCCATAAATTTGACATTAAGGACAGTCTAATTCCTTCATTTTGCATATCTTTCTTTTTTTAGGGTTTTCAATGATTTGCATGTTTGGGTTTTACAGGTGATTTATTCATTCCAGATTTACAGACACATATTGACCATGGAATTCAGACGACATACACATGACAACAAAATGAATCAAGTGTCTAAACCTCTTGTGACAACCTCATGAGCATAGGTTTTATGAGCATCTACGTAGACCAAGGCAACCATAAATCAAGACTATGGTACCCATGAGTTCTCCTATTTACCAAGAACCCATTCTAGTCAAATCACTCCATATATACATTTTTCTAGGTCTTCTGTGCAATGGTTATATCCATCTTTGTTTCAGTCAGTATCTAATGTGATACCAGTCCAACAACCAAATGTGAATCATCTAAGGCTCTTCTATCCTATCTTTCATAATTAGGGTTTCATATTTATTATCTTATTTTTCTTGGGTATTATTTCAGTATTCATTTATTTACTATAAACTTGCATTAGATTAGGCTAGTGTACTTTACAATTTTAGCATAATCATTTTGGTGAAGCCCTAACTTGTGATTCGGTCAACCGACATCTTTACTTTGGATCACATCATATTTATTCTCTCATGGGCTCCTAAAATTTCCTCAAATTTTTTGTCTAATTTACTTAATATGCATCCCAATTGTCAGGTTGTTATGCAAAAAAACCTAGACACCATGTATTTCCCTAGAGATATGTCATCGACATCTAATGAGTGTTATTTTCAATTATTTATTTGATGACCCTAGTCCTTCGTGATCCTCCATCTAATCAAACCATGTTGGAGTCCATTTAAGTTTTGCATTATTTATTTCATGAACAATTTTAAGGCTATGGAATCCATGATTACATCTCTCAAATCTGAAATCCAACATCTTAAGATGCTTCTCAGGCTCATGTTTAGTCTCCTTCTACATCTCATCTTCATTCTATGTCTAATACATGTGCTCATATCAGTGATCCCCAAGTCATACCATTACCATAGAGCCTCTCACCTTTAATCGCAATACTAAGCAACATGAAATTCTTATTGAGCTCCTTAGTCATCAATTGATCACTTTACCACCTACTCATTCCTATCCTCCTTATCAGATAGAAAAGTATCAAGGTCATCCATATTGCAATTATCATCAGAATCAATGGACATAATGAAAATGATTGCTACACTTTACAATGGAGAATCAAACATATTAAGTGTTAAGGATTTATCTCATTCATTGTACAAACATTCTACTTGATGCCCATCTAAACTTGTTACATCCCAATGGGTTCCTAAATCTGATTCATCTATGTCTAATGAGCACAACATGCCATCACTTCTAATGGTTCCTTCTTTGGAAATTCAAGCACTACCTAAGAAACCACCTCTCAAAATCAATATAGCACTTCCTCCTCTCAAGGCATCTACAAAATTACCAAGTCAAAGTATGCAACCACCTCTCAAAATAAACCAATCTTCTTCTCCTATCAAGTCTTCTACAGCATCATCCGAAGCTTACCATCATTCAAGCTTTCTCCCCATCCCACTCCACTTCCATTTCCAATTCATTTTGTCAAATCAATTTCTCCTCCTACTGATATCCAAGACACATTTATGCCACCATCGCATGATTCTATTGTCACTTTTTCCACACATGTTTCCACCATTTCACGCAAACTTGGCCTTTAGTAGGTGAATCTTGTCACCTTACCACCCTATGACCCACTCTTGTGTTTTGGTTCACACTTGACTATTAAGGGCACCCTATACACATGAACATCACACTCTCCACACTAGACACTACACATCATGCATCTTCACACATCTTACATACATACATCTTGCATCCTACATCTTACATCTTATGTCTTACATTTATCTATGCATTTACTTCTCATCTACACATCTTACATATTATATATTATACATCCTACATTACACACTAAAGAATCACCATGTCTACTACACATATTACACATCCTACGTCATCTACTTATACATTCTCACTCACTATGATGCACTCTAGTATCATGGTCCATTCTAGACTATTGAGGGTATAAAAATCAAATGGACCTCATCACACTCACACATTCAACCATTCAACCTTTTTCTCATGTGACATTCCTAGATTAGTGATATACGTTATAGGCTACATCATCACTTTTAGCATCCTTTAGTGATATATGCTTTAGGATAAATCATCACTTCTTCCATTATCTTGTTATGATATACGTTTTAGGCTAAATCATCACACATTCTTCACACCTCATCTCTAGGTCGCATATCATCACTATGCATTCATCACATCATGATACACACAACATATAGTTTGACCATTTCCTGATGACACACTCTCGTTTATGGTTCATTTTTGACTATTGAGGGGGCATAAACAAATGAACCTCATTATACATACACATCCACTCAAGGGACATGCTACTCCTATCATTCACTTTCCATTCCATTTCATCTCATCCACACACATATTGCATATCTTGGTTGCATTTACTCTTGCTTACTTATATTTTACATGTTCACTTTATTACACATGCTAGATAGATATCTTGTATGTAATTTATCTTTATCATACACACATTCACGTTCACTTGCTTTCTAGTTGTGATCACAGATTATACAGGTCCATTACATGCAGTATGGATGCTTGGCACAGTACCTAGTACCAGTCCCACAACGGCTCATGGGGGCATCCACATTTGTACACTACAGGTGTTATTGTTTCATTTATATTCATAACACATTACTTTATTGGCTTATACATGTTTGACATACTTTTTTATCTTTCTAACATGCTAATAGGTGCTTCATGTGCAACATTTGTTTTGCAAGGACTATTTTCCACCATGGTTATCTGTTATATTGCTTGTACTTGTTTGTCATTGTATGCCATTGTTTGTGGGATTTTCCCTTTGTCTTGTGTGCACACTTGTATGTTTTTAGCTTCATTCGACATTGATTGTCTTATGACATTGTGAGTGATGTCCCATGTTTCTAACCCTCTTTTCATGGTCTACATTCTCTTCTTGGGTGTTTACATTACATTGTTTTCCTATCTTACACTTCATATTATACATGCATGTATGTATTTTATTGTACTAACACTTTTCTAGCCACTTGTTTGTATGTGCCTTGGTTTCTACCAAGCACATCCCCTTCCCACTACAAGGAACTTTTTCAGTGGTTAGTCCTCTTTTGGGCTACATACTCCTTACAGTGATGTCACATGCACCCCCAAAGAGGGGGAACATCATTTAGGTGAATCAGTCACCCCATACATTAGTTTACACACAGTATACAACATAACACAATATCGGTATAGTATAGTTCAAGGCTCAAAATCAGACTTGGGTCCTTAGTATAGTGATGCCTTTCCTCAGAGTGCCTATAACCAGGGGGTAGTTACATAACGATTGGGTTCAAAATATTCTATAGAACTCATACACAATAAATTTTACAGGGCATATTTTCCTTAGCATATGCATTGGTACACATCATTTGTAGTCGTGTTTTATTTCAAGGAGGATAACACCAAACCTTCCTCTCTACACTACTTCTGTTGTGGTGTCAGATCACCCAAAAAACCAGACAGTACAGAGATCTCTATAGTTTTGAGAAGCAGTTAAAGGTTGGAGGATAAATAAGAAGTTCCTCCCTATACTTCTTCTGCAGTGGCGTGAGATCAGCCTGAAAAAACTCACGCACTGACATGATATCTACAGGATCCTTTCTACACTCTTTCCTCATCACAGATTAGGTGCACATGTTCCTTTTTCACATTTTCAGCATTTTCTTTTACATACTTCCTTACATGATTACATGCATTATACATATACATGCATATTTGACTACTTGATCATCTTCTCTTTTGTAGGTCCATCTGATATGGGAATCAAGTAGTCAACATCAACAACATCAACATGATACTAACAATAAGTACATCACACACATCGACATTTACACACACATTTCCTCCCTAGGTTCATTTTCATCACCTTTTTACACTTTTGCATCTTTAGTCTCCACGCTCCATCTTTTTATCACTCCACACTTTTCTAGTCCCTCGGCATGTCTTTCTACATCAATCTACATGGATATCAGGTATGCATCTCTATCTAATTTATGTTACCAAGCATTTCTTCTCACCAACATAAAGTGGGGGTAAATGTAGACACAAAATCATGCACTTTGAGTCATTATCTAGTCTCGATGACATACTACTATTCATATGATTCATAAGTAAGAAAAGATACTAATTAACCCATGTCTTTGGCCACCTTTCTTTACTTTATGCTTATGCTTTTTAGTCTTGCACTCTTACTTGTCTCAGTCTATCTTTTCACCTTTCGACATTTTTCATTCTGGAAACTGATGCACCCAACCAGGATGTCAGTGCTAGGCACCCTCATCTCCTCTAGGTGCCCTTGTCCTCTTTGTACTTTGGTCACACTTTTTGGGTCCTTTCTAATCTGTTTGAGCATCTTATCTTTTTGGTAGTTAGCATTTTTCAGGGTTAATTACGAAATTCAAGTGAAGCAATCATATAAATATAAAGTTATGTGATCATAATAAGGGACCAAGCACTAAGCATCTACTATCTCCACCTAAGGTTGCATCCATAAAAGGCATCTATAGCTCCATTTACATCCATCTAGCTCCATCACAAGGGGAAAAAGGTTGGTTCATCTACATCATACTTCATAGGAGGGGAGTCTATTGTTTCCATGCACACATTATATTACATTCTACATCTAGTTACTTGCTCGCTATCCATAAAGTGTGACTGACACAAGAGCAACCTAGGGCATAATTCACACACACACACACACACATAGAACTACATTGGGTCTGATATGTAGTGTAATGCTCAGTGATAATTCCATCATTTTGGAAGCTGAGGACAGTCTGACCCCTTCATTTGCATACCTTTCTTTTTTAGGTTTTGATGCTTTATTTGAGGGTTTTGTAGGTGATTCATTACATTCTCATATTTACAGAGCAACATTTGACGTGAATTAAAGTGACATATAACATGAAAAAAGGAGAACAAGTGTGAACCTCTTGTCGAAACCTTAGAGGAGGTTTTTTGAGCATACATGCAGACCAGGGAGCCTAGAACTAGACTAGGGCTCCTAAAATCCAGACTAGGGCGCCACGGGTGCCCCTATCCTTCTCCAGGCACCCCAGTCCAATCAAATATACTAGATCTAGATTTTTATAGGATTTTGTGTGACGGTCCTCCATCTCTTTTCATCTGATCTCTACTTCAACACAGTCTAACAACCTCTTTAAATAAGCTAAGGCTCTTCTAACCCTCTTTGTACATTAGGGTTTCATATTTTCTAGCTTAGTTGTCTTGGGTTAATTTATGTACTTCATTGTTTCATTTATTTATTACAAACTTGCATTAGATTAGGCTATTATTTTACATGTTTTAGCATAATCAGAGATGTAAGTAAGTAGCGCTAACGGTCGTAAGTTCACCTCTACATGGGTGATAGTCGGAGCCAATACGACTCCCATTCTGCATTTTCCTATAGTGATTAGTGCTTGATGTGATTTTCCCCCAAGCAAGGATGCATTGTGAAGGGGTCTGCTATATTTGCAGGTTACATGTATCTGGGTCAATGATCCAGGAGTGACTATCAGGTGATACACAATGAGAGCAGATTGTGACACTCTAAGTGAGGATACATTAAAAGCTAGATCGAGAGATGTTTGTGTAGTCATTGATTTGTTTGCCCAGGATATCCAGATCATCAACACCCAAGATGCCCTGAGTCCTAGTGTGGGCGCCCCTGTCCAACCTTGTTTTTGATGCTCCAAAATTTATAGTTTTTTGCAAATGTTTAGAGATGTTGTTGGTTATCATGTTCATCACTTCTTGGCATGCCTAGATCATGTTTCCAGTAGTTGTGTGGATATCAGCTAAGTTATCTGTGATTCTTTAAATTTCTATGCCTAGTGATGTTCATATCCTACATTTTTAGTTTGATTGTGTCACTTACTATGGATGTGAGGGACCTAATTGTGATACATGACCATTTACTCATTCAATAGTGACTCTACAATTAGAATTTAGAGTCTCAACCAAGTTCAAAGATGAGTAGAATCAAGATGTATAAGAAAATATATGGTAAACATATACTTGACGTGTGCAAGGAAATAAGTACATATGAATACACGAGAGGTCATTAGCCCCTCTAGTACCTAGAAAACATGAGGTATGGAAGCTACAACAATCTAGTACACTTCCATATGGATGGGATTCATTTTAAAGCAGTACTAAATATCTCATTCCATTAGGTATAAGAAAGTATTATACATGAAATAAGGTTATTGATATGTCTATACTATACCCTCTAATTTGTAGACACAAAATCATGAAACTACTGGGAAATTATCTATTTCAGCAAGTATGTTGACATACTACTATATATATATGGATATCCTAAGTGAGAAAAATATTCACTGATGACACATGTCTCCATGTCCATTCCCTTTCTTTTCATTGAATTATTTTTTATTTCTCTTTTATATTTGTCACTTATTTTACATCTGCTCACTCCCACACTTCTTTCTTCTTAGGTCATTTAGGGATCCCTGTCTATTAGTATTTTCACATCATCTCCAGTTTCCCAGAACACTAGTGCATGTCTGGACACTAGCACCCATCCACTTGTGTACTGGATCTGGGAGCTCATGTCCTGCTTATTTCCTTTCATTTTATTTTGAGCATCTTACCTTGGTTATCCTTTTTAGTTATATCACCCTTATCTTAAGGTCCTAGTCAGCATGTCTTGTCACTAATTTCAAACTTCAAACAACATATCCCTATATATACATACCATTATAAAGGGTTCATGGAAATTATCAAGGGATTATCTATCTGCATACTATCAAAGGGACTCCATTTTGGGTTGCTTGTTCTACATACACTCCATAGAAAGGAAGTTAGTTCTAAATTCCATCCACACATTTTACATTTTAACTAGCATCCTAACCCATTATATTGGCATCATTAGTGTCGAGGGAAACCTAAGGAAACTATTTCACACACAAACACATAGAACTACATTGAATTCTGAGATGTAGTGCAGTGCTCGGTTGTAAGTTCACTCAATTATGTGACCAACAGGGTCAGTTTGACTCCCCATTTGCATATTGTTTTTAAATATTTGATGTGTTTTGGGATTTTGTATGTGAATAATATTTTTAAGGTTATAAGAAAATTAGGTGATCATCCAACAACATATAGGTGATCAAGAGTGAAGGTTAGCGACACTTGTGAGATACCATATATTTTTGGATCTGAGTCTCTACATAGTCACAGACACCTAGAGAAGGTCTCGGGTGCCCAGGCACCCTGGTCCAGCCATATCTGATAGCTCTGTAATTTTCTGAGCAACATTTCAATATTCTACCATCTTTGTTCATCATTCTTCCAGCATAGAACATTTTGGGATTGAGTGAATACCAACTAAGTCACTCTTCTCTCTATATTTCATTTAGGGTTTATATTTTCCCTTTATTTATTTAATTTTATTGTATCATTTATTTATCATGTGTTAATCTAAAATTTATATTTAATAATCTATATTTTGTTAAATCATTTGGTGAACCCATCCATAGTCAAACTCATTTCTCTAGGATCCTGATGGCTAAGAATAGATCTTCTTCTCCTAGGAAAGGTATGTAACATGTTAGTGTGAATCCCATCCTTGATGACGAGGCTGAGTCTTAGCTTGATACTCTTTATCGTATCATTCAATTTGATGATGATATTCAAAGACTAATCATTTCTCATGTAAATCACATTCCCGCTAATGCCAATAAATATGGCCTTTTCATAGTATCACCTGACCAAAATGTCACTCAATGTTTTCCTTGTTCTTCCATAGAAACTCATGTTACTGTAGATTCTTCTCCTTCTCTTGAAAAGCATGTTAATGTTATTATAAATCATGTACTTGGTGACATGTTTACTTCTATAGATGAAAATAAATCTATTTCTAAAGATGCAAATGAACATGTACATGATGTTGTTTCTACTCATAGTCAAGTTGAATCTAAAGCTCTATTTCATGCTTCTATTTTTGAAAATGTTTCTAATGATTGCAATAATACATCCCATGCTAGTGATCACCTAGATGAATTGATTTCTTGCAAAAATATGACTTAGAATTATGTTGATTATGTTTCTGATCATGAACATGTTAGTGAGGATGTTACTTCTTTCTAGACTGATGAGTGTGAATTTTCCACCCTGCTTTCTTCTATCTTTGAGATTGCTTCCAATATCATTCAAGATGATTCTACTCCTTCCATTAGTCCACCTCTCATTATGACTCTTGATTCTACCTCTAGTGTTCCTATAGAACCTCCATTTTCTTCAACTCCTTCCACATCCACTATTCCTTCTCAAGTTGTTATGGCCACTCATAATGGAAAACTTCAACCACTTAATGTGCCCCTTCTTTTACCCACCATTCCATCACATGATATCTTATCACTCATACATGTTGTTTTCTAATTGTAATCTCAAGTCCAATTTATCATTCTAGAAAGAAAATCCTACTATGCTTCCATTAACATTGACTCTCTTCATGGCAATCCTATTCTAAAGAAAATTCAAAATTCAAATTTTCCTAAGGATTTTATCATGCCTACCTTCTCTTGTTTTGATGGTTCTGACAATCCTTATTTGCATCTTGAGCATTATCTTCTAGCTATGGCTTCTTACTTCAATGATAGATTATTGTTAAAATATTTTCATCATAGCCTTATAGATGATGCTCTTCAATGGTATACTCATTTTCCTTTTGGATCTATTAGTACATATTATGACATTGAAGATGCTTTTCTTAGACGTTTTATTATCAAGAATGGTCCTAGATTTACTCATGATCATTTACCTAGCTTGCATTAAGGAAATAAATAACCTATTATAGATTACATCTTACAATTCAATTATTACATGTATCAGTTATTCTTTCAGCCTATAGATTTAGAAAATCAATTTATATTTTGTCATGGCTTAATTCCTGCATTGAGAGAACAATTAAAATATCATACATGTGAATCATTTATACTTTTGTGCTATAGAGTTATTGATATAGAACAAGATTTAATTTTTCCACGTGTTATAGATCCTCCTTCTATTGCTTCTACTCCTTCATCATCTAAGGATTATCCTCCTCTTCCATCTATTGAGTTTCCTCCTAGGTCTCAATCCCCTCCAACTCACAAGATTCCTCCATCTCCTCCACCGTGTAAGCATCCATTATCTCCTCCAACACATTAGTATCCACCTATGGTATCTTTATCTCCTACTCGTGAGCCTTTAAAATTCTCACATACTACTAAGCCTCATGATGTTCTACATGATTTACTCAATAAGCATATAATCCACTTGTCATCTAATCAACATCATCCTCCTCATCGCTTATATCGACAACATGATCACCATTATTGAAATTTTCACTACATCAATGACCATCGAGACAATGATTTTTGTGATATACATGATAAATTACAACAACTAGAAGATCAAGGTGTCATTTCCTTTGGCTCTCACTCTCGTGAATGGTTTTTTTATCCTATTCCACATAAGCATAATTCTACTTATATTCACTTGTATCCTCCACCTGCTATGAAGGTCACCATTTTTCCATCACCTAGGTTATTATCCATCTACTTCCTCCACCTAGCTCATCCATTTTGGAACCATCTCATTCATCGTACAATGTTATTTCTTCTCATTGGCTACCTAAGTCATCAACATTTGTGCTTCCTTCCACCACATCTCCTATTATTGGCACCATTACATTGGACATTTAGTTTGGCTCTTACACTCATGTTGCTACCACTTCACATGCTTCCACCATAACTCACACACTTCTCAATATATGGTAGGTGATTTATGTGTGATCACCTCATTTCCCAACAATACACTCATGTTCTCAAGGTTCTTACATGACTGTTGAGGGATCTATTGAAAAATGAACCTCGCATCACTCACTCTTTAGGTGATGTGCTTCACACTCTAACTTTATCCCATACACCATCAAACCATTTCCTGATGATGCACTCTTGTTCTATGGTTCATCCTTGATTTCCAAGGGGTCTTATATAAATGAACCTCATTTTTTGACATATACAGTGGGGTGCATCTCTCTTCTTCCCCCCACTCTTTGTCATACATACACACTACCACATGCATCATGTTATATCTTACACTAAGCCATGCATCATTATTATACCATTTTCTATCATCTTATCATCACATTATTATTTCACATTCTCTATTGTGTTACTTCACATACACCTATTATTATCCATCACATACTAAATATAATTATTCATTTTACATCATCATCTATTCAACATAATCATATGCGCATTACAAATAAAACATCTCTAATCAACATTTGAACACCGATCATCACATCACATATCAATGAACGTCAACACAATACAATAATACCAAAAGTCCATATCTATATATGTATTGAAAAAAAATCATAGTTCATAATACAATCGTTGGGGGATAAGGCCCCATGCATCATACATCATCCTCACTGTCACTTTCTACAACCATGGGAGCTCTATAACTAGATGCTTCTCCACTCAATCTACGCCACTAGTTGTGACCTCTATATCTCTTAAGATGACTATATGCCACATAAATCTCTGCTATCTGCACTGCATATGTTTCCTGAAATTCCACGAATCTCACAAAAATGTCATGAGTTATGGCTCCTCCTCCTTTAGTGTCCATCGCTCGCTCCATCTCTGCCCACAAATCGTCACTGTCACTCAATATAATGATACATGTGGTTGTTGCTATCACCATTGGCTCAACTAAATGGGCATGCTTTCCCACAATTTCATCTACTCACTCCAATATCCCACCTCCTACAAGAACATTCAGAGGTACATTCCACATCAGGGTGTGGATCGATGTATCAACAATAAAATACCAATACGCGTCGCCTGCAACCATGTACCAACACATTAGTCACTACAAACATTTCCCATACACAATAACCAAATAACAAAAGACAATACTTATGTTTTTCCTGCACAACTACAACAGCATATCCCTCATGGACAGGAGCCTGTCCACTACTCCTATTTTCATCTGTAGACACTAAATCACACACTTTGAGTCATTATTTAGTCTTGGTATCATATTATTGTTCATATGGTTCTTAAGTGAAAAAAAAAATAATTGACCCATGTCTTTGGCAATTTGACATTGTATTCTGTTGCTATTTTTGATCTTACACCCATTCTTTCCCAATCTGTACTCTTATACTACATTTTTCCTATTTCTAACTGGGGTACCCAGCTAGGACTGGGGTGCCCCAGGCATCTTGGTCCTCTTTGGGTGCCTTGATCCTCTTTATATTTTCCTCTCACTTTCTGGGAACTTTCTATCCATTTGAGATTCTTATAATTTTTGTGGTCATACTTTTCAGGGTTAATTATGAAATTAAAGCAAGAAAACCATATAAATATGAAGTTATGTTACCATAATGAGGGACCAAGCACTAAGCACTAGCTATCACCACCTAAGGTTGCATCCATCAAAGGCATCTATAGCTACATTTGCATCCATATATCCCCATCACAAAGCAAACAAGGCCGGTTTATCTACATCACACTTCATAGGAGGGGAGTCTATTGTTTCCATGCATACATTTATTACATTCTACATCTAGTTAATTGCTCACTACTTCACAAAGTGCGTCTGACACAAGAGCACCTAGGGCACAATTACACACACACCTAGAACTACATTGGGTCTGAGATGTAGTGTAACGCTCAGTGACAAGTCCATCCATTTAGCAGCAGGAAATTCTGACCCCTTCATAAGCATCTTTATTTTTTTAGAGTTTTGATGTTTTGTTTGGGGTTTTGCAAGTGATTCTTCATCACAGGCCTACAGTGACATTGCCAATCATACAGTGACATTCACACAACTTGAAGCGAACATAGGTGAACATCTTGTGAAACCTCAGAGGATGTTTCCTGGTCATTTCTGTAGACCAGGGCACTCAGATCTTAGACCATGGCACCCATGGGTGCCCATATCCTTTTCCAAGCGCTCCAGTATACTCAGACAACTAGGATCTAAATTTTCTCATGTTCTTGTGTGACAATTTCCTCCTATTTATCCATTCTCCACTGTGACATAGTCCCATGACATCATTGAATCATCTAAGGCCTTCTTAACCCTCTTTGCACATTAGGGTTTCACATTTCATTATTTACATTTCTTAGGTATTATTTCAGTATTTTATTACTTTATTTATTTAGTTATTTTACTACTCTTATAACATTAGATTACACTATAATATTCATATTTTAGTTTAATCATTTTGGTGAACCCAATCTTCAAATCCACCTTTCATTCTAGGGATTTTCTCATCTTTTCTATCATGGCTCCTAAAGTCACTGAAAATTTCCTTTTCTGATTTACTTCAAATGCATCCTAATTGCCAATTGTTTCTTAAAAAGGCC
Source organism: Taxus chinensis (assembly GCA_019776745.2). NCBI lineage: Eukaryota > Viridiplantae > Streptophyta > Pinopsida > Cupressales > Taxaceae > Taxus > Taxus chinensis. The sequence goes on from CM034153.1 coordinate 752,532,725, forward strand.
CTAGACACCATGTATCTTCCCCAAGATATGCCTCTGCATCAATTAAGTGTTATTTTTGATCATTTATTTGATGACCCTAGTCCTCATGATCCTCCATCTCATTAATCTATGTTGGACTCAATTCAAGATTTACATTCTTTATTTCAAGAAAAATTTCAGGCTATGGAATCCACAATTACATCTCTCAAATATGAAATCCAATATCTTAAGGACACTTCTCAGAATCATGTTTGTTCTCCTTCTACATCTTATCTTCATCTATGTCTACTACATGTACTCATATCAGTGAGCCTCAAGTCATACCATTAACAATGCCTCTCACCTTTGATTGTAATACTAAACAACATGATATTCTTACCGGAGCTCCTAGGTTGTCAATTGATCACTTTACCACCTACTCATTACTATACTCCTTATCGAAAATAAAAATATCAAGGGTGTACATATTGTAATTATCATCGAATCAATGGCCATAACAATAATGACTATTACATGCTTTACAATGAATAAGCAAACATCTTGAGCGTCATGGCTTTATCTCATTCGCTGCATGAAATTTTGATGCATGCCCATCTACAAATGCTACATCTCAATGGGTTCCTAATGACCATCACACCATCACTTATAGTGTTCCTTCTTCCGTCACTCAAGAGCCACCTATGTAATCTACTCAAGTCAAGCAACCACCTCTCCAAATTAGTCCAACACTTCCTCCTACTAAGTCACCTATAGTATTACCAGATCCAAACTAAGAAGTCCCCTTTAAAGATACCAATGCAATTCCTCCACCTCTCAAGTCATCTTTGGTCAACAAAAAACCACTTGTTACACAAGGAAAGAACACTCTAGCTAACATTTTTTTGACTCTTGCAATTTAAGGACCCTATCCAGTCCTCGCCTCAGCATCCAATCACTTTTGTCAAAGAAACTACTCCTTACATTGATCCACTTAGTGTCTTTTGACTAAATATCCATCACTTACATACTTGGGGGGGCATGATGCTTATCATCCACTCTCCCTCTTCTAAACATCAAACATGTGTATTACATCTTCATCACATAACAATCCAACATCCTCTCATTACACTCATACTTTGACATACACTCACATTGTCATTACCCGATGACACACTCTTGTGATTTCAGTTCACACTTGACTATTGATGGAATTCTATACACATCGAACCCCACACACTACACTATAGACATTGCGTGTCTTCATACATTCTACACTTTGCATCCTATAATTGTCCTACATACATCATACACATTCTACTCATGCCTCACATACTACACCATAACCACTACATATTGCACATTTTCACACCTCATACATGTCATCTTACATTTTACATCCTACACCTTACATATTACATCTTGCATCTTACATCTACTATGCATATACATATCTTAGGTCATACGCATCTTAGGTCATTACATACCATACACCCTACTATGCACATTACGCATTTTACACATTCTCTTCTATGCGTTGCACTCACTACCTGATGACGCACTCTAGTCTCATGGTCCATACTATGGACTGTTGAGGGTATACATCACAAATGGACCTCATCACCCTTACACGTTCATCATTCAATATTTTTCTCATGTGACATACCTAGATTAAGTGATATACGCTTTAGGCTACAGGGTCACTTCTTCTAGCATCATCTCGTGATAGGCTACATCATCACTTTCACTTGCATCATTTAGTGGTATACACTTTAGGCTAAATCACCACTCCTTTCTATTCATCTTGTCATGATATACGCTTAGGCTACAACTGTCATGCACAATTCATCTTTATGTCACATATCATCACTACACACTCATCACAATGCGTTACACACAACACATAGTTTGACCATTTCCCGATGACGCACTCTCATTTATGGTTCATTCTTGACTATCTGAGGCATGGCATACTAAATGAACCTCACTACATAAAATTCCATTCACTCAGGGGGCATGTGGATCCCATCATTCACTTTGCATTCCATTCCATCCATCCACAACATACTACATTTTATGGTTTCATTTACTCTTGCTTGCTCTTGATTTTACATGTATGCTTTATTACACATGTGCTAGATAGATATCTTGTATGTCATTATCATTATCATACACACATGCATGTTCACTTTTTTTTCTAGTTGTGATCGCAGACTATACAGGGATACTACACACATCATGGATGCTTGACTACCAGTCCCACAAGTGGCTCCTGGGGGCATCCACATTTGTACGCTATAGGTGCTATTGTTTCATTTTTTTTCATAGCACACTACTTTATTGGTTTATACATGCTTTGACATATGTTTTATCTTTATAACATGCTAACGGGTGTTTCATGTGTAGCATTTATTATGTAGGGATACTTGTTTCCATACTTGTTTGTTACAATGTCTACTATTACTTGTTCTTCTTTGTGGGATTTTCCCTTTGTCTTATGTGCACACTTGTTTGTTTGTGGCCACTGCGGCCTTGAGTGTCTTGTAACACCATGAGTGGTGTCCCATGTTTGTAACCCACTTTGTGTGGCCTACATTGTCTTCTTGGGTGTTTACTTATCTTCTTATGTTCTTACACATTATTTGTTTGGATTACACTTTTTTACATACATGCATGTTTGTACTAACACTTGTTTTCTAGATACCTTGTTTGTTTGTGCCTTGGTTTCTACCAAGCACATCCCCTCCCCCTGTAGGGCACAATTTCAGTATCCACAGTCGGTCCTCTTTTGGGCTGCATTCTCCTATCTGTGACGTCACATGCACCCCCAAAGAGGGGGGCATCATTTGGGTTTATACACAAGTACCGGTACAGTTCAATTTTCAATTTTTTTCCATGACACAGTGGGTTACACAGATGAGTGGGTTCAAACCAGTCTACAAAACTCCATACACAATGGTATTTTACAGGACAAAGTGTCCTTAGCACATTTAGAGAGTAGTTAAAGGATAGAGGATAAACCAGACCTTCCTCTCTACACTTTCATGGTATCAGAATCCCAAAAAACCAGACAATACAGAGATCTCTTCACTCTCAGGAAGCAGTTACAGGTTGGAGGATAAATCAGACTTTCCTCCCTATACTTCTTCAGCCAGTGGCGTGAGATCACCCAAAAAACTCGAACTTCATGACATTTACAGGATCCTTTCTACACCCTTTTTCTCATCACGGATCAGGTGCACATGTTCCTTTTTCATTTTCATACTTTCTTTACATACTTTTTTACATATATACATGTTTTTACACATTACACATATACATGCGTATTTGACTACTTAATCATCTTCTCTTTTGTAGGTCGTCCGTATGGGAAGCAAGCAGTCAACAACACACACATAGTGGGTACATCACACACATGATACTAACCATGTAGGTACACACACACACATTGGCATCTACACATGTTTTTTCCCTAGGTTCACTCTCATCACTTTTTTCACTTTTTGCATCTTTAGTCTCCATGCTCCATGTTTTTTATCACTCCAAGCTTTGTCTAGTCCTTCGACACGCATTCTACATCACTCTACATGGATATCAGGTACGCATATCTATCTACTTTATGTTACCAAGCTTTCCTCTCACCAACATAAAGTGGGGGAAAATGTAGACACAAAATCACACACTTTGAGTCATTATTTAGTCCCAGTCTCATACTACTATTCATATGGTTCTTAAGTGAAAAGAGTAATAATTAACCCATGTCTTTGGCCATTTTTTGACATTGCTTTCTAGTCACTATTTTTGATCTTACACATTTAATTTCCTAGTTTATACTCTTATACTACATTTTTCCTATTTCTGACTGGGGCACCCCAAGATAGGGCCCTTAGGCACCCTGGTCCCCTCTAGGTGCCCTGATCCTCTTTACACTTTCCTCTCACTTTTTGAGAACTTTCTAGTCATTTGAGCTTCTTATATTTTTGTGGTCAGTATTTTCAGGGTTAATTACAAAATTAAAGCAAGAGAACCATATAAATATAAAGTTATGTGACCATAATGAGGGACCAAGCACTAAGTGCTAGCTATCACCACCTAAGGTTGCATCCATCAAAGGCATCTATAGCTACATTTGCATCCATCTAGCTCCATCACAAGGCACACAAGGTTGGTTCATCTGCATCACACTTCATAGGAGGGGAGTCTATTATTTCATGCACACATTTATTACATTTTGCATCTATTTTCTTACTCATTACTTCACAAAGTGTGACTAACAAGAGAAGCTCATATGGCACAATTACACACACACACACACACACACACACACACACACCTAGAACTACATTGGGTCTGAGATGTAGTGTAACACTCAATGATAAGTCCATCAATTTGACAACTGAGGACAAGTCTGACCCCTTCATATGCATCTTTATTTTTTTAGGGTTTTGATGCTTTGTCTGGGGTTTAATAAGTGATTCTTCATTGTAGGTTTACAACGACATTGGATGATCATACAATGACATTCACGCGACATGAAGAGAACACAATAGGAAAACATCTTGTGACACCTCAAAGGATATTTTCTGGTCATTTCCAGTCAGACCAGGGCACCCAAATCTCATACCAGGGAACCCACGGGTGCCCCTATCCTTCTCCAGGTGCCCCAGTCTACTCAGACAATTCCAGGATCTGCACTTTTCTCAAGCTCATGTGCGACGGTTTCCTTCTCTTGTTCATCTAGTCTCCACTGCGACACAGTCCTATGACATCATCAAATCAAATAAGGTCCTTCTTAACCCTCTTTTCACATTAGGGTTTCACATTTCATTTCTTATATTTCTTTGGGTATTATTTTCAGTATTTTATTACTTCATTTATTCAGTTATTTTATTACTCCTGTAACATTAGATTACACTAGAATATTCAATTTTGTTTAATGAGTGGCTCACCTGTCATGTCCATGATAACTAAAAATAATAGTACCCACCTATTGACCTTCCCACTAATTTATATACGTCAGGTACATCCTGTGTCATCCACCCCTATCAACTCTAAGGCTGCATCTACCTCATCCGGACCAAGATGCACTAGATGTGCTCATATGGGGCCTAGTTTTGATCCTCTTTGTCTTAGTGCTCTAGTGGCCCTCACCTATACATATGGCTCCAGGGGTACATGCTGGGCCATATCAAAATACCTCAAAACATGCTCATCCTAAAATAGCTTGGTCATTCCATGAAACTAGTCCTCTAGCCATATGGTGTGTCGAATGCACCGCAACTTGACTTCATCCTCTACCCATCCACCGTAGTCTCTATACATCCTCCATATGATGGCCCCAGGTCCCATATGATCCAACATATATCTATAAGTCATAATGTCCACCCTCCTACTAAGAGTGCCTACCCATCATGCTGCGAATATCTTTGGTCTCACCTAATCTGCATGTGGCCCACATAGTGGCCTCAATATTGCAATGTGCTCATAAGGCCACACATGTAGCAATGTGGTGGATCCCCGTCCACTCCCATGGGCCTCCTATACAAATCTGTATAATTCCATGTATAAATGGGCCAAATACACCTCACTCATGTAAATATGGTATCATGTTCCTTGATATACTGACATATATCATGCATCTTATACAATATGCCTACTTTACCACCCTCCACTACCACTAAAGAAGAAATCACCGTTGCAATGAACTTCCGCAGTCACGGAACACTTGATCTTAGTATGAAATCCAAGATAATATGATTCTCTATCTATACTCTTTTCCCTTTAAAATACCATCTGACTACCCTCTTCTGCCTCTAAGCATACTCTATTGTCATCATATGTACTCTCTCACCCACAACTGGTAATCACAATATACGAAATACATCATATAGGGTCATAATCATCTCCCAAGTAGACAACCAAAATATACAAGTGTCTACACACCACCTCTCACATAATGCAGTTATCATCAACATATTATGGGGTACCTCCCCAAATCTTGCTATGTGTCGCAGGCCGACATAGTCTAGTATGACCCACTCAACATCTGACAACCCCAAATTCAAAAGTGTACTCAAATATTACTTCCTTGGAAATACCTCGAGGGAATATCTCTCTACAAAAAACAAATACCACCAAAATCATGACATTCATGCCTCATATAGGTTCAACAATAGTCACTCATACCACAAATATTCATCAAAACATCACAAATTCACAATACACTTTCAACTAATTCTCCTAGGTTGTGAACGTCTAGGAGCTAGTCTCTGGCACCTAGAAGCGGGTTACTAGCACATAGAACTAGGCCTTAGTGTCTTAAAGGATGTTTATGTCCTAGCTACTGCCACCCATGTAAAAAATGCACAAAAACAAAACAAAAATCCAAATTTTGCAAAAATTCAAAAAAATCAGGCACATTTCACCAACATCTTTAAAAATGATCATATGTATCAACTCATCAATCTTCTACGTCAACATATATATAAAGGTGATCTCCGTCTATCCCTATCAGTCGATAGAGAATGCTTCTTCTATTCCCCCTCCCTCTCTCTCTCCCCCGAACCCCCTTCCACTCCCTGCCCCTCCTGGAAGTTTGTCTTTTTTGAGGTTGAGTTCCTGTGACCCCCTTGAGGGGTATCGTTACCCCCAGCTATAGCCTATCCTACAGAAAATAATATCGATCGATCGATAGATCTAGAGATGAGACTGAGTTGGTACGCTATGGGAGATATATAACAAAGAAAATGGGAGCTTTTTCTTTTGGAAAATATCAAGTGATTGAGAATGAAAAGGAAGACCAAAAATCCAATTTTTTTGCCCAATGTGGAGCTGAACTTGTTGTGGATTCTCGAATTTGAAGATATCAAATGGAATAAATTAAAGTGGCATGCCCTATTGTTCATATTTGGTATTTTAAATAGCATCCTAGTTATATCGCAAATCATCCTAACATATTGTTGTGTTGAGACAAGTTGATCCTCCCTGATCTGAAGATGACCCATCCTCTAAATTGGACTGATATGATCTAGAGATAGAGGGACGAGGAAAATATGAAATAAATCTAGATATGGGTAAGATAATAGCATCCCCCCTATAGTGATCATTCCCATTTGCATGCAATCTAACATCAGATTGTCGGCACCAATAATTGATGGGTGAGGATCCAGTTAGTGAAGGAATGATGATGATAGAACCAATGGCGGACCGGAACCACTTAGAACAAGGGGCAATGAAAAGGTGAGGGAGAGTTTTCCTTCATACTAAAGGTACTTTAGACCCCCATCCCCCCTCCAACCACTCTATCTGGTCCCTTATCTTTCTTAGGCATCCATCCACCATGATCATCCTCTCGGATCCATCCCCCCTTCAACCATTCACAACTACCTCCATCCTCATTGCCCTAATCTACGGCATCTTCACAAGCTTAAATTTCAATTTCAAACTGAATCAAAATTCAAATGAAGTTACTATTCTCTTTTTACTATCAATCTATATATAGTAATTTTCAATTTTTCATTTATTATAGTTACCATTTGCACTCATTCTTTCGAACTAATACACATTTCACAGTTTCACTCATATCTTGAGCTTCGTTACTCCATTTTATTTGTCGTTTACTTCATTCAGCTAAGATTCCCTTCTTCTATCATACTTTTCACATTACATACTAATAAATTTAACTATGACACATGTATTCATTGACATATAAATAATATTTCAAACATATTCTACATCGCCACTAGTTCACTTTTCCATCTTTACATCTCTACTTTCGGTTCAGTGCTCATCATCGCGATCCCTCACCATTTCATTGAAAGGAGGGCATATAATCAAGATTGCCTCATTATCCCTCTTCAGTTTCTACATAATTAATTAAAAATACTGACACATCACCATGGTAATTTTTTACTATATTTCTATTCAAACAAAGGGAAAAATCAATCTATTCATCGTTCAAAATACACTCTATAATTTCAAAACTATTCCCCCTAATGGCCTAATCTAGGGGGCAACAAGCAAAAATATCTCTATAAGTATTATATTAAGCACACAATTTCAAATCTCATATCATCTTTTATCACTCAAATCAATTCAATCAATCGTTACAATAAGCATACTCTAATCTTCCTCCCAAATGACCTAACATGGGAACTACATTACTCTAATTTTCCTCCCAGATGACCTAACTTGGGAGCTACACTTCTATCACTTCTAGATGACCTAACTTGGAATCCATTCATCACAAAACTAATCATGGATTGAAGTGGATTGAAACAGATCAAAACGGAACTAAATTTGGTCTTTATCTATCTGCAGTGATTGGACCTTTTGAGGATGTAGTCATAGTTGAATGGTAAAACTATACCTCTCTCCCTAACACTCTTCCTCTGGTGGCAATATGCCTAAATCCTTCAGTTATTAAAACACACAAAATTGGGTCAAGAAATTATCACTCCTTACCCCCTTCAAATATCCATTTGGTAACAAAATCAAAATCTTCGAATTCTTCAAATCAAGTCATCAATTTATCCAAAGTTCTCCTTACAATGGCTCGTTATCTCTAGTTACGCCACATGGATCGACATGTTGATCCATGGTTTGCCACGCTATATGTTCTTATATTCTATGTGTACTTCTGCAACAGGGATTCTTCAAACTTCTCACAGTTATGTTCCTTACTTATTTTACACTACTTGAATTTCATTCAAATAGCATAAAGGGAGGGGAAAATGTAAACACAAAATCACGCACATACTACTATATTACTATGTTAGCAAGTATGTTGTTATATATATATATATATATATATATATATATATGTATATATATATATGGATATTGAGTGAGAAAATTATTCACTGATTACACAATCCCATGTCCATTCCCTTATTTTTATTGACTTATTTTGTATTTCTCTTTTATATCTGCCACTTCTTTTACATCTACCACTCCCACACTTATTTTTGGTCAGGTCACATGGATCCATATATGTCAGTCTTTTCACATATGTTGTCATTTTTTCCAGGAGACTAGAGCACATGTGCCTATGTCCGAATCTGGGTGTTCATATCCTTATTTACCTCATTTATTTTAACATTTTTGGTCAGCCTTTTTGGTTATATCACCCTTATTCCAAGGTCCTATTCGGCATGTCGTGTCACTGGTGTCAAAATTAAAACAAGAGATCCCTATATATACACAGCATACATACCATTATAAAGGGGGCTAAAATTTATCAAGGGATATCTATCTACACACTATCAAAGGAACTACATTTTGGGTTGCTTATTCTACATACACTGCATAGAAAGGGGAAGTTATGAATTCCATCCACACATTTGCATTATATATAGCTTATAGCACGCTATCTTGGCATCATTGGCGCGAGGGAAACATAAGGAAACTATTACACACACAAACACATATAACTACATAGAGTCTAAGATGTACTGCAACACTCGGTTGTCAGTTCACTTAATTGGGTGACCGTTGGGGCGATTCTGACTCCGTATTTTCATATTTCTTTAAGATTTGATGTTTTTTTGGGGTTTTGTAGGTGAATACAATTATGCAGGTTACAGGAAAATTTGGCGATCATCCAACAACATACATGAGATCAAGAGAGAAGGTTAGTAATACTTGCGAGACACCAAAAATTTTAGGGTCAGATTCCCTACATAGTCATAGGCACCCAGGTGCCTTAGCTTTAGTCCATGCACCCTGGTCCAACCATATCTGAAAACTCTACAATTTTTTTAGCAGTGTTGCAAAAATCTGCCATCTATGTTCATCAGTATTCCAACATAGAACATTTTAGGATTGATGAAATACCATCTAAGTCACTCTTCTCTTTATCTTTCATCTATGGTTTCTATTTTCCCTTTAGTTATTTACTTGTATAGAGAAAATGTACAAAGATGGGGGACCAAAAAGCTGGCTAAAAATCCATCTTTTTAGTCAAATTTTCCCATAACGCACTTGTGTTATGGCTCAGTCGCATTATAATGCGACATAGGGAAAAACAAAGTCACATGTCATAATGTGAGCGCGTTATGATTCGGATTTATCAAACCATAACACGTTCGTGTTTTGACTGTCATAAAACACATTCAAAACTCCAAGAGCCCTCATTTCAATTCAAATACAAACAAAAAATGAGCTTAGAAGAGGAAAACACGAGTGGATCTTATTTTGCAAACACATTTTGTGGTATATAAATCCTATGGCACCTCAAATCAACTATGGAGGCAAGCTCAGAAGGTCATTTCTTCTTGAATTTAGGTTAATTTTATTTATTAGATCTTATTTTTTTTACATTTTTTTAAATTTGTTTTCTATTTTCATTTTTAGAGATTTCAATAGCTTTAATTCAAACTCCTCATTCACTTGTAGACCAAGATGAATAAGTAAACATTCTAGAAACACCCCCTATAATTGTAAAACATCCTCCAAACACCCAAGTAAAACATTTTAGGGCAGATTGAAAATAAAAAAGTTCAAATTGAGGGTTTAATAGAAACCCTAAGAAACCCTAATGAGAGCAATCCACATCACCAAAATATGGCCACATCATTAGAATCATTATTATCTAATATTGATAATGTAGATTGGTCAAATAAACACGTGGGAGAGTTTAAAAAACAATTACCGCAATTTCTATGTAGACAAGTTGTCTTATGATGTAGTGAAGAAGAAAAAAATCACAAAAGACAAATTGTGTGCATTGTTTACTGATCCTAAAACTAATGAACAATTATTATTGAGTTGCAAAATATTCCCTATCCACTGGTGTAATCATGAGGGGATAAAAAATAATTTTTAGGATAGGTGGTGGATGGTTTTTGACCAACCACCTTGTAACAATTTTGAGGTACCACAATATTTCTTGAGGAAACTCTATTGTGAGTTCACCCTCAATGAAATACCAAACTATTCTGACATTAAAGATCTTCTAAGGCAGAGGCAAAGGCTCTGTATAGAATAGAGTGGGGGCACAGTGTTTGCAGAATCAACCATCTATACCCATTGTCTCACCCATCTATTCATCAGTGTTTCAATCTCTTTCGTTGTGATGGAGACAGTGGAGGTCAAGACTCTTCACTCTATCAGGTCATTGACACAATCATTGCTTCAGCATGGCACTCATCTCTCTCGTGATGATGAGGTTGGTCCTTATAGGAATCAGAACTTCATATAACATATGATGTCATGCTTGTGTGGGAGTTTAAGCACCTATGTGGTTGACGAAGTTAGCTCCACAAGCCTAGTGAGACAACTCCACAACCTCGCGAGGTAGTCTCCACAGCCTTGTAAGGCAACCCCACAACCTAGTTAGGATGCTCCATAGGCTGAACAAGGATGTTTTATTAGAGGAGGTGCATCGTGATTCTATGTTGGATAATATCATCATCACAAATGTCGTATACTGGATTCAGAATTTTGGTATTGATCAACAAGTAATTTTACACGAAGTTAGTTACAATTTTATATATATATATATATCATTGTACAAAATTTTATAATTAACAATGTTAAACAATTATGAATGAAAATTAATGAGAAATGTGTATTTTTTATAAAAATTACAGGGTCAAACTATACATCTAGTTTCACATTCTCCACAATTTTTTGTGGGCTCGTCAACCCCTCAGGTATAAATTGATAATACATTAGTAAATATATTGTGTTAATTTGTTTTCCATATAAATATGTTGTCCTAAAATTACAATTTGATGTTGAACAGGAGGATGTTGGTATGAATTCGCATGTTGGTGAATTTACTAATGTGAGTTTTATTTTTTAATTCATCATACACATGAAGAGAATGAGCTATAGTTAACATATGAAGATAATGTCATTAAACTTGTATGTGTGTTACCTATTTCATTTTTTTAGTTGATGACATCATTACAATCTCCTATTGATATTTGACAATCATTATATATTGGAGTTGCTATAGGCATAGCTTCTTCCATGCCTCTTACACAGGTATGCGTCAGTAAAGTAATTTTCATAATGAATTGATCGTATTAAATAACATTATGTGGTATAATTAAATTCCATTCATGTGTACTCTAATTTTCGTCATCATGGTTTCCATAGGAGGAATCAACAACTCCAGTTCATGCACCTCTTGCTGATGTTTTTGATGATCTTGAGAGGCATAGGATGATTTCGAGTGATCATCATATTGCAGTAACTATTTATTTTTTAGTAGTGTCATTATAAATGTCGTTAATTATATATTAATATGTATTTTGTTTATTTGTATTAACATATGGATCTACAAGCATTCTTTGAGCATAGGAGGTATGATCTGCATAAGGGACATTCCACTAATGTGCCTGAGTCCTCTTCCTAGCGGCCGAAGAGAACTAGATTATTTGATGATACCTCATAGTTTATATGTATATGGATTATTTTTTATTCCTTTGTGGCATATTGGTGAAGCTTTATATTTTGTTTATGTATATCATTGTATATGCCTAAATGGATTTGTTAAGACATTGATTTTGATCAAATTTTGTATGCTATCTAGGATTTTTGAATCAATATAATGTATGAGACAAAAATATTTTGTTTTAAATATTGTATAGTGGATGAAACATGCTTTATACATGTATCTAAGTGGTTTGATATGTTTTCATATGTATGTTATGTTAATATGTGTTATTAGTGTTATTTTTTATGTTTTAAACATGGGGATTAAAATATATATGTAATTAATTTACAATTTTTCCACTACTATAATCATTCAATTCCATCAATTAAAATAATATAATGTCAATATCATCCACTTCTTGGAATCTCAATAATTCAAATTAAACATATGTAAGGATAAAATGTAATATTATATTAATTCTAATAATTAAAATGTAACTAGAGAGAGAGAGAGAGATAAAATGAGAGAAAGAAAGAGAGATAAAGGGCGTGAGAGAGATAAAGAGAGAAAGAGAGAGAGAGAGAGAGAGAGAGAGAGAGAGAAATGAGAGATAGAGAAAGAGGTAGTGAGAGTGTGAGAGGAAAAGAGAGTGAAAGTGAGAGCAAGAGAGAGTGTGAGACAGAGAGAGAGAGAGAGAGAGAGAGAGAATTAGAGAGTGAGAGAATGAGAGAATGAGAGAGGGTGAGACAGAGAGAGGTGTTAGACAGAACTTCGTGGCACTGGTCAGACTACAAAAATGTCTCAGGGTGGCATAATAAATGCTTGGGTAGGCTTCGTTTTGGTGCCCAACAGTATCGTTGCTTATGGGCTATGTTAGTCTGGCATAGTCCCTTAAGAGCCCTGAGAGAAAAAAAGGCTATGAGTTTTCTAGATGATTTATTAGTCTTCATAACACTTTGAAAGGTCTCATAGAATCCTACACCTCCACGTTGCAAACCTCTACAAAATCCTACCTCAGTTTTCTCCATCTCAATTCGGTCATCTCATTGTTCTATTATTTAGAACAACGCCAAATAATCCAGTTTGAGTCAGTGTAATATTGTCTAATGCAATATTTTATAAAAAGAATCTCATGGCACCAAACAGATTGTGTACACATGTTGAGGTGGTCTAGTAAATGCTTGGGGAGGCTTCATTTTGGTTCCCAATGGTGTTGGTGCTTCTAGGCTACGTCGGTCAGGCGTAGTCCTTTAAGAGCCCTGAGAGAAAAAAGGCTATAAGTTTACTGGGTGATTTCTTGATCTTCGTGGAACCTTGAAAGGTCTTATCTGATCCTACACCTCCGAGTTGGGACCCTCTACTAAATCATGTCTCAGTTTTCTTCATCTTAATTTTTTCCTCTCATTGTCCTATTGTTTGCAACAATGTCGAATAGTCTAGTTTGAGTCAGTGTAATATTTTGAATATGGAAGCTCATGGCACCAAATAGATTGCACAAACATGTTGGGGTTTCCTAGTAAATGCTTAGGGAGGCTTCATTTTGGTGCCCAATGATGTCGGTGCTTCCAAGATACGTTGGCCAAACATAGTCCCTTAAGAGCATTAAGAGAAAAAAAGGCTAAACATTCACCGGGTGATTTATCGGTCTCCCTGACACCTGACACCTTGAAAATTATTTTATGATCCTACACCTCCACATTTGGACCCTCTACAAAATCCTATCTTGGTTTTCTCCATTTCAATTTTATCCTCTTGTTATTCTAATGTGTGCAAATGTGTCAAATATAACAGTGGGAGTCAGTGTAAGGTTGGCCAATGTAATATTTTACAAATAGAAGATTGTGGCACCGAATTGAATACACCAACATGTTGGAGTGGCCTGGTAAATGCTAGGTGAGGATTCATTTTGGTGCCCAAAAATTCTGGTGCTTCTGGGTTACGTTGGTCAAGTGTAGTCCCTTAAGATCCCTAAGAGAAAAAAAGGCTATAAGTTCGTTGGGTGATTTCTCGGCCTTCATGGCACCTGGAAAGGTCTTGTCTAATCCTACACCTCTGCATTGGGACCCTCTAAAAAAATCCTCAGTTTTCTTTTCATATCAATTCGGTCTTCTCGTTGTCCAACCTAATGTTTACAACCGTGTCAAATAATGTAGTGTGAGTCAATATAAGTCTATCCAATTCAAACGGAATCTCGTGGAACCAAACCAATTGTGCCCATGCATCGGGGTGGCCTGGTAAATTTTTAGTGAGGTGTCATTTTGGTTCCTAACGATGTCGGTGCTTCCGGGCTACGTCAGCCAGGTGGAGTCCCTCAAGAGCCCTGAGACCAAAAAATACTATAAATGTTTTGAGTGATTTCTTGGTCTTTGTGGCACCTTGAATGGTATCATCTGATCCCACACGTCTACATTAAGACCCTCTACAAAATCCTACTTCATTTTTCTCCATCTCAATTCGATCCTTTCGTTTTCCTATTGTTTGCAACTATGTTGAATACTATAGTATGAGTCAGTGTAAGGCTATCCAATGCAATATTTTACAAATGAAATCTCATGGCACCAAACCGATTGTGCCCATGCAGTGGGGTGGCATATTAAATGTTGTGTAAGGTATCATTTTGGTGCCCAATGATATCAGTGCTTCCGGGTAATGTCAGTCGGGCAGAGTCCCTTAAGAGCTCTGAGACAAAAAATGATATGAGTTTTCTGGGTGATTTCTCGATCTCTGTGGCACCTTGAAAGGTATCGTATGATCCTACACCTCTGTGTTGGGACCCTCTACAAAACTTTGTCTTGGTTTTCTCCGTCTCAATTCAATCCTCTTGTTGTCCTATTATTTGCAACCATGTCAAATACTACAATGTGAGTTAGTGTAAGGTTGTCCAATGCAATATTTTGCAAATGAAATCTCATGACACCAAACTGACTACACAACTACATTAAGGTAGCCTAGTAAATGTTGAGAAAGGATTATTTTTGGTGCCCAACAATTCCGGTGCTTCTGGGCTACGTGGATCTAGCGTAGTCCCTTAAGAGCCATCAAAGTAAAAAAGGCTATAAGTTTAGCAGATGATTTATCAGTCTTTTTGGCACCTTGAAAGGCCTCATCTTATCCTACACCTCCGCATTTAAACCATATACAAAATCCTATCTCGGTTTTCTCCATCTCAATTTGGTCCTTTTGTTGTTTTATTATTTGCAACTATGCCGAATACTGTAGTGTGAGTCAATGTAAGGCTATCCAATGCAATATTTTACAAACAGAATCTCGTGGAACCAAATTGACTGCACCTATAGGTTGGGGGTGGCCTGGTAAACACTGGTTGAGGCTTTGTTTTGGTTCCCAAAAATATTGGTGCTTATGGGCTATGTCAGTTGGGGGTAGTCCCTTAAGAGCCCTGAGAGAAAAAAATACTATAAGTTCACCAGGTGATTTCTTGGTCTCTGTGGCACCTTGAAAGGTCTCATATAATCCAACACCTCCATGTTGGAACCCTCTATAAAATCTTGGCTCAATTTTCTCCATATCAATTTGGTTCTCTCACTGTCCTATTGTTTGCAACCATGTAGAATACTGCAATGTGAGTTAGTGTAAGGTATCCAAAGCAATATTTTACAAATGGAATCTTGTTGCACCAAACCGACTACACAAACACATCGATATGGCCTGGTAAAAACTATGCGAGGCTTCTTTTTGGTGCC
Source organism: Taxus chinensis (assembly GCA_019776745.2). Lineage (NCBI taxonomy): Eukaryota > Viridiplantae > Streptophyta > Pinopsida > Cupressales > Taxaceae > Taxus > Taxus chinensis. The sequence goes on from CM034153.1 coordinate 752,548,766, forward strand.
CAAAAATGTAGGTACTTCCAAGATACGTCGATCGGGCGTAGTCCCTTAAGAGTCATCAAAGTAAAAAAGGTTATAAGTTCACCAAGTGATTTCTCGGTCTTCGTGGCACCTTGAAAGGTCTTGTTTGATCAACTAAAATTAGCAAAAGAGTATCCTAAAAGGCCATTAGTTAGTCTTGAAACCTTCTTAGTGAAAATTTAAGCTTGAAAAGGATCTAGGACAGGGCTATAAGGAGCTAGAATAGATGGAGTGATGGTAGAAGAGAGACTTAGCAATGGAGATGAGCTATACAATTTGTCACACACCTTGAGGAGCTTAACGGGTGCTAATAAATGGTGTTGGTTTATTTCATTTGTTTGTGGGTTATTCCCAACACCAACTCACCAATGTCATTGCTCTTGAGAAGCTAGTGAATGCAATTTTGGCTAAGGTAAGAAATTTCAAGACTTATTGTATTTTTCATCAATTTGATTAGTGAATTCGCATGGAATATGGTATAGAGACATGGTAAATTGATATGAATTGATCAGGTGAACCCATTTAAGACAATATTTACTAGTTTGAAGTGTTCTTGACTTGATAAAGTAAGTCACTTGGCAGGCTTAAGGGTAGTTGTGTTTTTGGACTAAACCAACTTTTTAGATGGGTTGAGTGTGATTTGTAAAAATTTAATCCAGTGAACCATCTGAGTCTGATCTAATTTTTATGGTGTCAAGTATTGATTCATGGTCAGACTCAAGAAATTTCCACAATATCTTATTACGTGATCTACCTCCATATTTAATCAATTACACATTAGATCCAACAACTAGGTGAGAATACTAAATAATCTTTCAATGAGTGAAAAAGTTCTCAAACAACCACACATTGGATTTCTTCATTGGGTATCTTCTTAGCCATGTTCCAGTAATAACCACAGACCCCGTAGGATATTGTAGGGCTTCTCCATCTATGATTGGGGATATTAATTTCTTTTTTTCCTCAACACAACAACAAAAATAATAAGATGTTCCTTCTTTATTATTTTCTTCTGCAAAAACCGCATAAACATGACCTACATCACATTATACAAAAAATAGTTAATTTCAATAAATTATTCATAAATAAGTTACATAACATGAGAAAAACTATAAATTTTAGCAAAATGATGTAGATATATAATACCTAGTTGCACTAGATCTAATATATGGTCAAATTCAATTGATGATTCACTCACTATGATTTATAGAGATCATGGAGTTTGATAGGCGTCAAGTGGATATAATTATCTGCAACACCATTCATCAACCCACTCTTTTAACTCACATTCATCCCAAAATTAATACGTACATGAAGAGCAAAAGTATGTCATTTTCCTTTTATAAATTATCTATGAACCTATATTTGAACTTCTAAAAGAGTGCAACTCACTAGATCACATTAGTGTACAACAATATTCATTTTTTATAAAATTAGCTTCTTCTACCAACCAAAAAAACATATAAACTGTAGACTTACCCTCATTACCTGGACCCATTGTTGAGTTACACCATTCCATGATGGATTTTACATCGATCAACTTTGTACCATCTTTGTACTTCAATTCTTCTCTTGCTAGGGCTCTTTTAACACATGCTCCTACACCATCATGTTCTCATTTTCTATGTCTGTCCTCAGTGAAATTCCAAAAAAAGTTAACATCATTTATCATATGCATCATTCTCAACCAATAGAACATTTGCACATTCTTGAATTGTGATGTACAATTATCTGACCATATGATGTGTTTATCAAATATGATGTTTTTGTTATTCAAATGTCCATAGAAGATATCGAAACAACCTTACACAAACTCTAATGAATGTGCATGATCCTCACTAATATATAAATGACACTCCATCAAAATATTTTTATCTTCCTCTGTGTTGTCGAGAGCATGACTGAATATTATATGCACAAATATGGAAACCTGAATATATTTGTAGTATTGCGATTGCACTTCATTTTGTGGCCGTAGAGTATAGTTCTTTGCAAAATCAACAACTGACACAATGGTACCAAGAGGAAAGGTGTCATTGCATAACCTGAATTACTCATCTAACCATCGAGCTCTATGTGTATGTCATGCATACTCATACATTATCTTCTCTCGAAATATAGTCATAAAATTTGATACACTTATTTCTTTACTCACTTATTCAGACCTCTTGGCTTATTCACCATCTTTTGAAGTGTATGCCATTGACTTGTATTTTCCAAAACTAACTACTTCATTTATGATTACATGTGTATTTTATGTGTGTATACATCTTTGTAAACGTTGCAAACCACCACAACTATCACAAGTTCCTTCTAAACATGATTTCTTATAAAAAAATTATCCTCTTCTTGTAAAAAAAACTTAAGATGAAATATCTTACAGATTTAGGTGGAACATTTATCATACACTCTTGCAAAATATTCTCAGTATGAAAACTAACACATATATGTCGGAAAATATCATAATGCATAGAAAATTCAATGTGGATCCTACAACAACAAGTAGTTTGTGAGTGATTTATTTTAACATAAAAAGGTTTTGACATTTCAAAATAGCTTTGAATAATTCATATTTCGTGATGATTCTCTTTAAACTTATTAAAAAAATTGTGTTTGTGTCATATCCAAAATATGTTTAGGATGTGATTCAAAGTTTTGAGAACCAATTCTTCTTTTTAAAACATCTTTTTCATTAGGTGAAACCATTGTATTATTTTTCTAAAATTCTAAAAAAATCAATTTTAACTCATCAACTAGTCTTTGTCTTTTCGTGGTAGTCTACCAGAGAATGCCCATAATGCATTGTTATTTGTGTCTTCAATTCTTTCACGATGCCTGAGAGATTTTAATAGTTTTTTCCTACTTATTTTTAGTACACTACTTGTTTTTCTAATTAAACAATATTTTTTTTATGATTTACTTATTATAGTTGATGTAATAACATGTCAGGTAGTATTACTATCTTTGGTACGTGAGGTTGGACTTATTGATTGGTATGCATTCATTAGATATCTTAAAATAGATTTTTCATTGTTGGTCTTAGATGTTATTAGACCAAGGGTCTTCATTGTAGGTCTATAATTAATATTTTTCATCATTTCAAAAAATAATTAATGTTAGGAAATAAGGGATAAAATATGCGGAATAATCCCTCACATAATCACAGCAGTAGAAACTAATATGAAAGGAAAAAACATTACAAATCTCTAATAAAAGTGCAGAATAAAATAACACAACACAGAGAGACAATATTTAATGTGGTTCACCCAATTTGGGCTACGTCCACCAAGAATCACTTGCTCAAATTTTATTACAAGCCACCACTCTCTCAATACAATGCCAAGATCCATTTGGAGCTATGCTCAACAAAGTCTACAGAATTCAAACCCGAATTCAAAGCACATATGTAATGCATTTTTTCTTATATCATGCGTAAAACCATATAAATAGACAACTGCTTAAGTAATTTTACAAAACTGTGGGTATCAAAACCATGGGTAAGAAAACCGTGGGTATCATAAACCATGGGAAAAAAACCATGCCCGAGAGCTTTTAATAGTTTTTTCCTACTTATTTTTAGTGCACTACCTTGTTTTTCTAATTAAACAACCCATATTTTTTTACTTTACTTACCTATAGTTGATGTAATAAACCACGTATGATATTATTACTATCTCAGGGGCTACGCCCCCAAACCCCCCTTGGACCTATTGATTGGTATGCATTCATTAGACCGTTTTTACAATATATTTTTCACTGAGTTGTCTTAGATGTTCTTAGACCAATGGTCTACCATAGTAGGTCTATACATTAATATTTTTCAGGCATTTCACAAACATAACAACTGACATCTACCTGTTTCATTTAAGTCATTAAAATATGTTTTCCATATCTGATTATCTTATTCTTCTACAAGTACGTTGACTAATCTTATTAGTCATTGGGTTTAAAATATTTTCATCAATCTCAAGTAAAAGTTTGGGTGTTTTCCACAAAATTTTAATTGGTGATTTCAATGGAAATGATTGTTGAATATCATATAAACATTATTCATTTTCTATTTGTCATTCATCTTCATAATTTGGTAAAGAGTGTGTGTTTTCTATAGGTTGGTCATTTGGTGTAACATCTATGTTTAAATTTGTCATTGCATCATCATTCATTGAATATTCATTATTTATCGACTCAATTAGTGTTTGAGGATATGTTGCACCATCAATTTCATTTGGAAGAGATGACATACCTTCATCTCCATGTGTTGATTTTGTTTTTTCACGATTTTTTTTTGCACTTCACTCCTTTTTTTTTCTTTTTTGTCCTTCTTTCTTAGCTTTGTTGGATGATATACAGTCTTTTGGCAATCATCTCCAATCGTCTGGTAAAGATGTGTTCAATTTCATTTTTTCCACGCCCTTTTTTCATCCAGTTCCCTTTGTTTTTCCAATTGATCGAGTGTTTTTCTTTCATGGTCTCCTGTCCATAATTCTCGAAATATAGCTTTATCAGCTACAAGACAATTGACAAAAAAATGTTAGCAAGTGTTAGGAATATTAAGAAACAATACAAACACACTTAAATATATCAAATAATGCTTAAATATTTCATTAAAACAATCTCTATAAAAGATAAAATAAACAAAATGTGTAAGTAAGAATAAAAAAGTAATGGAATATGCAGGAATTTACAGACAACCCATGACTAGTGGGGCCAAAATCACGAAGTTCTTTTATGTTGTTCTTGCACCTGTTAGGCTTTCAATTTTAAGCACATTATAACACATTCGCATTATAACACAAGCGTGTTTCATCTTATTGGGGTTTGAAATTCCCAATCCATAGGCTTGGATTTGCCTTGGATATCCAAACCTAAGGTTTGGACTGTGTAATCCGTGAACAAATCCGTGCTTTGACAAAAAAACATCAAATATCTCACATGCACACCATGATATCTACATGTGTTATAACATAATACTCCAAAAATTTTTTTACTATGATGTCAAGCTTGGTTTTACCTTGGTGACAATATACTTCTTTCTAAAATCCAATTAGTTTAAGACTTTCATCCATAATTTCTTTTACTAGTGCCTTATTTTATTGCCAAAAACGTCTGAATACATTTTGGTGCACAATTTATGATTTTTTCATTCAATTTTTTTTAAAAACAGTGGTTTCGTCTAAACTCCATTCTACATGCACATTAAAAAAAATGACTATTTTTCTCAAAGTGACAAGGGTGTACACACAAATATTTCATTTTCAGGATGTCTGCACTTTGAAAATTAAAAAAAAAATTATATATTCATCTAAAAATTATGAAAAATTAGTCGAGACCTCACACATGGTATTAGCTAACTTATCTACTGGAAGGGATTCAAAAAATAATTTATAGAACTAAAAAAAATTGTGGGGGGGCGCACACACAATAGGTTCTTATCTTTTTAACACAAACATAAACATACTTTGTATGCGCACCACATTTGAACCTCTTGATCACCACCATTTTTAAAAAAATAGTAGTTTAGAAACTATATTATGAGCTCTACGGTACTTATTCTTATCACTTTGTCAAAATATTTAGCATATACATGCCAAATTATTAGATGAAGTTCATGTTTCGCTGATTTTAGGAAAAATGTGTCCACTTTTGACCACCTTTTGGTCTCATATTTCCATGCACTTACCATATTGTATCATTTATTTATCATGTGTGACTCTGTAATTTAGATCTAATAATCTAGATTTTGTTAAATCAAACACCAAGCAACTAGTAAGATGCGAGGGCTCAACAACGAGAGCCAAGAAGGATGTGAGACACATGAGATGGTGATACATAAATGAAAATGATGGATGCAAAAACATGAGGTTGTAATAATGGTCCATTTGGGAAATTGTGAATAATATCTAATTAGGATTATCCGACTAACTCCAAGATTATTGGCATTTTATAGGTCTTTAACTATACTTAGACCCACAGGTGGCCTATTGATTGGCAAGATCTGGTTGAAGGAATGATTTTCTCTCCTAACATGGGTATCTAATACTGTGAAGGATGAAAGGTGTAATGATATTTACTACGCACGTGTTTTTTATAAACTTATTTAATTTATTTTTTCCTTGGTTAGTACTTTATTGGGAAGGAATGTTTTCTCCCAAATTTCAGCCCCACATGACTAGTAGGGCATAAGGGGGTTCAACATAAAATGCTGAGAAGGGCGGTCAAACTAGCCAGGTAAATAAGTTTAGAGTTTTTTGTTAAGGAGATAACTACTATGACGCAGTATTTTTCATTAATAAGCATCTACATAGGACCGTAGGTGAAAGTATTTGGAATGGGAGGAACATGAATAGGTATGAGATGCACAATACCTAAACATGAACTAGTATTAACTTTTTTCGTGTGATGATTACAAATATTTGATTGAATGATGGAAATATCTACCAATGGAGTGAAAATTTTAAGATTGTTTTTAGATGATCCAAGTGAAAGGAATGTACAAGAGGCCTCCTTGAGAATTGAGAGAACCTGCAAGTGGATGGTTCCTAGGAATAGAACTTCTTCATATGAATAATGTTCATGGATTCATCACGTGCTCGGCCATTTTTGGTGGCCAAATTACTTGCTCCATAACCAAAATTAGTAGCGATTACATATGGTCCTAACCATTTGGGCTCAAATTTACCTTTCTTTTCTCTTTCATAGGTTTTGTTTTTGTGATTTTCTTTGAGAACCAGATCACTGATCTCAAACTCTCTAGGTTTTATCTTTTGTTATAGTTATGTCATATTCAGTTTTGATAGACTTAGAGATGGTTTAGAGCATTAATACTTTTTCATAAATAAGCTCTAGTTCGTTAAGGCATGATTGTCTATATTCATCTTCATTGAATAAGTCCTGAAGAGATATTCTGAAGGATGGAAGTTCAATCTCAATGGGTAAAAAAACTTCACAACTGTAAATAAGAGAGAATAGAGTGGCTCTTCTAGGAGTGTGATATGATGTGTGATAATCCCAAGGGGCATGATATATTTGAGTATGTCAGTTTCACCCATGTGTGTTAACTATCTTTTCCACAATACTCTTTAGTGTCTTGTTAGTTGCCTCAACTTGGCCATTAAGTTGAGGGTAATATGGAGTGGACCACTTAAGGTGGATGTGAAAACATTTAGAAAGATCTTAGAAAACATTGTTTTTTAAAGGATTTACCATTGTCAGTGACAATAGAGAATGGCATGTCAAAATGGCAGATAAGGTTATTGAATATAAACTTGGAAATTTGAATGTCAGTGACATAAGTGAGAGGCATAATTTCTACTCATTTAGTGAAGTAATTAGTAGATGTGATGATGAATTTATGTCCATCAGATGATGTACATTTAATTTTTCCATTAAGATCAATCTTCCATTGAGAAAAAGGCTAAGGGTTTGTGATTTCTTGTAATTCTTGAGAAGGAGCATGTATGAGATTTCCATGCTTTTGACAAGCTAGACATTGTTTAACAAAGTGTCATTCACCATTTTCCATGGTGGCCTGATAGTAACCGATGCGTAATATTTTCTTAGCTAGTTCCATTCCATTTATGTATGCATCATAAATTCATATGTGTACTTCAACTAAGGTGGGATATACCTCCTCTTGATTGATATATATGAGTAAATTGCCATCATAACCTCTTCAATACTAAGTGTTTTCCAGGATAGTATAATGAGAGGCATGTTGTGGTAATGCAAGTATTTGATACGAGCTCATATTCAGGGGGGAATTTTTATCATGAATGAAGGTATAGATATCATAGTACCAAGGGTTATCAAGATCAAATATTTCACATACCATGGTAGTCTCAGGAAAATCATAAGAAAGAGCCAAGAGATGTTCTACAGTGAAGTTTTTTTGTGTATGATTGGTTGCAATATCAAGAAGGGGTCTGATAGTTTTCATAATATACATGGATTTTTTTTTAGCTCTAGGTACTTGGTCAAAAGTGATTATCTGAAAATATCCCTTAATATTTTCAAGCATTTTCTTATAGGGCATTAATTTTTTATCTTTTACTTGATACTCATCCCTAACTCGTTTGATGATTAATTGAGAGTCACCAATGACTGTTAGTTTCTTGATGTTCCATTGAATGGCTACCTTTAATCCATCTAGAAGGGATTCATACTCTACAGTATTGTTAGTGCACGGAAAACCCAAGTGAAAGGCCTTAGGAATGATATCTCCAGCCGAAGTGATTAACATTATTCCATATCATGAACCATAAATGTTACAAGATGTTTCAAAGTAAAGTTTCCATAAAGGGGTAGCATCAAGGAACATAAGAAACTCATTAAGAAACTCAAAATGTAGTGGTTATGTTCTAGGGAGAGTTGATGCAGCAAGGTGATCTACAAAGGCATGTCCCTTAATAGCACTTTGATTAACAAAATCAATGTTGAATTCACTAAGGAGAATAATCTAGCTAGGCATATGTCTTGTGAGAATTGGCTTGAAAAGTAGATGTTTAAGAGGATTATTTTTTGCGATGATTTTGGTGGTACGGTTTAACAAATAGTGGTGTAACTTATGGAAAGCAAATGCCATGTCCAAACATAATTTTTCGACATGTGAATCTTTTTGTGCTTGATAAATCAAAGTTTGACTAAGATAATAGAAGGCATGTTCATGTCCTTGATCATTGTGTTATGCAAGGATTGATGCCTATTGTAGTTACCTCTCCTTTTATATATTGCATAAGATCATAAATAACGACTCTTGATGTCATTCCTCCACCCCGATAGTGAATAAATAACTTTTTTTTATCATATTCTCTTGATCAAAATCCATCTAAAAAAGATACTTATATAGAAGATATATCTTATGAATATTATAAAGATTCCTATAAAAAAGAAATAGATTTACCTGATACTATTCAAACAAGCATAGGTCAAATAAATGGTATTACTATCGCACTCGGAGTTATGGATTTCAAGTTCATGGGAGGTAGTATGGGCTTGGTATTAGGTGAAAAACTAACCCGTCTAATCCAACATGCTACTAAGAATTATCTTCCAATAATTCTTGTATGAGCTTCTGACGGATTCCATATGTAAGAAGGAAGTTTCAGTTTAATATAAATTAGTCAAATGAATGCTGCCTTGCATACACATCAAAAGGGAAAAAAAGTTGCAATATATTTTAATTCTTACATCTCCCAAAACTGAGGGAGTGATTGATAGTTTTGGTATGTTAGCTAACATCAAGATTGTTGAACCTAATACATACGTTACATTTGTAGGTAGAAGAGTAATTGAAGAGACATCAAATTATATAGTAGAGGAAGAATTCAAACATCTGATTCTTTATTTTATTTTGGAATGTTTGATGTCATGGTTCCATGAGCTATTTTAAAAAAGGTTCTGAGTGAGATAATTAAAATTGTAACTTTTGGAATTGAAACGTATGAATAATTTAGTAGATCCTAAAAACAAGTCAAACTTTTTTGGCTTGATCAAAAATAAAATTGGATCAAGTTTTTAATTTTATGCAAGTGTTATTATAGGCACACAACTAATATCATACTATTGTTGTTAAAGAGTTACTAACAACTATTGCATTGATAATATATCATTATATAAATAGGAGGAGCAATCTATTATAGGTACAAATCCAAATATTCCAAAAGAACCATTTAAAACACCCAGTGATGAAGAACCAAATTGGGTCGAAGTATTATATTAGTTATTTCACAAGAGATACCTTTTTTAGGTAAGCCACTCGTGACGAGAGTGCAGATCTAATAATGAAAATTATGGTCTATTTAAATCAAGAGAATCCAAGAAACATTTTCATATTATTTATTCATTTTTGGGGTGGAGGAATGGCATCGAGGGTCACTATTTACGATCTTAGGCAACGGTTTAAATTCATTGATGGGAGCACCAAAGGACTGGATATATATATATATATATATTTAGTTTATCAAAGGATTTTTGGCAATCTTGATCTCATCGAAATTGAACATCATTTTTAAGTAGTTAGTTGAAATGATGGCACTTGTCTGCTAGTTGTGATATAAAGCATCATATGGCTTGGATTTTACTGTGGAGACTCCTTAATTGTCTTAGATTTTTGGGAGGATACATTTCCATTATAAAATGTAGCTTTGTGGGATCCACTTCTATACCTCTTTGCGAAACAATGAACCCCAACAATTTACCAGATGTAACACTGAAAACACATTTTTTGGATTTAATCTAACTTTGTATAAACACAATATTTCAATATGTGGCAAAGGACTTGTGGATGTCCTATTCTAGTTAGTGATTTTCCTAAGATGTCATCAACATGATTCCATTATGATATGTAACATGTCATGAAAGATGTCAGTCATTTCTCGGTTATAATTAGCACCAATGTTTTTAGGCCAAAACACATGACCTTATGCTAGAATGTGCCCCATGGCGTGGTAAATAATGTCTTTTATTGATCTTATTTGATTTGGATTTGATTATAATTAGAAAACCATCCATGAGAGACAAGATTTCATGTCCTGCAGTTAATTCAACAATCATATCAATGTCAGGTAATGGAAAGTCATCTTTTGGGCATGTTTTGATGATGTCTCAAAAGTTGGTGAAATTTTAATCCCATGAGTATTTTTAGGGACTAGCACAATGTTGGATATCCAGTCTGAATATTCAATGGGTTTAATAAAACATGCCTTTAGGAGTTTTTGTAATTCCTCTTTGAATAGTAATGTAATTTTGGGATGCATTTTTTTTATTTTTTGTTTGATTTTCTTATCATCAGGGTGAGATAAAGTGGGATCTAATCCTAGAATATCCTTATATATATGCAAATACATCTTGTAATTTTATAAGGAGTGTAATAAAAATTTCTATTTCTTGTGGAGTTAGACTAGCTACAAACTGTAAAATCTTAGGGTGTTCGTTTATTCCAAGGTTGATGTCTATGATTTCTTGGATGTATCTTGTTTTTGAAGGATGTTACTGGTTTATGTAGATTGTTTATTTGAGATTCATCTTTGTGAGGGGTGGATTCTTGTGGAGTTGTCTTTTTTTTTGTTTTTTTCTCCAATGAAGTCTTAGTGAGGTTTTCACTATGAGAGATTTTACCTCTTTTTGCTTTTTATTTTTACTTTTTAGTGGATTAGGGTTTTCAATTTCTTCACCAAATTAGGTTATAGCATCCAAATTGATATTGAATCCCTTTTATTATCGAAAGGGGTATGCGATCTTGATTTCTAATAAATTCTTCGATGGCCTCATCATTTTGGAAGAATTCTGTGGAAACATGATTCAGGTAATCCTGACTGATGGGGGAAGGATAAACAATGTCAATGGTTCAAATGGAAAGTTGATCAGAAAGTATTATGTTAGAAATATCCTCAAAGATGTCCGGTGTGACACTTGTTTCATTATTAGAGTCAATGTCTTCACTTTTGGTTTCTCTACTAGCAAACACTTCACATGTGCAAGAATTGGGATTGTAACCAAAACCGTAGGAGTTTAGATTTTGTATTGAGGTAATGGGATCTAGACGGAATTTCTTGTTCTTTCCAGGACACTTTCCCTTCCATTGCATGTTTTTCATGATTTTATTTTCTATGATGTGTTAGGGCCATTGATAGCAATCAGATAACCGATTGTCATACAACCAAGATCTCTTATAACCTGGGATTCTTTCATTGTCTAAGCCTCTAAATTTAAGATGTTCTTTCCTGGTTTGTAGATGGGAGCTATTTATATATGGGAAGCATTTTATTTTCCATAGCTATGTGTTGATAAAGGTAAGTTTCTGATGTGAAAGGAATGTCCAACAGTTTGAAATTGGTATTCGCCACATCATTTTTCAACGATCTTAAATGTGGATGTTTGCGTAGATGAACTAGTAGGCATATTAGACGATGCAGGAGGTGGATCAATAAATGTAGAAGCATGATTATTATATTTAGATGGTTGATTATTATATGTATTATCAAGATTATCAGTGTTAGTCTTTGGGGGGAAAAATTGAGAGTGTATCACGATCTATTTTAATGGTTTCAAAGAATGGTATGATATGAGGGGGATAGAATTTTTTGTGGATGGAAAATAGTGGGATTGTTGATACCTCCCTTCAAGAATTTTACAATACTTGAAGGGATTAGTATTAACGTGCAACATGGTTTATTTACCTTACTAGGGGAATTTTATACATTGATGGAATGTGGATGGGATGGCATGCACAACATGGATCCATGAGTGCCCAAGGAGAATGTTTTACAGAACCTCCAAGTGTACAATGTGGCACACGGTGTCCAAGGTGATTGGTCTAACCATGAGTGATAATGTGATTGTTCCCATGGATTGTCTCTCATGATTATCATACCCATAAATGTCTATGATATCAGTAGTAAGACTCTCTTCGGTATAGCCAAGACACCATAACAGTTTCATGAAGTAGATATTCAATGTAACTTTGTTTCTACAAGTACGCATTTGATTTTGTGGTGAGTAATGAAGGCCTTGATGTACAAAGATTGATTTTTGGTGATGTTTATATTTACAAGGTCATGGGGGCCAAATGATAAGATAAGGCTAGTAGGAGAGATATCTTTAATTATGGCTCAAAACTATTGTATGTTGATGTCTTACAAAATACATACCTCATGCAAAGCATCTGTAAGGATATATTGTAGCGCGGGAGATAATTTAAGAAACTCCATGAAGGAGATTTGTGTTGTAGTTTTTGCTAATTGTTTAATTATTTTAAAATAACTAGAAGAAGATGTAGATTTAGTAGTGGAGGTGGTTTCTAGATGTGATGTCGGATTGGATAGTGTAACTTGAGGGGGTATAGAAGATTGCTTGGTTACAAGAACCCAAATTTTATTTTACCTAGTGGTTACCGCACAATCAATTTGATTTTTCTTGTACCAATTAGGCTTGGTTCATGGTTCATGGTTCATATGATTGACCCATACTCAAAATTGTTGGATGGTTGACTCTTATATTTTTGGGTTCATTTTTTTTATCATGTGTTGGAAAAGGGTTTTGGAAAACTTTAATCTTTTCATTAGGCATTTTATTGTTGGATGCATTTTCCACTTCTATGTCTCAGTGATCATTTAAGTATTGAATGTAATGGCAGAGTTTCATACAACAGTTTGTATGGTGTCCATTTATACAATGGGAATCATAATACTCATGTTATTTGTACCACGTGGGATTTGGTTTCCCTTATTGGAAGGGTTTTGAAATTGGATAATTGATCATATCTACTCTAGCTAGTTGACGAAATACGCTAGAAAGGATTTCTCTGAGAGATATGAATTATCTTTTTTTAATTCATGTTTGCTTTCCTTTCCAGTGGTGATGATTGGTTGATTAGTTGATTTTTTTATTTGATGTGATTAGTTCAATTTTTTTGAACGTTTTGAATATGGTGAGAATCAGTGATCCTGTCGTTCACAATGTTGCAGTTTCAATTAAAGAATTTTGGTTTGTCTTGGTTTTGATTGCTATCCTTGTGAGGTTTGTCTTTAAAAGGAGTTTTTTATTGGGCCCTTAGAAATGAGGGCTCTCTCTATTTTTGTCCCCTTTTCAATTACCTCTTTGAAGTTAATCAAGTAATGTATTTGCATTTGAAATGAAAACTTGGCATTGAGATTGGGTATGAAGATGCCTACCAATTATTTTTTAAGAATTGAACAAGGGAATCAACTTGCGATCCCTCGCCATCATTGAAGAAATGACACAAATATTTCCTTATTCCTTTACTTTGTGATGTAAAGGTCCATCATTACGACGTCGTAATCTAGGTTAAAGGAAAAAAAAATTAAAACTTTTCCAAGAGGTCAGTAAAAGTGGTTATGGATCATTTAGGGAGGTGTAAAAACCAATCTAAGGCTTGTCCTCCTAATTTTTTTGGAAAAAGACGTAAGAGGTACATGTCATTGTTAGCTACCTCTTGGAATAGCATGAATAAATCTTTGATGTGTTCTTGTGGATCATTATTTGATTTGCATTTTTTAAATTTTGGGATTTCGAATGATGGAGGAAATGGTATGCGTAATATGTCTATATCAATTGGATAGGGATAAAGTTCCTCAAAATTAAATTGTTTAGTTTGTTTTTGCACCCCCGTGATGGTTTATTTCATGTTTTTCCACTCTTTTGCGAATGGAGATTTTTATTGAGGGATGTCCATGATGTTGTCAAACTTGTGATCAAGTTTCTCTTTGTCTTCTTCATTTGAATATGTGGTAACCATAGAAGCTATGTGGGAAAGTTGTTTTGTCATTTCATTGATTTTTTCAACAAAGGATTCATTGGGTGTATTTTTTTATTTTTTAGATTTTCTATTTTTTGTTTCTAGACTCTGGTTTGTCTAGAAGATGTTTCAAGTTTGCATCTCCACAATCTGAAGGTATTTTGGCTCCCATTTCTAGGATGTGGAAAAGATATTGATTCTTGTTTTATCTTAAAAGTTCGTCGATTTGCTCCTTTTCTTCTTCAGTGATCTCAGGTTGTTTGACTTCATTTTCTTCATCCGAACTATCTTGAGGGTTATCAAATATGTTATGGCTTTGATTTCAAGTAACCACCATTCTTCTAAAGATAGGAATCTAGAAGGAGGTTTTGTAGGAGCAGTCCTATTAAACTAGGAAAATGTATAAGAGAGTCAAATTTGAACTAAATGTTCAAAATTTGTATACCAAATGGTAGGAATTGTTTTAATAGGATAATTTAGATTTGTATATCAAAAAGTACATACCCCAAAGGGTATAAATTTTTTTAGATTGGTTTATGTGATTTTGGTTTGATTTGATTGTATTTGTGGAACATAAGTTTGTTTGTTTAATCTATAATAAGATCGTTTTCAAAAAGCAAGAAAACAAATGATTTTTTTGAATCATTTTAGCTTGATACCATTAGGTAATGTAATGTTTTACAATAATGCAACAAGAATAATGTCATGGAATTGAGAATGCAAGGTTCTTATCACTCCAAAAAGATGTGTCTTTCTATATATACTAGACCTAATATACCAAATCTGCCATGGGCACAAAATTGGTATGGGGAACCCTTGGAATATTGAAAAAGACTCACTTAATCCTTGCTAATCCTCTTAGAGGAGTGAATCACCACTCCAATGATGGGTTTTCTTGAATATGTGGTAGGGAAATGAAGGAATCAATATGTGTATGGAATCCTTATATCTCCTTGAATATTTATAGGTTTGATGCCACATACTTCTTTGTTACATCTATTTTAGGAATATACTCACAATAACCCCAATCATGATAGCTTGATCTATAAGCATGGGAAAAGGACAAGGAAAGCATTGAATTATTTTTTGAGACTAAGTCTCAAGTACAATGCAATGTGTATGAGTGGTGCATGGTAGTCAACTCCACACCACCAGAGAAACTAAGTGGTGATGAAATCCATGTCATTACGTGTAAATATAAGTATGAATGGTTACAAGAAAGTTATTTCCAACTTGAAATGTGTAAAAGAAATGTATAATCAAGTGTAAATGAAATTATACCTGACTTTTAGAAAATTTTAGCAAGTTTTAGTTCTCTTTGAATAAGGAAATCTAGATGTAAATGATTTAATAGTTGGTTGCTTGATTTTTGCTTCACTTTAATTACAATCTCCAATGATCCTACAAAACTAGTCTAGCTAAAAACAAGAAAAGAAAATTTAACCATTTTTTATTCTCAAGTTCACCCAAAGTGCACAAGAGAAGAGTATATGCAGTTTGTGTTAGGAAATATAATTAGTTAGTGCTCCACATTTATGTTTATAAGTTTGGGTGATTATTATATTGGGTGAGTTGTTGAAACAACTCACGTATTGTATTAGTTAAGTTGTTTGTGGAGGGAGCTATTATAGGGAGAGTTGTTAGAGCAACCTCCTTGAGTATAGGAGCAGCTTCTTCTATATAATTGTAATGTACCGTATTGAATATAAAAAGACCCGGAATACAGTGAAATATATTGAGAAAAATGATTGTTGTTCTGTAAAATATGAGAGCTACTCTTCATTTGGCATCAGAGCAAGGTCGATTCTCTTCCTGTAATCTTTTCAAACATTTATGGAAGGAGGAAAGTGACTTGTTTGAATCATTCCAAGGTATACAGAAAAGGTGTTATTATCGTATACAGCCTTGGAGTGCAGATAACGGCTTTAGGACAGAGGAATCTGTCAGAGTTTCATGGTTATTGTTTGATAAGCATCATATATAGTGCCTGATGATGCACTATCAATATCACTACATACATGCTGATAATTTGCTACTGTATGCGCCTGAGTACTAACAATCATATTGATGTTGACACGGGTTATTTCTGCCATGTGATTTGTGCATGCAGTTGTTCAAAATTTCTCCTACAATCTTTGCACCAATCGATTTAAGCATCCTGCTATCTTTTTCATTGTTGAGGATAAAAAATATTAAATTAAACTATAACACAATCTCAATCACTTTTGATTATCAAGATCGTCTAAACGATGAGATAAAAGAGCATACACGATGTTAATTGTGAAAGCAAAGTGAGATGATTAGTAAAACAACTAAGAAAAGGACCTCAACTACTTTTGATTTTTAAGATCACTTGAAGGTGCAAGATAAGAGCATACACGGTCATGGATCACAAAAAGGAATGATGAAACTAAAATAAAGATGAATAAAATCCCTAAAATATCTATTAGTTTATTAAAAAAACTTGCAGAACAAAGTTAAAACTGCAAAAAAAAAAACACAAAGGGAATAAAAATTAACATTCTAAAATTTAAAGAAAAGAAACATGATTTACACATAACAGAAACATAGACACATATGAAGGAAAAAAACTTGAAAAATATTCTAGTGCACTTAAATTCCACAAAAACGTACTTGTTAGCAATGGTAATGCACCCAATTTGACGAAAACACAGAGAACATAATGTAGATGCAGATCTGAACCTGTGTAAAATAGAACACACTAAAACATAAATGCACCAAGTTAGTACACTATCACACCCAATATTATTATAGTGTAGGAAATAAGACAGAAACACAGATATGAGAACCTACAAATGTCAAAAAATAGAAACGCATATAAAAACTACAGAAACACACTTATATTAATAGTAATGCACACAGATAAACAAAAACGAAAACCTAATGCACGTAGATTTCAAAGCAAAAAATGTTGAATGTAGACACACTGAGTTTGATGTTATTGTAGATCATGAGATACACTATCACAAGGAAGACTACACAGATTCAAGTCACATATACCTGCACAAAAAAATGTTAGAAATATTACCAAAATGACTGGTTTTTCTCAAACTACTCACAAACAATATCACTAGAGGACTTGGAAATTGGTCAGTGACCTTTAAACATTTCAAGAAACAAGAAGATGATATTAAAATGACATAAAATGAATAAGAAAGTGTGGGGGTCCCACCGAGCATGCCAGAATGCAAACAAGAGAAATCATAGAAAACGAGAAATAACAGATAACAAAATAAATAACAAACTTTCTCAACAAGCTCCTTGCCACCTCAAATTGGAAGAGCTGAAGAAAAATCTAGTTGGGTCCTTAATGAATTTGAAAATGCTTATTTGATTACTTTGATATGTGGTTGATCCAAAAACACTCCAAATAGAAGGGAGAAACCAAGATATGAGCAAATTATGGATTGTATTGTGATTGAATGATGGATTGGATTGGATGAGTGACCAATTGGGAAACATAATGGTGTACTCAAGTGATTTTAAATAAGATTAAATGACAAAGTAACACGACAAATTCTCCAGGTTTCTAATGATGAATTGAGAGGAGTATAGCTTCTTATTTATAGATACAAAATAATTCATGGATTGAGGAATGATCTAGAGGATTTTAGGGTGTTGGAAATTTCCTAAACCTCCCTAAACTATGACCATCATGTAGAGAATTTTGATACCTTTCCGATGGTATGCATAACTCTAGGAACAGAGTCCGAACACAAAATTTATCATCGGTCAAAGGTTAGGTTGAAAAGAGGTTAAACTGGGTCAACAATCCAAGCCAGATGTGACATGTGGAAAAATGGTAAAAAGATTAAAAAGGTTAAATTTTTGTTTGTACCTCCAGTCTTTAACATATGAGGGAAAAATTGGCGGGCCCTATTATTTGCTGGCTGGGGCCCTCAGCCAAGTTTGGCACACTCTTTTGTAGGAGGGGTGCCTTTGCTAACTTTTCATATTATCGATATCGTATTTTCGATTATATATGTCACATATTTTCTAACTCTCTCCAATGTGGGACTATATTGTTTTGGAGAGTGGAATTTTACATTGTAGGATTTAATCTGAGCTCAGGTGAGCTATCTATTAGCTCAGTGGGGTGATCAACTCCCCACCGAGTTGATCACAGTTATTTACCACTATTTTTCGGACATATCTCCACTATGCCTCGACCTTCTCTAGTTTTCCACCATAATACCACATATCTCGGCAAATGGGCTTAAATCCATATACTCGACGGATCACTACTGCTAATGAATTGGCCTTATCGAAAATCACACAATCATATATCCTTGGCAACTATGTGACTCAAGACGGTTTGTGCCTCTAGCTCAATGGATTACACAATGGCGCACCAAACAGTTCAATGTTCCACAGAGGTCGGCCCAACATATTGGGCAGAAAGCTCAGGCTTTCTCAATAGTCGGCCCTTGCAATGAGTGATTTAAAAAAATGCACAGTGCGGCCGAGGAAGTATACATCTCAGAGAATATTGTGAGGCCTGGTAAAATGGTCAAGATGTGGCCAAAGCTATGAATTAATAGGTAGGAGCACCTATTTTTAAACACCAATGACCCCCCCATGTTATACATGTGGGATATATCCCAAACCTTTCAAACCAGTCACCGAGGGAAATGGAGGGGGGATTCGAACCCCAAAACTAATCGGTTCCAAAAGCAACACCTCACCACACTACCAAAGCAGCTCGTCAAGCTAATAAAAGGAGCTCACTGGTATTTGAATAGTACAAATAATGTACTGTGTAGGGGCAGCAAAGGGGTATTTGAGAAAACACCATTTTTGGAGCACTTATGCTCAAAACCAGATCTCGAGTTATATATGAAAATTTCTTCAAATTTTGAGACATAGTCATGATGGTGTGATCATTTTCCCATTTTTGAGCTTTTATGATAGATTTTTTAACTGTTAAAGTCACACAAAGGTGTAGATCCTAAGGTAGACATATCTATAAGTGGATCAGGAAGGTAAAGGGATAAGTGTTGAGCTCCTTCAAAGTCCTTTGAAGGTTTGATAACACATTTTTGCAGGTTTTGATTCATTATTGGTTTATTGTAAAGGTTAAATGTATTTACAATTATAACATTATTAATGGATCAGTTCACAACGAACCTGGGGGAGTAGGAATTCCTGAACCCCGTAAACAATCTCGTGTTGTTTTATTATTTTCATTTTCAGTTTTTGATTTCTTGCAATTAATTAAGTTCATAAAAATGAATATGGATGCATTAATTCAGTAATTGACAACTTTAGAAAATCAAGTTAAATCGAGAAAGAGTGATTTTTGGGCTTTGATCAAACAATGAAATTTTGAGTAAATTACAAACTTAATTTCAGTTTTAAAATCAGTCCTAAATCAGATTTTAATCAATATTTTGGAGTATTAAGGCCTTTTAAGTTGATTAAAAATTAAAGATCCTTTGAAATGATTAAAAGTGAAAAATTAAGCACCCGTATTCGGATCAAGTTTTGGTATCAAATTTAGATTGTTGGATTAGCTTCTGGTTGTTTGATCTTCAGTTGATTTCAGTGTGTTTTACATTTTTGGGCTTATTAATCTTCTATTGCAATGTGCAGTGTTGGGAGTTACAGGTTGTTTGCAGGAAACATGGAATCATGGGCAAGTCATCCAAACATGAGAAACTAGGATGAACTCGAGGCTATTAACTACCAGATCCAGGAAGAGAACTCTCTCCTTGAGATCAATGTATTTCTCCTTAGTGGAGGAGAATGATCAGTTGATTGAAACTGAAAAATTCAATCCAAGGATGATCTCTTGGAAAGATTGAAAAATGGTGAGAAAGGGGAGAAGCCCTTGACTACAGATGCAGAAACAATGACGGATGTATTTGTTGTAAGTATGTCACCATCAGATTCCTCATCCCATTCAGATTTAGATTCAGGTATGCTTTCTTTTGGTGGTTTTGAAAGATACACTAAAGGTATAGGATCTAAGTTGTTCGATAAAATGGGTTTTAACGGAATCGGCCTTGGTAAGAACAACCAAGGAATGGCTAACCCAATACAGGTTGAGGATCATCCTTGTTATGTAGGTTTGGGTTACTCTAGTGGGAAAGGATATTGGAGAGACATCCAAGAATGTTGAAGGAAAAGATGAGCTTCCTAACAACAAAGTGAATACCCACTAGCACAAAAAAAATGGGAATGGTAAGAAAATTCAGAGAAGAGGTAACGAAATTCTACCTCATATTTCTTATCATAATCATAAGTTCTAGGGAAACAAGGTAAATCTGTTAAGGATCCACTCTTTCTTTTAAAATAGTATGGGTTTGATATACAGAAGATGATGAATGGTTTTCCATGCACATTTTGTGGAGGTACTAATCATTATGTGGCCTTTTGTTGGAAGAGGAAAACCTTTTTGCAGAATCATTTTCCAAATGAGCTGAAAAACCAATCTCGTGGCAAACATGTGAGAAATGGTAAACTTGATTCCTCACCTCAAAAGTGAGAAACAAAGAGGAATTATTGCACTCATTGTCAGATGATTGGACGTGAGGTTGATAACTATTGGAAACTTCTTCCAACCAACCATCCAGATGTATGGTAAGAAAAAGTTGGAATATAAAGGTAAAAGGAGTTTTTAAACCTTCAATAAAACAAGAATCAACCTCTAGTTTATCGCAGTTGAACCACTGATGAGTTCCTTCTATTTTAATACAGAGAATGTAAACTCATGTGAGTTGGATAGATTTACTTTTGCATAGCAGTATTTGTTGAAAAGCATGCAAAAAAATTTCAGAGTATTTCCAATGTATGTTGAAGGATAAATTCACATCTGTTTTAATTACTTTGAAAAGGGGAAATGGGGACACCTGTAAGAGGACCTAGGAGACAGGTTAAAAATACTCATATTTAACTTCTTACTTGTTAAGGTTGACAATATACCATTTTCTATTTTTAGTAGCAATATGAAGATTCATCGAACATGTGGTAATAATGTCTATTTTTTGAAATTTGCATTTCAGTTAGTGTTGTTAAATGTCATTGTGCAATTCTATGACACCTGTTTGATATTGTGAGTAATATACAAGTCTTTTGTGTCTTCATAGGGTAATTTCACATTCATGAGAATCTCCTCAATTTGAGGGCATATATTTGTAACTACCCTATGTTATTACAATCAGTGTGTACATTATTTGTATTAACAAACTTGAGTGCAGGTCTTCCCGATGGTCATTTGCAGCAGTTAAGTAGTTCACTAATATGGATAAGCATATTGTCTGTTTCCTATCCTTTTACAGTTCAACATGTATGGATATAATTGGCAGATTCACATTAATTCATTTTTTTGAATGTAGCTATTTTTGGGCATTGATGGTCTAATTTATTATGGATAGTGAATATTTGTATATTTATTACAGTTTCAGATGGACAGTGGGCACTAGCCTAATTGTGGGCAGTTTAGATGTCTAGTATACTTATCTGTGTTTATGGAATTGTAATATTTGTAATCAACCATATCAAAAGTGACAGTTGAACACAATATTTCCATTATAGAATGGGTGTTATTATCTAGACAGTTATTTGTGATGGCATTACAGTGGGATTTAACAGGTCATAATTGTGCACAGAGTTGACAAGGCTGTAGTGTATCCGTTGAATACTAGTTTTCCATTATAGATTGGGTGTTATTATTTGAACAATTATGTGAATATCTAATAAAATATTTTCATTTGATTAACCTATAATGATTTTACATGTTCCTGTATGTGTTTGTGCAATTGTAGGAAGAGTTAGCATGTCTTGTGGGTTGATAAACATTTTTTGTGGACAAAAATCATTCCCAGTTGGGAGGAGTGATCTAGAGGATTTTTGGGTGTTGGAAACTTTGTTAAACCTCCCTAAACTAGGACCTCACTATAGATAGTTTTGAGACCTTTCCGACGGTATACAGAACTCCAGAAACGGAGTCCAGACGCAAAATTTATCGCTAGTTAAAGGTTAGGTTGAAAAGAGGTCAAACTGGGTCAACAATTCAATCTGGACGTGACACGTGACAAAATGGTAAAAAGATTAAAAAGGTTTTTTTTTTTTAGCCTCCGGTCTTCGACATACAAGGGAAAAATGGGTGGGCCCTCCTATTTGCTGGCTAGGGGACCTCAGCCAAGTTCGGCACACTCTTTTATAGAAGGGGATGCCTTTGCCACCTTTTTATATTATCGATATCATATTTTCGATTATATGTGTCACATAGTTTTCTAACTCCTTCAATGTCGGACTATATTGTTTTGGAGAGTTGAATTATACAATGCAGGATTATCCAGCTCAGGTGAGCTATCTATTAGCTCGGTGGGGTGATCAAATCCCCACCGAGTTAATCACAGTTCATTTACCACTATTTTCGGGCTTATCTCTTTATATCTTGGCCTTATCTAGTTTTCCACCAAATTCCACATATCTCGGCAAATGGGCAGGCTTATATACTCAGCAGATCACATGGGCAATGAATTTTCCTTATCCAACACACGCGATCATATATCTTTGGAAACTAGCTCAGGACAGTTTGTGCCTCTAGCTCGATAGATTACACAATGGTGCAATGAATGGTTCAACCTTCCATAGAGATCCGCCGAATGCATTACGTGGAAACAAGCTTTCTCAATAGTCGGCCCTTGTAACGGGAAATTTTACAACAATGCATAGCTGTGACCGAGGTAGTATACAACTCGGAGAACACTGTGAGGCCTGAAAAGGGGTCAAGATGTGGCCAAAGCCATGAATTAATAGGCAAGAGAACCTATTTTTAAACACCACTAACCTCCCCCACGGTATACTTGTGGGATATATCCCAAACCTTGCAAACCGATCACCGAGGGAGATGGAGGGAGATTCGACCCCAGAACCAATCGGTTCCAAAAGGCAATGCCTCATCATTCTACCAAAGCATCTTGTTGAGCTAATAAAAGGGCTCGCTGGTATTTGAACAGTGACAGAGACTGTACTATGCAAGGGGAGTAAGGGGGTACTTGGAGAAAACACCATTTTTGGAGCACTTCTACTCAAAACTAGATCTCGAGTTATATATGAAAATTGCTCATAATTTTGAGACGGCTGCAATGGTTTAGTCTTTTTCCCATTTTGGAGCTTTTGTGATGTATTTTTGAACTATTGAAGTCACTCAAAGGCATAGATCCTAAGGGAGACTCATTTGCAAGTGGATTAGCAAGGTAAAAGGCAAGTGTTGAGCTTCTGCAGAGTCCTTTGAAGATATGATAACACATTTTTTTAGGTTTTGATTCATTATTGATTAATTTTAATGGTTAAATGTATTTACAATCATAACATTATTAATGGATCAGTTCACCACGAACCCGGGGACATGGGAATTTTGAACCCCGTAAACAATTTGGTGTTGTTTTCTAATTTTTATTTTCAGTTTCTGATTTCTTGCAATTAATTAAGTTCATAAAAAGAATATGGATGCACTGATTAATCCATATTTGACAACTTTGGAAAATCAAGTAAATCAGGAAAGAGTGATTTTTGGGCTTTGATCAAACAGTGAAATTTTGAGTAAATTAGTCAGATTTTAATCAATATTTTGGAGTATTAAAGCCTTTTAATTTGATTAAAAGTGAAGATCCTTTGAAATGGTTAAAAGTGAAAAAGTTAATCACCTGTTTTCGGATCAATGAAGAAGGAATTGACTGAGTTGGAAGCCATTTATTTCAATTTCCTTAGTTAGCATGGTTGATTTGTTCTGTGTAGTTAGATCTTTGAATAAGAAATTAAGAGACTTTATTTCAAATTGGTTGCCTCTTGATTTTGTTGGTTGTATGTGAATATTTTATTCCATGTTTGTAGACTTCTGGAACTTGAGTGAAGTGACGAGTTCAACTTGAATGAGTTGGATAGTGAAGTGTAGATGAGTGGAAGGTAAGTAAATAATTGATTTTTACTTATTTAAATAGCTAATTAAATTGTTGGGGTTAGCACACCGATTGTATAGATAATATATAAAATCTAAGCATACATGCAAATAAAAGTAAATATTCTACCAAAAGAAATATACAAAACAAGAGACATAAATCAACACCATATTTAACGTGGTTCACCCAGTGTGGGCTACGTCCACCAAGAAACAAGCCAATCTATTATCCAAAGATTTGACAAGATATACAATGAAGATTTAAAATCTTCCACACCTCTTAGATGTACAATACTTTCTTTCTTTCAAGATTTTGTTTCATCTCCAAGAATTCTCACTCTCACCGACTTTTGCAAGTTATTCTTAATTATTATTAATACTTACTTCTAAACCCTAGCTTTCATGCTTTTATAGTTGTTTATAAACTTAGAGCACTTAGCCATGGAATTACAATCAATGGATATACTTTAATGCTAAAAATAGATTTAATTCCCAAGATTTAATTAAAACATCCTCGCACAGGTAACCGACATTGGTTCGCCCTAACTAATGTTGGTTCCTCCTTGCCTAACCGATACCGGTCCTGGGTGACCGATGCTGGATATTATATCTTCTAGCAAGTTTTGCATTGCATGCTAAACTGAAGTAATTGAGCTCCACAACTCAACAATCTCTCACTTCGAGATTAATTACTACACCATACCTATACAACATCATTCTTGGATCCTTCCTTAGCTTTGTTTCTTCCTCTTCAAGTCTCAAACTTGAAGACCAACAAAAATGGAGTGTAGCTCCAACTTCTCATTTGCTAATGGCTTCATTAGCATACCCATAGGGTTCTCACTTGTACGAATATTTTCTATATTCAATTGTCCATCTTCCAATACCTTCCGTATGAAGTGATTCCTCAATTGAATGTGTTCTGTTCTCAAATGAAATGTTGAGTTCTTTACTAAATGAATTACACTATGACTGTCACTAAATAGTTTAAAATTACCTTGCTCCTTTGCCAAATCTTCCATGAACCTACTCATCCATATCATCTCCTTGCTAGCCTCTGTAGCTACAACATACTTTACCTTTGTAGTAGACAAAGCCACAACCTTCTGCAATCTTGAAATCTAGCTAACTTCTGTCCCACCTACTGTGAAAATATATCCAGTAGTGCTCCTCCTACCATCCACACCTCCAACCATATTTGAATCAACATAGCCACATAATTAAATATCTGAACCTCCATAGCATAATTGCATGTTAGATGTCCCTTTCAAATACCTGAGTATCCATTGGTATGCTTTCCAATGCTCTTTACCTTGATTGGCCATATATCTACTCACCACTCCCATTACCTGTGCAATGTTTGGTTTAACCTACAAACCATAACATACATGAGACTCCCAACTGCTGAAGCATATGGCAATCATGTCATGTATTTGACCTCTTCATGTGATGATGGACACTGATCTTTACTCAATTTAAAGTGTCCAGCCATAGGTGTACTAACAGGTTTTTCATTCTGCATCTTGAAACTTTCTAACACCTTGTAGATATAAGCCTCCTGAAACAAATACAATTTCTTATTTTTCTTGTCTCTTTGTATTTGCATGTTAAGGATTATTTTTGCAGCTCCTAAATCCTTCATAGAAAATGTGTGAGCTAACTTTCCCTTAAGCTCACCAATGTCCTGCATACTAGATCCTGCAATAAACATATCATCAACATACAGTAACAAAATAATATAGCTACCATTTCCAAGCTTCTTGAAATAAACACAATGGTCATATTCACATCTCAAGTAACCATGTTCATGCATAAAAATATCAAACCTCATGTACCATTACCTTAGAGCTTGCTTGAGCCCATATATACTCTTTTTCAACATGCACACTAATTTCTCCTTACCCTTGACTTCATACCCAAATAGCTGCTGCATATAAATCTCTTCATCCAAATCACCCTGAAGGAAATCCATCTTCACATCTAGTTTCTCTAAATGCAAATCTTCTATTGCAACTAAGCTCAATACAATATGAATATAACTCATCTTAACAACAGGAGAAAATATTTCACCAAAGTCAATACCTACTTTCTGTGTAAATCCCTTTACTACAAGCCTTGTCTTGTGCCTTTTCTGTCCACTCTCTTCTTCCTTGATTCTGTAAACCCACTTTTTTCCAATGTTCTATTACCTGTTGACAACTTGACCAAATCCCAAGTCTGGTTCTGTTCCAAGGAGTCCATCTCCTC
Source organism: Taxus chinensis (assembly GCA_019776745.2). NCBI lineage: Eukaryota > Viridiplantae > Streptophyta > Pinopsida > Cupressales > Taxaceae > Taxus > Taxus chinensis. The sequence continues at coordinate 752,575,213 of CM034153.1, forward strand.
ATCCATACCATGCTCCCACTGGACGTGGGTCATATCCTGGATTGCTTCTTCAAAGATTTTTGGTTCACCATTATTAGTCAATAATAAATAAAATAAAGAAGGTGTAAATATTTCTAGAGGTTTACTTACTCTTTGTGACCTTCTCACAGGAGTTTGGGGTACCAGAGGCTCAATCTGGACCTCCTAGACATTCATATCCAAATTTGTCAGTGACTGACACCGGTCACCTCTAACCAACGTCAGTTCTGCTAACTGATGTCAGTTTGGATCTTCTGTAACTGATAATGGTTCATCTGACCGATTTTGGTCAAGGGTCAACCAACACCGGTTATTGTGTAACCCTGTCGATAATACTTTTAAATCCAAGAGTTCATATTCATTCACAAAATTCTCAACCGGTTTATCCTTGGGTACCAAAATTTGATCCCTGTACATTCTCTTTTCATTCCATTCAACATCATGACTCCTAATAATTTTAGAATTCTCTAAATCCTAAAAATGGAAAACGAAATCACTAGATCTATAACCAATGAAAGTGCACATCTTGGATTTTGCATCCAAATTTTTACTATTTTCCTTATCAATATGCACAAAATATTCTAAACCAAAACCTTTAAGAAAAGAAAGATCTACCTCTTTTCCTATCCAATATTCCTTTGGTATTCCTCCATCTAGTGAATTTGAAGGCCCACGATTAATCAAATAAACTGATGTATCAACTACTTCTGCCCAAAACTACAAAGACAATCCAGAATGTATCCTCATACTTCTAGCATGTTCCATGATTGTTATGTTCATTCTTTCTACAACACCATTCTCCTATGATGTTCTTGGAGCCGTCCTTTCTCTAAGTATCTCATTCACTGAACAATAATCATTGAAAGCCTTGCTACAATATTCACCACCGTTGTCAGATATAAGGCACTTTAACTTTGAATTTGATTCATTCTCAACAAGGGCTTTCCACTTTTTAAAAGTCTCAAAAATATCATATTTACATTTAATACAATAAACTCATGCCTTTCTTGTAACATCATCAATGAAAGTAACATAATACTAGGATCCTCCATGAGAAGCTACCTGAGTTGGTCCCCATACATCTGAGTGTATAAGCTCTAACTTTTTCTCTTTCTTAGTTGCCCCAACTTGGATAAATCTCACTCTCTTTTGCTTTCCAAAGATACAATGCTCACAAAAATCAAGATCTAAATCTTTCAAATCTGATAGCTTACCCTTAGCCTTTAAGATCTGCATTCCTTTTCGACTCATATGGCCCAACTGGTTATGCCATATGCATGCATCTGAATCTGAAGTAGATAATGAAGAAAAGGAATCAGTAATACAAGTAGATAAATATAACATTCCTATCTTCTTACATCTTACCACAATAAGAGAACCCTTGGTGACTTTCCAAGAGTCTCCTATAAAAGTAACCATGCAACTAGATTCACCTAGTTGCCCTACAGAAATAAGATTCCTCTTTAGGCTTGGCACATGCCTCACATCTTTCAATACCCATGTATTTTCATTCTGCAATTTTAGATGAACTTCCCCTTTACCAGTAATATTGCAAGGTTCATCAACACCCAAATAAACATGCCCAAAATTACCCTGGACATAATTTCTGAAATAACCCTTATTAGGGGTTGCATGGAAAGAAGCTCTTGAATCTAAAACCCATGATTCAATTCTATTATCTAAAGAAAGAATAAGAGTATTTTGCATTACCTCTGATGTAACAAGATTTTCTTATTTACCTTTGTCTGATTGTTGGTTCTTTTTATCCTTTGACCAACAATCTTTTTTTGCATGTCCTTTCTTTCCACATTTCCAACAAGTAATTCCCTTATTTTTGGATTTAGATTTGATAACCCTTGACTTTGATTTCCCATTACTCTTACTCTTAGATATCTCCTTCTACCTGCCTCTACTTTCTACATTCAAAGCATTTCCAGATGATGATTCCTTTGTACTCTTCCTGCGAATTTCTTCATTCAAGATTATACTAACCACATCATCAAACTTGAAAATATTATTAGCAAATGATGTATTACTAACAGCCATTACCAAGTTATCCCAACTATCAGGCAAAGAACATAAGAATAAAAGTGATTTTACTTCATCATCAAATGGTATAGCAACCGATTTTAATTGATTTACAATAGATCGGAAATCATTCAAATGACTAGATGCAAATCCACCTTCATATATCTTAGAACTAAATAGTTTCTTCATTAAATAAACTTTATTCGAAGCACTAAGTTTTTCATATAAATTAGCAAGAGATTTCATTAACTCTACCGTAGAAGTCGCTTCTATAATATTGGAAGCCACAGATGTTTTTAGGCTCAATCTTATAGATCCCAAAGCCTTTTTGTCAAGAATCTTTCATTCTTCATCAGTCATCTTTGTAGGTCTAGACTTCTCATCCAACGATAAATATAAATCTCTTTGATATAAATAATCCTAAATCTGCATCTTCCATAATTGATAATTTCGGCCGTCAAAATTCTCTACGTTGTATATGTTTTCTTTTGTCATTGCTATAGCTCCCACTCAACCAAAAAACCCTCTGTGAGTAAATCTATCAACACACAAAACCCTCAAACAAAGCTCTGATACCAATTGTTGGGGTTAGCACACCGGTTGTACATATAATATATCAAATCTAAGCATACATGCAAATAAAAGCAGATATTCTACCAGAAGAAATATACAAAACAAGAGACATAAATCAACTCTAGATTTAACGTGGTTCACCCAGTGTGGGCTACGTCTACCAAGAAACAAGTCAATCTATTATCCAAAGCTTTGACAAGATATACAATGAAGATTTACAATCTTCCACACTTCTCAGATATACAGTACTTTCTTTCTTTCAAGTTTTTTCTTCATTTCTAAGAATTCTCACTCTCACCGACTTTTGCAAGTTCTTCTTAATTCTTGTTAATACTTACTTCTAAACCCTAGCTTTCATGCTTATATAGTCGTTTATAGACTTAGGGCACTTAGCCATACAATTACAATCAATAGATATACTTTAATGCTAAAAATAAATCTAATTCCTGAGAGTTAATTAAAACATCCTCACACAGGTAACCGATGTCGGTTCACCCTAACCGATGTTGGTTCCTCCTTGCCTGGCCGATGTCGGTCCTGGGTGACCGATACCGGTTCACCCTAACTGATGACGATTACTGTATTTTCCAACAAGTTTTGCATTGCATGCTAAACTGAAGTAATTGAGCTCCACAACTCAACATAAATTAGCCAAAGCGGTATATAGTGTATAGAATTGATTAAATTAATTCTATAAGTGGAATATGAGTGAATAAAGGCTTTAGTATTATTTTTTGATGTTATAAAGTGCAATGGGTATTTTTGGGGTGTCTACAACTCCTCATATATATAGATATTTTTGTCGTTAATCTCACATGCTGGTTCATTTGTGTTGTTATAATCATATGAGAAAGGCACTTCATGGGTTGGAAGGGATACTTTGGAAGGCGTATGTGAAGGCCTAAAATGAAAGTCAAGTTGGTGCTTAAAAGTATTACTACCTAAGGAAGCCATACTAACACCAAAATTATAATAGACTGTAAGCACCGAAAGCAAAACCAATATAGAAAAAATGTGGAACCAAAGTTGCGGAAGGTGTATAAGAGTAATCCTAAAACTAATAAGATGAGTAGGCCCAAAACCCTGTTTTAGAAAATTTGGAATATTTCAAATTAATGGTAAATGTCTGTTTCTAAAATTTGGTAATGAAATTGGTGAAACTAAAGAGGGTGGTTTTGAGACCCTCAATGTGATGGAGAAAAACCTTGCTTGTGGGGAGGGGTTGGAAGTCTCCCCCTAATATTTAGAGATTTTTTTTACTACATGACACTTTGAAATGTAAACTTTACCTTTTGGGGTGGCTTTTTCATTCCGCATGTTTTCTTGCTCCCTTTCTCCCCTCTCTCTCTGGTTACTTGGATATGCTAGAGTAGGCTTAGTCCAGGAGTAGTTTTAGCATTAGAATAGGTGAGGAACCAGTGTTTTCTGGAGGATTGTTTCAATTTGCAAGGTCCCACACTTGAAAACAATCTAATGTTATCCATAATTCCTTGATCTGCCATGATCAAATCCTGAGGGGTGCAATTTTGAGCCACAACACTATTGTTTAGAGTTTTTTTTTACTACATGGCACTTTGGAATGTAGACTTTGCCCTCTGGATGGCTTCTTGACTCCGCATTCTTATAAATTTTTCACAATCACACTCAAAACAATTATAGAATGCTTCAAACCATGTACTTGGAATACGCTTCTAAATTATCTCAATAGCATTCACTAAAAAACATCTTGATAGACCCCCATCCAAGAACCCACAACCCAAATCAAGAAACTCATAGGAAACTTTCAGCTCCTCTTTTAAGAGTTCACTCATTTTATTCCAATAACTACATTTTCTCAACATTATAAAACAAATCTCAGAACCCCAGACCTCATCCAAATTCCGAATGTCACTTTCTCAATGTGTTTGACGAAGCATAACCAGCCAGAACCGACTTGTTTTAAGGTAAGCGAGCGAGCTATAGACGTTCTCTATATGATGCTGACACCAAGGGACTTGGCCTATTTATGGTAAAGACTTGTGTATACGTGTTCCTAATAAATAGAAACCAAGATGCACATGACAGTAGTGAACATAAGCCTCGCCGAACTCCACTAAATGACCTTAAAAGCGGTGTAAAGGGCAGATTTGGCGTGGACATGACCCTGTTTTGTACTTTTGCTCATTAGTGATCTTTTGAAAAAGAAAGGCCTGGAGAGACATGGAGGCTGCTACAAAAAAAAAATTACAAATCTAATCCAAATTTCCAAAATGACCCATTACCAAATTTAAGTCTTTGTAGAAAACTGGATGAAACCCATAGTTTAGGAACTGGATTAAACCCATAATTAACAAGTTTGATAAGAGGGGATGAATAATGTGCAAGGTTGGTAGAACCATTGAGGTGCTCACAATCTAAAGCAAGTTATGACAGTCACTATGAATACAGACATTAATGGTGGGCAGACATGGCCACCTGTCACATTTCATGTTCAATTATAATCAATGAAGAATCCATAAATGGTCAATAGTGTACTATATCATACGCATCAACCGTTTCCTCTCGGCAGTCCTCTGTGTTACCACAATGCAGACAACAATGGTATCTCAAAAAAATATCAATCCTAATATTTCAGAGGGCTTGGAAGAGTTCAAGAACAGAGATGTCTCTATAGATTTTTTAGACGACTATAATATATTGAGCACTCCCAACAGCAAGGCTAAGAATGACACTAATAATGGCAAGAATGGATATGAAATTCAGCAGCAGCATGATGAAGAGGCCTATGAATATTTTGGCTTTTCTACACCTGAACCCAAGTGGGTATCAGCTGTATGGAATCCACTCTCAGCTAGAATACAGCCACTGAATAATCACATTGAAGAGAAAAATTTCATTGGGAGAACCTTATCAGGTGCTGAATATGCCCTTCAAGGCCTGAGATTTATCAGTAAGGCTACTAGCAATACTGATAGCAAATCACAATGGAAGGTGGTGGAATGCAGATTCCACAAGCTTGCTACAACTGATGGCCTTCTGTCTCCAAAAGACTTTGCTGCAAGTATAGGTTGGTTTCATGTTCATTTAACTTATCTTACAAGCCATGCAGACATAATTCTCGGCTATATTATATTTCCAAGGACTTCAAGCATGTCTATGTACAAATGTTTTATATTCCCCTGCACGAGAATCATTACTGTCAACTGCATATTAGACTTATTCACCTGAATGAATGCGATTTTCATAATCTTGATCAATATTGAATTTGGATTTTCATAACTATAATTTTTCACCAGTAATTCAATACTGAATTTGAATTTGGAGTATCAGCTTGCATGGAGGAGACCATGTTTGCAATGATTTCAAAACAACGGCCTCGTGTTTTTCAACAAAAATTGCTTCTTTTTGGTTATGAGTCACATGGGAGTATTACTTAACAAGCAAAGCAATGTACAAATGTTTAATCTTCTCCACAAGGATCAACTGTACATTATATTTACGCATTTGAATAATCAACTTTAGGATACTGGAATCAGTCAACTGTAATCCTTCACCAGTTTGTTAAGATTTTTCAGCCGTGAAGGATACCAAGTTCAGAGTAACTTCCATTGTTGGTCTTCTTTTTTCATTAAGATTTTGCTCCTTGTACCTAGGTTGGTGATATAGAAATCTCAGTTTCCAAGCCAAACATAACTCTCTGCTATTTAATTGAGTTTTCATGAACTTCAAGGATGTCTATGTACAAATGTCTTTTCTCCTACATTAGGACAAGAAAACTATATATTGGGATTTATTCTTCATTTGAAAACTTCTGCATTAGGATTTTGATCAATAATTAAATATCGAATATTATATTTCTTAGACCTATAACCCATCACCGGTATATCTAGGAGTTGTCAGCCACGAAGGACACCAAGTTTACAATGGTTTTCAACGGATGGCCTTCTGTCTTCAAAATATTTTGCTTCCTTGTAAAGTTTGGTTGAATATAGGATTATTGTATACCTTGCAAACATGATTCTCTGCTAAAATAGCACTTTCAAGGACTTCAGGCAGATCTATGTGGAAAAGTGCTGTCTTCTGCACATTGACAATATCAGTTCTATATATTATACTTATTCATTTGAATATTTATCCTGATGCCTTTAAGCATAGCATCCATTGGTATCCGTTGCATCAACACTCAACCCTCTACCCGCTGCGTGCCAAGGGACTGAGCTGTATCTGTTCCACCAAATTCAAATAGGACTCAAACTCAGCCACTTCCCTTTTTGGTATACCCAAGTACCTCGCGGATGGCATGCCAAATACACTTTACCATCATCTTCACCAATTGGACTACAAAATTTTAGATATTTTCAGTCTGCGTTCAAATGGAAACTTTTCAATTATAATATTTCACCAGTATATCTAGGAGATATCGGCCATAATGACCACTGAGGTTACAATGGTTTTCAACTAATGGCCTTCTTTCTTCAATTGGTTTTGCTCCTTGTTTAGGTTGGTCTCATATAGGAATATTACCTAACAAGCAAGCTCTGACACATGTCTCTTCTCTATTGTATTTTCAAAGGACTTCATGCATGTCTATATACGAATGTTTCATATCCTTCACAAGGATCAACTATATAATAGGATTATTAATTTGAATCGTAACCATATAGGAACTTTTCAACTGTAATTCATCACCAGTATATATATAGGACTTATCTTACATAGAGGACATCATTTTCACAATGATTTTAAAGATGGGTTTTCTCCTGGAGACCCTTTCTGTTTGTATAGGTTTGTCAGATAGGAATATTACTTATCATTCATGCTCTCCGAACATAATCTTCTGCCGTTTGTATTCTTCAAGAACTTCAAGTATGTCTAAATCTCTAAGACAAAGGTACAAAATCGGCTATATATTACAAATGTTTTATCTCTAAGACAAGGAAAAGATCGGCTTTATATTACATTTAATCATTTGAATCTTCAACTTTGGGATATTTAACAACACTGAATATAATTTTATCTTTCAACAGTCGATATTTGTTTTGTGGGCGCTGCTGATAGCTCCTATACATGGAGCGTTTACCTATAAGATTATCAATAGCTACCAACTTGAAAAGTTTGGTTTCAAAAGCATAGACTGGACTCTGCACCATAAAAAAATGATTCAAATGATGCATTTAACAAATGCAAACCGATTCTTTCTCTAATTTTTCTTTTTGCGCTCAAGATGATCTCACATGATTCATTATGATTGTAATGATCTTGTCGCTCTCAGGAATGGAGGATTCTGCAGAGTTTGCAGGGGAGCTTCTGAATGCCCTTGCACGTAGAAGAGGTGATCAGACAGTTGATTGGATAAAATTGGAGGAGCTCAGGATTTATTGGTTGCAGATAACAGATAGAAGCTTTCATTCTCGCATGCAAATATTCTTTGACCTGTACTTATCTGCCCATATAATTCATATCAATTCGAATCAGTGTTCATGCCTCATGTTAGCAGTTCAAAACTAAGAATACGGTTTATAATTATCAAATGTCTTATTGTTGCAGCTGTGACAAAGATGCAGATGGAAGAATAACAGAGAAAGAAGTCCTGGAGGTAATAAATAATAATGGACACCCTTTATTAACGAAAGGAGGTAAAGCTGAGCTCAGAGGGGACACCAATTAACCATAACTTTAAAGGTTTTAGATGTAAATGGTATATGCTTGTATTTCTATTTGTAACTTGAATTTTTATCCACCTATAATAATTGAGAAGTTCCCATGTTGAATTATTTTGGCTTAGGATATTGCAGGTTATTTTGTTGAGTGCATCATCAAACAAGTTATCCATTTTGCAAGAGCAGGCAGAGGAATATTGCTGCACTCATCATGGAGGAGCTTGACAGAGATAAAAAGGGTTACATAGAGGTAAATAATTATAAATTTTTTTGTTTGACATATCTAAGTCTTCACTTGAGAACCCCCTAAACACCCTTACACGATCCTTAACATGCCATATAGTTGCAGTCCTAGCACATAACTAAATTTATTCAGTATATAAATCGAGAAGTTAGGGAATCTAGAGAGGAAAGTGGAATCAAGTTTTTCCGGACACTGAAAACAGCATTGGAGATTGTTACAATATGGGTTGCACAACGATTTCTGAACTTGTCCCTCCGTCTGCTTTGCCTTCAACGGTATTGAAGACTATAAGCAGTCTGAAGTTAGAATTGACTGCATTACTATGTGCAGATAATGATAAAGGAACTTCATCTCTCACAACCTTCACCCTTTGTGGTAGGGTCTATAATTGAGGGACTCATGTATCAGGAGCACAAGCAGATGCCCAGGATGATAATGTCCTAACAACACTGGACACTCTGTCTGGGTCTTCCTGTCACAGTTCACTAGAAATTCAGCAGCTTTGTGGGTAGCTTAATGTTATGGTGAAATTTTTCAGTCGGTCGGATGCTTATTGTTATAAGCTGCTATGTAGAGATGTTCCAGGCTAATGGGTTTTCTTAGATAGAATATGGTCTGCATGTAGATTTCTTGGTTGCATGGACTAGTTTCCTGATTGTTAGTTCTGTTTTCTGTGGCAGTATTGTCTTTTGCCCAGTTTTCTAGCATGATCCTCAACCCATTTAGTTATATATTCAATGTAGACGGGAGAATGATGCATAGAAATCATTAGTCATCCGACCAATTGTATAATATCTTTCTGTATTTCCTTACAAGGATACTGTTGTTGTAGGGGGTTTGAGATCACTCTGTTCATGTGTGATTTTTTAATTTTGGAATCTAGTAGTCTACTCTGTGGGATGTGCAGAAACTTTTCCACAACTGTGAATCTTAGATGCATTTCAAATTTAAAGGAAGTTTGTTTGAACCATTGATTTTTCTTTAGTCTTAGATGAAATTGTTTACCGGAATTCAGTTAATTAATCTAGCTTCTTGCATTGGCAGCTTTCCCAACTAGAAAGTCTGTTTCGAGCTGCAGAAGAAGGCTTAAGAAGTGATGCATATCAAAATTGCAATCAGACCAGTCTTTCACTCCCAATTAGAAGAAGAAATCCTCTGCATACAAATGACACGAGAGGCAAAATTCTTTGTCTTGGATTACTGGCAGAGACTATGGATCATATGTATATGGATTCTGGCTCTAGTGAGCCTCTTCCTTTGGGAAGTTTCTTTCAATACAAGAAGAGGTCTAGTTTTAAAAGTTCTCGGATATTGTGTCTGCATAGCAAAAGGTGCCGCAGAAACACTCAAATTGAACATGGCACTTGTTCTTCTTCCTGTTTGTCGAAATACGATTACATGGCTTTCGTTCAACATTCGTAGGAAACCATTGTTCCATTTGATGCCAACATAGAATTCCACAAGGTAAATATATATCATCTCTGTTGTCTGTTACTTTTCATGTTTATGTATCATGCATAAGGAAAACAATCGAATGAAATATTCAGACTAACAACACTAGTTGGCAAATGTTTTGAATCTACAATGGAAATATTTAGAACCTATATACGTGTCCAAGTGAATTTAATGTCTTGAAGCTGTACCAGGATTATAAAATATGTTGGAGAATGCTAGATATCTTTTTTGACTGTTTGTAACTATTAGTACAAAATCCATGGTTGCTCACATAAGTGAACAGTTGGATTTAAGATTTTAACAACACTCTTGTTTTCCTATGAATATTTGCAGTTGATTGCAGTGGGAATATTTATTGGAGTAGTATTACATGCAGGGATTCATCTTGGGTGTGATTTTGTTCGGATGGCTAATGCAGATGAAGAAACCTATGATAAAAGCATTGGTACTGGAAATTTTGGAGGCACAAAGCCTTCATTTGCAGGAATTTTTGTAACTGCAGAAGTGGTGACAGGATTGGTTATGGTGATCCTTATGTTTGTGGCATTTCTATTAGCAACTCACTGGTCTAGGAAGAAGTATTGTTAAGCTTCCATGGCCTTTGCATAGATTAACAGGATTTAACGCGTTTTGGTATTCCCATCATTTGTTTGCTCTGGTGTACTCTCTTCTCATAGCTCACTCCATGATGCTATTCCTTTCCCATGGATGGTCTCAGAAGACGGTGAGAACAATGTCAGCCTTTAGATTTTCACTGGTTTATCCTTATTAGAAAAACTAAAGCTAATTAAATGCTCTCAAATGTCATTACCAGACTTGGATGTACATTTCAGTACCCTTACTGTTGTATATTGGGGAGAGAATACTACGAGTATTGAGAGCCAGGCAGTATAGGGTCAATACAATTAAGGTAAACATTTATGCACTAATAGAAATTTACAGGTATAATAGCTGTACTGTGTTCGATCCAAGTAGAGTATATTATACCGAGCCCTTAACATTTTTTTCCAGTTGTTCATCCACCTTTGGGCACATACACGGACATAAAAAGACTAATAACAGAGTCTAAATATTTAAAATCGTTTTTTTCCTTCAATAACACAGGCTTCTATACACCCTGGAAATGTGCTAGCTTTGTACATGTCAAAGCCCCAAGGCTTCAAGTATCAGAGTGGGATGTATCTCTTCCTGCAATGTCCATCGATATCACCATTTGAGTGGTATGTATGGAAGGCCAAATTGTTAACAAGTTCTTCATTCACCAGCTATTGTATCTTGAAATAAATTCAGAAAGCTTGCACTAGATGCCACAACTATATTTATTTAAGGACTTCTTTGAGTTTGATCACATCTTTTCCAGATATATGCTTTATACCATGCTTGTTGGGTGACAGTTAAATGATATATCCTTCTTTACATGTGCTATTGATTGATCTATGCTCATTTCTTCTGAACCCTAGGGTCCAAAATATGCTCTAGGCACCCTTTCTCTATTACATCAGCACCAGGAGAGGACTACTTAAGTGTTCATATTCGTACATCTGGAGACTGGACTCAAGAATTGGCAAAAGTATTTTCAAAGGTTTGGAGTGATCTCATAGCATTTCAGATGAAAATCTTGGTTGCATGGCCTACTTTTCTCCTAATGATTTTATCTACACATTTTTGTTCTGTGTCTGCGTTGTTTCTCCTTCTCGCTATCTAATGCCAGCTGTCAATAACGCACTCTATATTTTACAGGCATTGTAGGTGTCTGAAAATGATAATACTGCACCAAAAATTGGCATCAATCAATATGTACATACAAGGTACTAATCAAACCCATAAGCCACTCATGGCCATTAATGCATAACGTATCACGTGTTCAAAGTTATAGCCATAAATTAACTGTATATAGTCATTGATATCTGTGGATGTTGATTGATATGTATTTAGCCATTTTTTGTACTCCTAAACAGATTTCCCAAACTTGCCATAGATGGGGCATATGGTGCTCCAGCTCAAGATTACAAAAAATATGATACCTTGCTTCTGAGTTGGTCTTGGAATTGGAGCTACTCCATTCATTAGCATTCTGAAAGACCTGCTGATTCACATCAAACTAAACGAGATGCACCCATCGCCTTTGGTTTGTGTCAATTTTCCTTGATAGAATATGGACCTACGATGGTAACTTTAGAAATCTTGCATAGAATATTGGTGTCAATTCATAAAGGAATCAATCATATAACAGGCATCTCCAATGTACGATAGTGGATCTCCATCTCCTCGAAGGCGGCGGAGATCTAGCAGAGGCCCTATGAATGCCTATTTCTATTGGGTGACGAGGGAACAAGGATCTTTTGAATGGTTTAGAGGTGTAATGAATGAAATAGCTGAGTCTGATCAGAAGGTATATTGCATAGAATATAGTCTTATCAATTCATAATTTTTATCTTCTTAATCTTCCTAATCTAATATTTCAATAACTAGAATTTTGTATGTATAAAAAATCTAATGAGAAATTTACTGATATTTGATACTTTGTGGGTAGGCTGTGATTGAAATGCACAATTATTTGACTAGTGTATATGAAGAAGGAGATGCAAGGTCTGCTCTGATTACTCTTATTCAAGCCCTTCACCATGCTAAGAGTGGAGTAGATATCCTCTCCGGGACAAGGGTACGTTCTTGCTTTTGACTTGAATTTTCCAATGTTCTTGCAGTCACAACAATTCCCTGTGGAATAATGATATTCATACATTCATAAAGGTAAAGAATCACAAAATTGGAGGACATGCAAGAGAACCTTCATCTACAAATTAAACTAGTTGTGTAGCACACAGCTATGATTTCATTATGCACACTTGACAATAAATCAAGAACCTAACAAATTAGAGATCTATGGGATATTATCGAAATGATGTATCTTTCCTACCACTATGGAAATATTTGTATGTCTTAAACCTTATTCATTCTAGAGGTGGGGTATAGGATGCAAGACCATGGGTTGGTTCATTCTATCATCCTCCTTGCTTCTCCTATCCTCTGCATCCTCTCTGTTTTCACTTTCTTCGGATCCTGCATCACAAAGATGACTTGGTAGTTGTGGTGTTAATTGTATCTACTCACTTTTAGATCTCATGCATATGTGCACAGAATCGTCATATGCCATAAAATCCTTAGCCAGTCTCCCAAAGAAGGGAAAAAACTAAGGCATCTTGGTCCTACAAAGGGGAACTCCATCATCTCATACTATGAATATTTGTACAGGTCTATCAGGAGCTTCTAATTTAACATATGGTTAAAATGAAACTAAAGGGAGAAAAGGCTTTTAGGATTAATAAATGCGTGCTCAAGCTGTTCTGTTAGAATTGTTCTCTCTTAAAAACATTAGCATATGTTGCCAAGTTAAATACTAGACTGCTTTATTTGATTTGATATTCTTATTGTCATATTCTAAACAAATCAACAGTTCAAGTATGACTCATAATCCGAGTTTCATGATAGAGAATGTTTTTGGGTAATTCATTTACACATTATTTAGATGCTTGTGAAGTATGAGTTTCCAAATATTAATTTCATTACTACACCTTACTCTCATGTGAGCTTACATAATTTTTTGAACACTGGTTAAAACCCAGAGTGATTGCTTTCCTTCCTCTTGAAAGGAGCTCAGATGCTTCCTAATACCAATAAACTCTAGAAGCTGAGCTCCCTGACATGACAAAGCTATTGTATTTGAATTTTGAGATTTTTTGTCATGTACATTCTATATATCATTTATAGAAGCATAGATTTGTTAAAGCTTATGTTATGTCAATCCTAAACTCTAAAATGTAGGATGGACATGCAGGTTAGGACACATTTTGCGAGACCAAACTGGGAAAGGGTTTTTTCTCTTCTTTCAGAGGCTCGTGCAGGTGCAACGATAGGTATGATTCATGCAAGAAAAAAAAGTTCCATTTGAAGTTAACAATTTAAAAAAAAATTGTAATCACTTTTCTAGTTGTTTCAAAAAAATTGTCAGAGGTACTAACCAAAACTAGGCTGAGTGCCAATAGATTGCAGTATTCTAAATCTTTGTAAGCAAATTTTATGCATGCGCACCAGGTAATTTGGATTGAGGGACCAGTCCCCATGCCCTTACCCACATTTTGTGACCATATTTAGATGTAATATAGCCAACACCCTTATTCATATACCTTTGTACTCTGTTTCAAAATGACATCTCAGTCCCTGTCCCTGTATCCTACTTCTCCCCAATTCAATATGGTTTTATGATGCAGCTCCACCTAACCATGGAAATTTGAATCCATTATTACACATATCAATAACCACAAAATGAAGAATGGAGCTCATAACTTCGTACTTATGGATGTGTCATTCGCATACTCTCGCAGATCAAAGCATGCATTCCTTATTTGTTAGGCAGTGGTTGTCGAGTGTTTACACCAAAATCCCAATAACTACTTAAATAGCTAAGCTTTCTTTGTTCTTAACATTATCTGTTTCTTTTGAGCAGGAGTCTTCTACTGTGGCCCATCAACCTTAGCCAAGGAACTAGACAGCTTATCAAGAAAGTACACTCAAAAATCACAGGCGAAGTTCATATTCCACAAAGAGAAGTTCTAGTCCTCTTTTCACATATGCTCGCAACTGTCAATAACTGTCAAAGTGCAGCTGAACCAGTCAAGATCAGATGGCACATGCCTAAAATACTCTGACCCTTTTGATTTCCACAATCAATGATTGCCAAAGCACATTGAGGTGGGATTTTCTCTAACAAAGCACTGCATTAAGTAATACCAACGGGGATTGCCTTTAGTTGCCTTGAAATCAATGCATTTCAGCAGGACATGATCAAAGTCAAACTCAAAAAGCCCAAAAAAATAAAATATGTGTGGTTATGCCGACTTAGTAAATTTATCTCGAGGATCACATTCACAAGTGGGTGTACTCTGGATGGATTGCATGGCTATCTTAATGAGGCGATCCTTCCAATGCAGCAGTTTGGTCACAAGAAAAAACACCCCTCCTCTAAAATAAAGTCAAAATCAATGCAATGGCAGTAGACTCTGCCATCTTACGATACCACCCAGGTGTATATGTATTTATGTTTAAATTTGTATTTATAATTATACATCAGAGCTCTGACAAAGATCAGATTATGACCATGACACGGCTAACAGCATTGGAGAAGATCAAAGTTTATTATATTTAACTGCAAATGAGATGTATTCAATGTGATTCATAAATAGGATTAAGTAGAGATCCCGAAAGAATCTTACTAAAATTTTAAATAACATACAATCTTGTCTTCCCCTGATTTACTGGTTATTCTCAGCAACAATAAATGCATTTGCCAAAAGGATTAATCAATAACAAAGGGCTCAATCTGTAACACGTGTGGATGAAACGGGTATGTTCGATATTGTTGTCACAAAACCTCTAAAACATAGCATTTTGTTATTATATAGGGGAGAGGACCCTATAACCGTGCACCTAACTTTAGAGGCACGCAAATATATGTAGGTATGTCGGTAGCGTAAAAAATTATATCATCGTGTAGCGTATGATCGTGCCATATTGACATTTTCGTTTCGCGTGTTAATTTGGAGGGAAAAGTAGTTTTTGAATTGATTTAATATGAAGAAAATCAATATAAAGCATTTGAAAGAGGGACCAATGACCAAGTGCCCTATGTGTCACATTCTCATTAACTCTTAAAAAGTGTAATTAACCAAAAAGTGAACAACTATTGGTGCTTTTGTCAACAACCTATGGTGAAAAGAGATGTACATGTTTTGGTAACCACTCGGTTATAGGCTCCTCTCCCCTATGAAGGACATTGACAAATTCACATTTGTTATAAAGATCTCAAACTCTACATAGAAAAGATGTCATTGAGCTTAAGAGAACAATTGCAAATGAGTTGCAAGTTACGTCAGAGAGGGATTGAATTTTTTGTATACAATATAGTTTGGATGCAAAGTGAAGGTGACTTGTATCTGTATTGCATTACAAGTGGGGTTTGTGTATATATATATGTGCAACACTTAACTTATTTAATGACGGAGATTACTAATGGCTACATCACCATTACAAATGACGGATATAAAGGAAAACAATACCTTCATAGGCTAGCACTGGCACTGACACCATACCCACTCTTGCACTTTGATCCACATTGTTGAAGAAGGATTAAAGACCATAAGTTTTTCAGCACTTTCGATTCAAATATGTTGGATTTGGTTGCTGGCAGTCAGTTCGTTGATTACACTTTTTTTTAAGTACGAAGGTTGGATCCAAGATCTGGGAACACTATTGTGGGCATGATGGGGGAAGGAGTGTGCACATGCCTTTTACGCCATGTGGCAATTTTGTGTTACAAAGTCTTTTCTCCTCTTCCTTGCGTGCTTTAACGTTCTTTGTATATCTCATTCTTGTGTAGCGTTCAAACGTAAAAGGTGGTAGGATTTGTAGATCTTTGATGGCACGAACTCTTGACATTGCCGTGAATGTTAGTCCTTGACGGTCAACATTTCCGATGTCTACTGTGGCTTTGTCAAGATTTAGGCCTTGTGATTTGTGGATGGTGAGACCCCAAGACATTTTTAGTAGGATTTGGTGACGATTCCCACGTGTGAGAGGAGGTAGGGGCAAGTGGGTTGGGTTGAGTATGTCCCATGGGGGACCTTGGTAGTGTTTGAAGTTGACAACAACAAAGGATGGCAAGTCTGGTGGTTGTGTTTCTAGGTTGTACACGACATCTGTCACTTGCCTGAGTGCACCATTAACCAATCTTGAGCTAACCCATAAGTTAAATGTCAACATGACCTCTTGTCCGGTGCATAGGAAGACTATTGGGTCCAGTTGAGTGTCGTTGATGTTTGAGTCAGAGTTATGTTTGCTTTGTTCTGCGATGCTCATTGCAATTGGTACGTGTAAGGATTTTAGCATTTGTTTATTGTGCTTGCTTGCGAGGTCCTTTGTTACAAATAGGTGCTTCTCAGTCATGAAGATGGATTGCTCTGAGGTAGACATGCACGAATTTGTGCGTGACATGAGAAGAGACCAATCCTTAATGGTTGCTTCTGCATTTCTGATGCTGGTCAACATTTGTCTGAATTCAAGTTGTGTCGAGTTTAATCCTTGTTGCCTAAAGTTTGTGTCCAAGATGATCACAGTATCAAAAACATGCCAAAGGAAGCTGCCTATTTTGTTGCCTGCATATAATGGTACATCATTGACCGGAGGGAGCTGGCCTAAGTCACCCACCAAAATCATTGAACAGTTGTCGAATGCGTGGTTACTATGTTGGGGGAATGCCTCACAAAGTCTTTTGTTGATGTTGTGTAACATTGTAGGACCTATAAAGCTCATTTCATCTATGAGTATGTAATGTACGGCACTCATACGCTCTTGGAAGATTGCTAGGGCTTGGCCTTCAAGAGGTTTCATGTCGGATATGGGTATTCGGAGGGACGAATGTATAGTAGATGATTTTATATTGAATGCAACAATACCTATTGGGGCTAGTACAAGGAGGGAAGATTTAAATTTTCAGTTCATATTTTCAAGCCCATTTCTTATGCGGTGTACGAGGTATGATTTTCCTGTACCAGCAGTGCCCTGAATGATCATCTTCAATGGTGGGTGTTTCCCTTGTTGAGTTGCATGGGAAAGTATAATTAAGTATGCAAGGTGTTGTTTTGATGATAGTTGCAGAGCGTCTAATTGGGTAGGTGGACAAACAAGTGGTGGTGAATTTTCAGTGCAGGCAAGGTCTATGAATTTAGGTGCACTTTTTTGTAAGGCAACAGGGATTGAATTAACCTTCCAATCGTGGGTAATGTCAAAGTCACGAAGGCCTATCATGTCTACATCATCAATTGTTGTATTGAGTGTTGGGTGTATGCGTGATATATGCTCCCATTCAAATAGTTCTGCATGTTGCGGATTAGAACCCTGTGAGTTATTGCCGTCACTACTTGCTCCAGTTACAGTTTCTTCTAGAGTAGTGGCTCTATAAACATGTAAAGGGACGTATGAGTTTTTCAATTTTCCCCATTGGTTAGTTATTTCAGATGTAGAGATGCCAATGTCTGTTTGGATATGTCGAAAGGGTTTATAAAGCAGAAGCTTTGTCTAGCAAAAACCCTCATAGTGTATCGCATCTGGGGTGGGGACATCATTATATCGGGGGAATACGCGAACAACAATAGGGGTTCTTCTTTGTAGCCATTGAGTAACTTTCCTTTCGCTGTTGTAGGACCAAGAACGAGCAGCCTCAAAGAGGGAGGTGTTCTCTAATTGTTAAGGGCGTTTTATGTATGCATCTACGAATGAAGGGAATTGGAATGTGTTTCCTAGGTCTGTGAGGACACGTTTGAATACCTACTTACCGACGGATAGGGTAATAAATGTTCGACTACAACTAGAGAGGGGGAGTTTTTGTAACATGTGGCATGTTTCTTGTGCACCAATGTCCCGGTCAACAATAGTTTCAGAGAGGAATTTGCTGTAGGTCGCCTTTGCAGGGTGATCGACGCTAACTTCATTAGATATCCTTGTCAACATGTGATGGTAGCTTTCTGATTTCTTCTCTGCCTTGGCTGCATATTTTGCAATGTATTGTAAGACCGCATGTCGTGACACAACGGGCTGACAATTAACGTTGGCTCACCATAGTGCTAGCATGTCTGAGTTGTGTATGTTGACCCGTGCGTCATTGCGTGTAGGGGTGTACTTTTTTTACCTGTTTCATCTAAGCCCAAACTCGAATACTCTTGGAGTGGCCAAGGGGCTTTATATCTACATTGAAGTGTCCCATTTTTTTTTCTACAAGCAGGTTGCCTCACTACATTTTGTGTGGCGTTGCACGTGGTTCAACAAGTTTTCATAGTCAGCTACTAGGGTTGTCTGTAAGTATCCCGTATGTGTCTAACAAGCACGGGTCATCTTCCTATGAACGATGTATCCCAGGTTTTCCACTCTTAGGGCCCCTTGGATTCCATGCAGTTACTAATTGGTCGAAGTAAGTCTTTGCCGCATCAAGTTCATTGGGGTTGTCCCAGTTTAGGACCTCCATGTTTGGTGCATTTGGAAGCCATATAAACCCGTGGATATGAGCCGAGCCTCGGTGTTGCCATTTGTACCTGTATTTTGCACAAAGAGGATCCAGCTTGGTAAATGGGGTAGGGGTGGTATTGTATTAAAATCTAAGTGGTAGTGAGCTCACCTGTACCAGTAGTGGTGCAATGTAGTTTTTTTTTAAGCACCTCCTCGCAAAATATTGTAAATCTTTTTTCCATGTATGCAGAGACGATATGGGGGTGCATGTTCAAGTTCGTGTTTCTCCATTGCTAGCCAGTTATTGTGGGTGGCGTGGGGGTTCCTGGCATTACTTTGTGTAAATCTGGCCATTTAGTATCTGCTGCACTTAAAGTGAAGAAAAGTGTAGGGCTTTCTAGTTGGGTTATCATATCTGTGAGTTCATGTCTGCGCTTGCACCAAAATGATTTAGTTCCTCGCAAATTGGACCCAAAGCGCATTAGTTGCTCTGCAATGTGGGCGTCTGGGTAGTGTGTAAGTTGCTGGCGTAACATCAAAACCATGGTAGGTAAGTTGTCCCCTATATTTTTTTTTGTGAAAACAACAGATGTTGATTGGCTTTTGTGGCGCAACATAATGTTGAGAATGAAGTAGCGAAAGCGTGGATGGCTTCCAAATCTGTTATCATGGTAACGTATTAGGTGCAATGCGTATTCATGCATGTGAACCCTTTTGATCCGTGCTTGGTGGAACAATGCAATCCCTGTAGGGAACAATGTTGGAAAAGCCATAGAGAGCAAACCCTCAGTGTTGTATTCGTTGACTGCGGCTGAACCAATGTGTGGCCACTCAATTGACTGTAGCGGAGTTTGTTTTCTGCCTTCGATGAAATTTGTTATTTGGTCAACCTCTAAAGTGGCTGGAGGGAGGGAGGACACAAAAGATGATGGTTGCCGCTCATGGGTATTTGGTGGGGAACTTGGGGGAAGGTCTGCTTCTGATTCTGCTTCAGCATTGTCTGGGATAGTTGAATTGAAGTGTGGTAAGGAAGTAGATATATCAGTACTGTGAGGTGGTAGGGAATGCAATGCAGTGTGGTCTAGGACAACATCCTTGTAGTAAGGGTCATGAGCTATTTTGAATTGCAATGCAGCCAAAACACGAGATCTACTTACAAAGCATTCGTAAGCTTTATTTGTTGCTCCGATTCTTCGGATGATTAAGATGTCCAAGTCTTCGACACGCCAAGGCAAGTGTTTAGTTATGGATGAAACATCTTGGGGGAAGCATATGGTGTGGCCCCTATATTTGTATTGACCACCTACAACGTGAGTCACCTGCAATATTGGGTTGACCCTTGCTATCAACATTTCCTCAACTTGTGTAAGTGAAGATAAAACCTTAGGTTGCGGGCCTGGGTCCATGTTATTCCAACTTGAGAAGCGGCAATCATCTTTTTCAACAATGCATCTGTGACAGGTATTGACACCTTTGTAAACCCTTGTATGTAGCCCAACATATAATTCATTACAACATGAACATGTGTTTGGAGGTGGGAGGTGATCTAATCTTTGGCGGAATTGGCATTGTGTATCTTGGAGTGAATGCGTATTTGGTGTGTGATCTTCGAGTAGGTTGACATGGTTGGCTATATAGACTGGCGCCTGTGTGTTCAGCTTTTGTCGTTTCATGCAAGCTATATGGCGACGATGCTCATTTAGGTTGTTTTTGTTGGCTGCATACCTCAACCGAGCCTTTGCATTTTTCTCAGTTTGTGTCAGGCCTGCGCAAAATGAGGAAAAAGGTAACAGTAATTAGGTATAGAGGGTAGTTAATGCATGCAAAAAGTAGAAGTACTTTTTTTGATTGACGTGAAGTGTAACAATGTATGTCTAAACATCATTTTTTTGTTTAATAATGTCGACAGTGTTTGCATTGCTGGTATAAAGTGACTTTTTTAACGTGCAAGACATCCTCAGACGACAGGGTGAGAGGGAAATGTCCCCCCACACCCGAATATGTTGTATTATAAAGACATATTAAGAACCAAGAGTGATATATAAATATAGGAAAACTTGAGCACAAATGCACATGGTGAACTGTCGCAATTACTATGAAAACCAACAACATGCATCAATATTAAAGGTTATATAACTTACGAATGCAAAAACCTATATGTGGAGTAGGTGGTATGGTAAGTATGTATTTGTAAGTTCCTAACATTGTGTGGGTATAGTATAATATGTTTTCTGAGATAGTGCAGGATCTTTTTCATCAATAGATAGTTAAGGGGATGCGAGGAATGCATCTAGTGGGGATTCCTGCATGTTGAAAGTCATGTCCTTAACTGCAGCGACAACAGTGCACTGGGCTTTCTCTTCTGACCTGTAGACCTCTAGCTTCGCGGATATTGTGAACATGTAGCGGTGGAATAGAATTGGCTTAACAACAGGCCAAAACTTGTCGGGTGTTGGTGCAAGAAGTTGTAGCTCTTGTGCTGATATACCCATGATTGATGTAGCAACCTCATCAAAAGCAGTTACCCATGTTGTTGTTATGCCATCCTCAATGATGAAGTGTAATGCATATTTGTAGTCGCAATGAGAGACATCATGCTTGCATTTTTGGCAATACCAAGAGGAGTTTGCAGTTAGATCAAGTTTTTTCTTGCATTGCTAGTTGTTAACAATTGATGTGCATGTTGGATAGCTAAATGAGGACATATTCATGTGTATAATTGTTGCTGCGGTGGAGAAGGTGAGTGTTTTACCTAGTTGCGAGGAGGATTTTATGCCTGCGATATCGGTTTCCTCAATTTTTCCAATACTCACTGAAGGGTATGCAGTTGTAGAGTCGAGCGAAGTAAACCATGCACACAGTGCATGAGCCTCAGTTATATCAGGATCTATGAAGATTTGTGTATTAGGGCCCGTGGCTAATGTTGTTCCTTTGAAAGATGTAATTTTTGCTCTCTTAATTGCAAGAACTGGTCTGACTGATGTCTGTGTAGCACATAGTTCACTTAGAAGTTTGCCCTCATTGTCATTGAAAGCACCCCATAATGTTGCCTCAATACATAGTGTCGAGTTATCACTAAGTAGGACTGTGCGTTTGTGGTTGAAAGTACTATCACTTTTCCTTATAGTGGAGGGGGCAGTAATGGATAGTGCAATAGCTAGTAGGTCAATGGTGGATTTGGCGGGGGAGGAGTTGATTTCTGCTATTGTTTTGAAATAGAAAAGATATTGCGGTATGTCCATGGACTGATTTGTACTAAGCTTTACAGAGGAGTCCAAGTCTAGGATGATGTCCCAAGGAGTTGTGGAGTTGTTGTAATCTTTTTTTGCAGTCCGCAAGGTGCCTCCTTTGATTGTGTATGTTTTACCTAGTTGTATTTGGTTGTAGTAAGAAGTTGCAGCTTGGTCAAAAGAAGTCACCACTATATCTGAACTGCTTTTGTCGATAATGTCGAAGCTAAAAACCTGCCCTGTGCGTTTGTCTGTGCTATAGTTGTTTAGGTAGCCTTTTTTGATGACCCTGCCTTCAATAGTCCAAAGGCTTTGGTAAGGATTTAATGATTTTATTAGCGTGAGTTGCATGCAGTCTACAGGGCGTCCTTCATGAGTAGTTGGTGCCAAAGTATCAGTGCGGGATGTTGGCATGTGTACAGCCAGTTGGGGAGGCACAACGTTGGGGGCAATAGAGCCTGTGATGCTGGTGGTTCCTAAACAATAAAATAAAATGGAAATGAATTAGCAAATGGGGTAACGTAAAGTACGAGGGGGCATGCGCTAAACCATAAAGTGGGGTAACCAAGTTATGGTCCACATAAAGTGGTTTTTTTAGAGAATAAGCACGTAAAGATATGTACAGTGGGGAAGATGTTCATAGAACACAACAATTTTCATGCTCATTCAAAGTAAAGTACGAAACATATGTACAACAACTATAATGTATATCTCGTGATAGGAAATATATAAAACTTCTGACGACGGTTTTAAAATGGAACAAGTACAACATATTTATGCAAGTATAGGTTTATCGAGTCAGTCCTTCAAAAAGAGGTTACTGTGGGTTAGAATAAAAGAGGTGGGCATATGTATGAGCAGTGCAAAGTCGTAGTAGGGGTGAGGTAGGGGCTAAAATTATAGGGACGCAAGATAAGCATTGAATGCAGCTCTAATGGAGTGTTCCTCGCCACCAGAGTAGTACTGATCATAGCTTAGCGAATGAAGGAAAGTGTACAATGTGTCAAGCCTAAGGTACGTTGCATCTACCTTGTGCATCATGTCTAAGACAGTGGTTAAATCACTATCGAGAATCATCGCTGATGGGATGAGAGACTCTGATATCCTACCAAAAATGGTTGAGCATGTAGTTGCAACAGAAGTAGCCAAAGAATGGATAGAAGTTGCAAGCGGTGGTTGGACACTTTGTATTGAGCTTTCGTTGGTGGCTGCCTGGGTTGCATACGACTGAGGGGACCCATTTGAAGCTACCAGTTCAATAGGAGGGCTCCCGATAATGGCACCAAAGGTATCATCAGATATTGTGATAATGGATGGACTTCCATTTGGAGTGGCCATAATACCTGAAAATAGCAAGCAACTTTGTTTAGTATACATTTTTCTTCTACTAACAAGTACATAAATACATATACATTTATATGTCATGGATTTCAATAATTTGTGTAGCATTGAAGGTGGGAAAAAGAGATATTGCAGAATAATTTATGTCAGACGTAATAACAAGACATCTTGAGCTAGCATACTCCAAATCCTAGATATTTCATCTATAACATTTGGTCATTCAGAGATTGTATATCTAGAACATGCAGTATAAGTCCACATCATGTATACCCACAAGTACGTAAACACATTGAGGCCAATTGTATATTTGGTTTACCAAGTAAATGGGAGGCACTCATCTAGTAAGCCAACCTATGTCTAAGCAGGCACCTCACATCTACATATATAACAATAATGGAGCTGGTTGTAGTTTTTTTATTATTGTCTTCGGACGTCATTCATGTATAAATCTACAGTAGGAATTTTATAGGGCAACATTCATAATGGTTAGGCCAACAGTACAGAACCATGATATTTAGTGAATGTCATGCCAGCATGGAGATGTAGTCACAACAACATTTCAAAAGGAAAAATGATCTGTACATTCCTTTCAATGAGAACTGCTGAAAAATTGTAGTCATTGCAAAAAACATTATCTGATTGTCCAATTTCAGGCAACATAATTATTTAGACACTGTATGAAAGTTCTGGTTTACAACCATTTGAAGGCAGATTTAGACTTTATTTCATAGCATTATAGAGCCTTTGTCAAATACAATATTCAGAAATTGCAGTCTCTTTTTTTAGTTCACAGTAATTCTGTGGACAGTATAACTAAAACTATCCCATGAAGATGCGCCATGAAAAATAAGAAAGGAGAAAATACATAGAAAAATGGTTAGACTTTGTGCCTTAAATTTGACATGTGCATACTGTAATTATGTATGGTTAACCTTAAGTTCACACAGTTCTTTCAAGAGATGAGAAGAGGCAATTATTATGACTGTCCTAAAATGGGTTCCACATTACACTTTCTAGTCTATCATTGGAACTAATCTGAGAAATTCTAAACATTGCAAATATAACATGATGGACTCTATATGATAACTAAAATTGCAACAGAAAATCAAAATAATACCATAATGATTTTGGGTTCCAATTTACCATAGGCGAACCCCATTCAAATAAGATGAAGGGGGGCCTAGATTTACAATAGACAAAAACTCTTTCCTTGAAAGTTGTGGCAATAGCAATACATATCAAAGTGGTAGAATGGCAGAATAAGTTCAAGATCTACAATAGGATAACTCAGTATGCAAAATGAGCATGGGCTCCATATGTATTTCTGGAAAGCTTTGTTTCAAATACATTTCTATCCAAAAATCTTCCTCTCTATAAGGTTGTATTTAATTGAAAGTCCCTAATTTTTCTCTTTGTTTTAAACACAGTAATTCTGTGGACAGTCTAACTAAAACTATCCCATGACAGATGTGCCATGAAAAATAAGAAAGGAGAAAATACATAGAAAAATGGTTAGACTTTGTGCCTTAAATTTCCCATGTGCATACTGTAATTACTGTATGGATAACGACCTTAAGTTCACATAGTTCTTTCAAGAGATCGAGACGAGGTAATTATTATGATTGTCCTAAAATGGGTTCCACTTATACACTTTATGAACACTTTCTATCTATCATTGGCACTAATCTTAGTATTTTAAAGGCTGAAAATATATGCACATGATGGACTCTATATTATAGCAAACCCCCCTTGCGAACCCCCTCTATGTGCCCACCTATGTGGCACATGGCGTGAAATCCATGGAGGATAAATGCCAAAATGTGCCACTTAGGTGCTCACGTAATTAGGGTTAACAAATGAATAACATTACAAGAATTTTAACACAAAAATAGAATTTTATTATCTTTCTAAAGACAAATGGTCATTTTTTCAAAATATGTTTTACTATTTAAATAACATATGGGTTAGGACAATCGATCGTTACACATTCAACCCAATTTGAAAAGCAACAAAACTGTCAAATTTTTTTGAAAAGAGTAAAAGTACTTACTTGTGAAAAAAAAAATCAATTTCGATATAAATCTTCAGAAAGTTATTGGCATAAACATTGGTATCATTTATTTGAAAAGATTTTTACTAAATAATTAATAAAAAGATATATGTCCAAACAATATGAGAAATTTGACAGCACCTCAAAATTCAAATCTTGAACATATATCTAAAATGTCATGGTGAAAAAATAAATTTTCATTCAAAAAGCCACCCGGGGACAATCATTCCTCTTTTATAACATAAAAAAACAAATGAATAAAATTGACAAAGACCATTTTTTTGCAATTTAAAAAAAAAAACATTACATGAATTCTACACTCTAAACAAAACATTTTTGTACAGCTAGTTTTTTTATCTACAGATAAATGCAAAAAAGATGCTAAAAAGAAATTTCATGACATGATATATACCAGCATTTAGGATATATGGTTTGAAGCTGTAGTGGATATACATCAATTTAATGGAATAAGGTGTGTAGAAGATGCCATATCCTTTTAGATTAAATCCTACATATGCTGAGAATATCTTTGTGTATATCTTGGTTTGAACTTGGGTTCTCTCTTCCAGCTTGCAATCATTTTTTATGAATATTTGGTCTTTGAATATAGAGCATGTAATGGGTGCAGGGAATGGCTGAAAGAAAAATCTAGCACTGGACTTTGAATTGCAGTCCTTTAGGATGTAGGTGGATCGTATACCTCTACCCAACCTAGCACAGTAGATATTGGCAGCGAATACTTAGAGCCACACCATATTACAAACAAAACCTGGGGGAGAAGCTCGATGCCACATGTTTAGAATTAGATCTGATCCAAATGACTTTGAACATACTTATACCATGGAATATGTCACCGTTAAGATTGTGTAAACAAAGAACTAACTAATATAAAGTCACAGATCCTCTCACACTTATATTAATGATTTTGTATCAAATCTATTTGCATTTGTGTTCAAGTTTATCAGGAGGGAATCACTAAGTATTGAATTTATTATGTTGATACAACTATGGAAATGTCAGACATGTTCATTGGGCAACTCCTAAGACTTGTGATTGGATATTCATGAAATGTTGACAAGTAGTGTGATAATTGGCATTGAAGAGTGAGACGTATATAGAAAGGCCACAATGGCATAACAACAGAAAAATAATTTGCAAACCTGTTATATTTCTGAGCTGTGGTGTATATGAGGCAAGAAGGGTGTTGCAAGTGTTGGACAAAATCAATCCAGTGGAGATGGTGCAGGATGAAAACTAAAAAATGCAGGGGTGTATTTATAGACAGAGAACAGCTAGAGGGAAACAAACACATTACGGCAGCTACAATAGATCCACTACTGTTGCAACAACCACAGTTATGAGAGGAGAGTTCTAATGGCAGCTATATGTCCCCAGCAAATTGGTGGAGGTAATATCCAAAAGTTACAGGAAAAATCCAAATGTATTTATTGCAAAGCGGTGGATGTATTTATGCAGTGTGGTGCATACGTAGCATGGGAGACAAATGGGACTGTGAAGCAGGCGGCTAGGAGGGTTGGTGGAGTCCTCGTTAATGCACGGGAAATGGACTATCAAGATTTGTGAATCATTTGTTTTGGAATCCAATTCTGTCGTGCTTGCATCCGGCAATTGCTTCTCCGATATTACAATTAACAACTGTGCTTTCTTTTCTGTTTCTTCAAACAGCTATGCATACGTTCTGGTTATGGAAAACTTTAATGTTTTAATGTTTGGGAGTTAAACAATGTCCATTATTAATTAATTTCACGACAAATGTTGGTGCTGAGTCGGCTTGTTTGAAGAAGGTGCTATTAGCGGAAATTTGGTAAACGCCTTCCAGCGAAAAATTTGATGTCGGCTTAACTCTTTACGGTGGCTATAAAATCTAGTAATTTTTATAAATATATATATATAGGTTATCTGTTCATAAATATAAAAATAGGATTTCAAGTTAACTCTACCTCTCAAATAAAAAATCGCTGACTGCTAAACTCTTTTCGGTGGCTGTAAATGTAAGTAGTTTTAATACATATATCTATATTTTGTTGAAAAAACTTATATGCGGCATGTCTTTTCCTACAGTTTTTAAAAATATTCACACTGTCGTATACTATTAAAATCGCAATAAAAGGCCTGTAGCCTTTCTATTCGCAGGTCTGATTCAAGATTATGTTAAATCTAAAATCCGGCAACCTGTAAAGTTAAGCCACCAGGATTTGACACTTTCCAGCAATGTCTTCTTCAAAGTAAATGCCTCTGGCAAATTATGAACAATAAAAAATGGCCACGTGACATTTGCTTCCCATTATTTTTATGTTTTATGGACATTTGTCTTTACATGGGTGAATGGTCCAAATATAGCATTACTAAACTGTTTTGACGAGGCGTAAAAACCATTTTCCCACATCTCTAAACCCTTCAAAAACCCCTCATGCTTACCCAGACATATGATTGTATACAACGAAAATGAGCCTATTTGCAACTGTTGAAGATAAAAACCAACAATAAACTCACATTTGATTGCTATGCATAATAATGGGCTTAAGGAGCCATTGTGTGTGTTATGAGACAATGTTTAGTTCTTCTTTGTAGTATGAGAAGCAATCTTCTTTCTTTGAATTTGACAATATAAACTTGGAAATGATTAGTATTTTTTTTGTGGCTAGAGGGCCTACTTTGGACAGATTCCTCACTTTTTTAAGGTTGATCAAATGAAATTGACATTGATATAATAAGAATCGACAAAAGACAAGTGGTATTCATGATCGGGGCCTATGGGGATCATGGAAGTAATGTCAGACTTTAAAATGAGAATTCTAGACTACTAAGAATTGCGCAAGAATCGCTTAAGTGACTAGGACGTGATTCTATATATTTCTATGTGGAAATGTTGTCAGCTCACTTGGGTAATAGGGAATGAATCTAGAGGTGTTTTTGGGTCACTTGGGCGACCGACTTTGGTTTGGGAGTCATTTGGGCGATTAGAGATTGCCCTGTGTCAATTTCAATATGTCTGGAAACTATTGCAGGTTTCCTAAGTGAGTGGGAAGTGTTATGAGGAGGGATTATGGGTTGGATGGATGTAGAACTGATTCGTTTGGGTGACTAGGAATTGTTTTAGAGATTAAAGCTAAATTATCATGTAGATGAAATACCTAGGAGATTGGGAGTTGTCTTGATGAGCTACATGGCTAAACTGTTATACAACTAGGATGTGATTATGGAGTTGTGGATATGCAAGCAAGTTACCTGGGTGACTTGGGATTGTCTTGGAGGGTTGTGAGGATTTATGCGAGTGTCAAGATGAGTTATGTGAATGCAAATTGAATAGGGGTCACCTGGGCAAATGGTAGATGGATCTGGAGCCCTACAAGAGCCCCAAAATGGTGTTGAGATTAATAGTGTGATGCAAAAACATAGTTAGGTCGTATATGTAGTGCCCCCTTCGTGTTCATGCTATCGTCAATCCCTGTGTGTCGTGGGGATCGGGATAACCCTATCTTAGTTGTCAAATAAATGTGTTTAAATCCCTTTCCCAAGCACTGCGAGATGGTTTTTGAATGTTGGGCTCGTGTCGGGGTGTCATTTTGACCACCGACGGAGTGATCATAAATAAAATTGGCAATGAAATAAATTTAAAGTATTGTGTTGATAAAATAATAAGGGTAACATTGAAGTTTTCCTTCGCGGACTAAGTGTATCTTCATGTCTTCGATCCTTGAGATGATGACTATACGCACCCAAATTTGCATGTGCTACATTGTCAGAAAACGGTTCAAAGGTCCCCAATGATGATACATATCTTTTCCAAAGGTGTTCAAGCTCCTAAACCTCTTTGTAGCTTATATTTGTAGCCCAATTTACCTTACTTAGCCATTTCCTGCTTTTCTGTAGCTTCCCGCATCAATTTTCACTTAGTTTTGGCCTTTAGTTACAGGACCGCCACCCTACCTGAGCGGCAGTCCTGTAACCGCTGCCCTGTGCAGGGCAGTGGTCTTGTGCATATTTTCTAGAATTCTTTGTGTGTGAATTAGACGTGTGTTGCTTCACTTAAGCTCACTTCTAGACCGCATTTCTCAATCATTTCAGCTGATTTTAAGCCTGGCTGACTTGTGGCAATCTCCTCTTTCACTTGTAATTGTTGATTGATTGTTTAACTTCCCTTCATGTGTTGATGTGGCACCCCATGGCTGCCAAGTGTGATAGTGCACAACCCAACCAACTTTCTATAAAACCACCGCTTCTTCTGAAGCAAAAGGTTGTAGAATTTTGTTGTGTATTGCTTTGTTATGCTACTATAATACTACTAGAGATTACACAATCAAGCTTTGTTCACTTGCATTGTTCTTCCTCTTCTTGCATTGCCACCAGATTACCCAGTAAGCCATTACTTGCTCCAACACCTTCTTCTAGCTTCCTCTGGATTCCCAACTCTCCCTGGACTCACATGGACACCGAAGATCATGAAAGAATTTTGAGGGGACACAAAAGCACACAACAACTGGATTGCCACAGAACTGTAATTTCCAGGTTAGGGTTGTAATGGGGTTTCATCATTTCTTTAATCGTTTATTTGTGAAATTTGTATGCAAAATATCTACTATAGTAGAAAATATATTTCCATTTTCATTATTGCAATCATTGAATAGCTACAGTAAATCATTTCCTTCAACAAAGCTTTCTTGGGATAGATAGCTTCTTTTGTCTATCTCTATAGATTTGCAAAGAGATGATTATGGAAGAAAGCTTTTGTGTTAATTTAGAAATCAAATAGAAGTATCAACCCATACAAAAAGTCCTTCATAAAAGCCTTCTTTACTTTTATCAAGGAAGTTGCAGGGGAAGAAATGCTTCTGAGAATCTCTGATTTCTTCCCGTGCCTCTGAGGAAAAGTAGAAGATTTTAGTTAATATCCATAGTTTAGAGAATATTTAATTGTTTAGAATAGATTAATATTCTTTTGCACAGATAGTCAACTACATCCAGTTGTCTGTTTGTTTTAAGATCTGTTAATTAGATTAGAATTTTTTCGTTTCTTCATTTAATTTAGAAAGTTCTGGTAAAGCACAAAAAGATTTCTTTTAATTAGATTAGTTGTTGTATATCGATTCATTTTCCTTATCTTACAAAATACAAAAACATAGTGTAGTCTTTGCTTATTTAGATTAGATTGTTATTTGCTTTTATTAGATTAAAACGTTTCAAATGCACATATGACCAGGGTAAGTGCAACAAGTTGGGGGGCCAAAAAGCAGACATGAAAACCTAAAATTTCTGAACCTAAAACTGCGATTGCAGTTATAAACCATGATCACGGTCCTCTGAGACAAAAATAACAGACTTGTGATCCCTCATTTTCTGCCATTTTCCCCTGCGAACCGTGATTTCTCCCCCACTGTTGGCACTCGTGCTTTGAATACCACTTACAAATTTCTCTTTGGACTTCTGGATCATGAAATTTTCAATGATGATGCCAAGACGAAGAGGTAAGCACTTGATTTTGATCAAATTTCTTTCATTTTAGGTTTCTTTTGTGATTTTCATGGGTTTTTCAATTTTTTATTTATGTATACAATTTCTTTGTTTTGTCAGTTGTTCAACAAGCTTGTAATCCTCCAAACCATCCAAATATTCTTCAAAACCCTCCAAACATTCCTCAAAACCCCCCTCTGAATGTAGATCTACCTCTTGTGGCTCCTTATGTCCCCACATAACCAACATGAACACAAACTGATATTGTTGGAAGAATCTGACAAAATAAAATTGCCATTGAGAACCTTATTCAGACAATAAGACAAAATCATGCCACAAATCCATCCCACATGACTTTAGCCAACACATTGCAAACATTGATTAGCGAAGTTGACTTCGCAACTAGCCAAATAGACAGATGGAATACCTTAAGAGCTGATTGTAGGCGGTGGTATGCAAATAAATTATTCCATGTGGCCATAAAAGACAAAAAAATTACAAAAGGATGCATTTGTGCATTATTTACTAACCCGAGAACCAATGCCCCCCCGTGACTACTTGCAAACGGTTCCCAATCCATTAGTGCCATGATGACCGAATCAAGAATTGTTTTTGGGACTGATGGTGGATGGTTTTTGATTATCCACCATGCAACAACAATGAGGTTCCTCTCTATTTTTTAAAGAAATTGTATTGTGAGTTTGTGACTTGATGAGGTCCTAAATTATTTTGAATTTTCTGAGTTTTACGGGCGAGGAGGTGGCTCTGCACATAGTAGACCAAGTGCACGTGTTGGTCAACCTAGGATCCCCTATGCCCCAAAACCCCCACTTCCTTCAATTATCCCTCCTTCAGTGAAGGAGGTTGTGAAGATTGACACACTACATGCATTGAGGGAGCTCACTGACACTCTGACCCAACATAGTACTCAGATTGTATCTGTTGATGTTGGTAGAGGCACCAGTTCTAGCACACCACACCATTGTGGATCATGTGGTGCCGTATGCATTGCAGGTGAGACATCATTTGTTGGATCAGTGGATCTATTTTTCTAGATGAGATGATGGCAGATTTTTTGGAACTGGTGCAAATGATCCTGGTCTTTCACAGGTAAATGTCAAATAAATATAATATATATACAATAGTTTATTTCATTTGAGATTTTAATATATATGTATTTGATTATGTCATACATATATGTAAAAACTAATATTTTTTTGATTTTAAACAACAAGAGTTGGTGAAGGACACATCCGACGTCGACAAGCTAGCTACTATAGTTGGGCATGTTACAGATGTAAGTTTCAAGTTACTTACATTTCAAAGTTTATTTGATTACACATTTATTATTAAATACACATTAATACTCATGTATAGTGTTTCATGTATACATGTACATATTAATATGTTTGTCTTTTATACGCAAGAGCCTGGTGGGTCATCATGTACTCTGGGCACTGAGGTGGCTCTGCACTGAGTAGACCAGGTGCATGCGTTGGTCAACCTAGGATCCACCATGCCCCAAAACCCCCACTGCCATCAGTTATCCCTCCTATAGTGAAGGAGGTTGTGGAGATTGACACACTACATGTATTGAGGGAGCTCACTGACACTCTGACCCAGCGTAGTACCCAGATTACATCTGATGATGTTGGTGCATGTGTCAATTCTAGCATACCACACCACTGCGGATCATGTGGTGCCATATGCACTACAGATGAGATATCGTTTGTTAGATCAGTGGATCTTTTTTCTCTAGATGAGACGATGGCAGATGTTTTTGGAACTAGTACAAATGATCCTGGTCTTTCATAAGTAAATGTCAAATAAATATAATATATATACAATAGTTTATTTTATTTGAGATTTTAATATATATGTATCTGATTACATCATACATACATGTAAAAACTAATATTTTTTTATTTTAAACAGCAAGAGTCATTGAAGGACACATCTGGCATCGACATGCTAGCTCCTGCAGTTAGGCGTGTTACAGACGTAACTTTCAAGTTACTTATATTTCAAAGTTCATTTGATTGCACATTTATTATTAAATACACATTAATGTTTAGTGTATAGTGTTTCACGTGTACATGTACATATTAATATGTTTGTCTTTTATATGCAGAAGCTTGACGGGTCATCATTTGCTCTGGGAACTGAGGTGGCTCTGCACTGAGTAGACCAGGTGCACGTGGTGGTCACCCTAGGATCCCCCATACCCCAAAACTCCCACTTCTTTCAGTTATCCCTCCTACAGTGAAGGAGGTTGTGGAGATTGACACACTACATGCATTAAGGGAGCTCGCTGACACTCTGACCCAACATAGTATGCAGATTACATTTAGTAATGTTGGTGGAGGCACCAGTTCTAGCACACCACACCACTATACATCATGTGGTGTCCTATGCACTGTATGCGAGATATCATTTCTTTGGATCAGTGAATCTCTTTTCTCTAGATGAGATGATGGTAGATGTTTTTGGAACTGGTGCAAATGATCTTAGTCTTTCACAAGTAAATTTCAAATAAATATAATATATATACAATAGTTTATTTCATTTGAGATTTTAATATATATGTATTTGATTGCATCATACATACATGTAAAAACTAATATTTTTTTAAATTTTAAATAACAAGAGAGCCGGTGAAGGACACATCTGACGTGTTACAGACGTAAGTTTCAAGTTACTTACATTTCAAAGTTAATTTGATTGCACGTTTATTATTAAATACACATTAATGTTTTTTTATAGTGTTTCATGTGTACATGTACATATTAATATGTTTTTCTTTTATACGCAGGATCCTAACGGGTCATCATTTTATCTTGGGCACTGAGGCTACTGGAATACCTCACATGACTTTTACGCAGGTTAGTTTCTCTTTACACGTTGTTTCTAATTGTGGAATTCTCTAGTAGTTTGCAATCTCATAACTCTAGCCAGTAAATTTGATCATAAAATTAAGCTCTTATGATGCAAGGGTTAAGTAAACACTCTCCTAGACATACAAATTCTCCTTTTATCATGATCATGGACACTTACCTCTATGCTAGACATGTTTCTAGAGCACTCCATCTCTAATGTTTTCTCCATCATCCCTTTCCTCCGAGGATCTCTTTTATCTTCTTAGTCAATGTACATGCATAACTGACCTTTCCAACATTGTTAGTTCTATGCATTCGTTATTAACCCTCTTCTCTCTAAACAAACAAAGATATGACAATATGGGATGAGTTACCTACACTTCTAAATATATCATGGATCATGTGGTTCATGTTTATCACCAATACTCCCTATGAAATTCTATACACCCAATCTCATATTATATTTGTTATTCATCAAGTTTCTCTATATTTGCATTCTCATGTACAATGGATATAACTTGGTGAGGCCTAGAACCAAGTTCTACATACCAAATACATTCCACATATTTAATGAATTATTTCTTGAATATTAATACAGGGGTTATGCTTGAACTTGGGCTTTAACTATTTTGCTTTAAAGTTTACTATTCATAATGGTTGTTTCACAATATCAAAGAGCTTAAACTTGCTCAAATGACCAACCTATACCTACCCCTGCCTAGAGGATCTCCCTTTTGAGGTTCAATAGCACCATTTGTATGCTCCAAACACCTTGAGGTCCAATGATACCTAATACATGCTCATAACAACTAGAAGGGATTTCTTAATATCAACTGATCAGGGGTGATCACTGAATTCTCAAAGCTAGTGTCTAATAGATGTACAAGTCTTTTGAAAGGAACGATAAGAATATTGTTGCAAGCCGCGATCTTAGATCTATAATTATAACACCACATTATATTTGCAAAGAATGGATGCTCAATGCATTACAATAGAATGACTTGAATTATTCAATAAGAAAGATGTATATAGGAGGAGGGAAGTCTACAACCTTCAATCAAGAACTCCCACTAAATGTTCTAGTAGTTAGTTAACTCCAAAAGACTAGTAAGCTAACTCAACATCTGATGGAGCTAACTCAACTAGTAATGGAGTGTGTCACAAGTGTAAGAATTATCTTC
Organism: Taxus chinensis; assembly: GCA_019776745.2. Lineage (NCBI taxonomy): Eukaryota > Viridiplantae > Streptophyta > Pinopsida > Cupressales > Taxaceae > Taxus > Taxus chinensis. The sequence continues at coordinate 752,610,374 of CM034153.1, forward strand.
ACTAACATCTGTTACATTCACATGAAGGATCACCATTTCTAGCTATAAAGTCCACTTTTGAGGTTCTTAGCAAACATACCTCTCTTCATAATGGATTCCTTCTTCATATGCAGTCACAAGACTTCCTCCACCTAGTTAAGGTGTTAAAGATTCATCAAATTTAAACCTTTAGACTCCCTGATGAATACTCAAGCAATGAACTTTAATTATGTATTCTTGTAGTAATTCTGCCCCTAGGTATCTCAAGGTTCTTAAATACCCAATAACAAGGTCTTGAATGGAATTAGAAGGTTCCAAAGCATACCAACTTTTCAACAAACCTTTCTCATCATGATTCAAGTTTCCATGATCCTTCATGTGTTGTTCTATAGTTAAATTAGCCAACTCAAACTTTCTAATAACCCTTTTTGTGAATTAATAGTGTCATATACAGTCAAGATTTCATTCAACTGATGGAATTTTATTTATCCCTACACCCATAAGATCATTCAGACATCTCTTTAATACCTAATATCACCTTCATACCTAGTCTAAGATCATGATTTATCAAATTATTGTGAGAAGCCTGACTTTTGCCTTCATTTATGTACATTGTACTTTTATTAGGTTGCTCGAAATAACTGTTAGATATAAATTTCACTACACTGTATCAATCACCACAAAATCTTGGGGTCTTGATAATTCATGCACAAACATAGATAATTTGAAATTTCTATCAAGATTCATGCCGTACAATCAAAATTTACACAAATCCCTGGATAGAGCCTGAGAACCTACAATTTACTCTAAAAACCAAATTATGTAATTTCAAGACACATAATAATTATGATTGTGATCTACATCACCTGTATGACATTTCCATATTAATAGTCAAGAGATATTATGAAAATAAATAGGACTAATTATCCTTCTCTACTTTATCATAAGGTGTTTAGACTCTTGGTTCAGTCATACACTTGCAATCTTACATAACTCTCTATTTTAGGCCTTATTGCTACTAGTCCTCTTCTCATGGTAATACTCATTACTACAGTTTTCAATTAATGTTGATCTACATGTTTTTTGTACAGCTTATGACTACCAGAGAGACTCCTCCCTATATGCAAACTATGGAGGTTGATGTAGATGTTGTCATAGTGTCTGTAGATCCACTAACTCAGGTACAATTTTTCAAATTTGTTAAATTTTGGTCGAATGTTTTCTTACTACTTAACTACAATATCAAATTGTACATGAAATATTTAATTTGAAATATTTTTTTGTATGTAGCCTACTTCTCATGAGTCTACCGTTGACCCTGCAGCATGTCAACGACAAATTGATAGGGATTATGAGATTGTGGTAAGATTTCACTTGCATTAAAAATTCTAAGTTTCTAAATTTTGAATGTATTTTAAAAAATTGGGAGTTAAAAAATTGATGTTTATGAATGTGTAGGCTAAGGTTGCAAGCCAGCTTAGAGACGCCTAGGACCACATGGATGAAATCCGTAGTGGCATCTCTTTCCACTACATCCACAGGTCGTGGACATGCTTCTTATAGCAGGGAAAAAAGAGGGAATATGTTTATGATTAGATTCATAGGACCCATGTATAGATATATATGACATCTGGTTTTAGTTCATTATTCTTCATAGTCCATGTATACAGCCTTATGCGACTGCATGTGGTCCTATATGTATGGCACACTTAGTTTGATACATTATATCCATGTTGGTTTTCATAACCATATTATTTTTATGTTTGATTTGATTTGATGGCCTTGATTATGTGACCATTATCCATATGATATTTTAGATATCATGATGTTATGTTATTCTTATGATATATGATATATGATGTTATGTTATATAATGGTTTTGAAGGTTCTTGGGTGCAAGGTCATTTTTTGTTCAAAAGATTCAAGTGTGGAGTTATATCAATTTTATTATTTAAGCACGTGGTTAACACACTCCAAAGTGGGACAAAATGTACACAATTAAAAATGGTCTTGAGGGATTTATTACAAGTCATTTTATATGTTTTTAGTGTACTTATGATTTATTTATTAAGTATTAGTCCAAATTAAGTGTTATTGATGCGTGTAACAATAAGGTCCTAATTTGAATTCACTTATTTAAAAAAATACATAAACATTGTAGTTTAGTTGGCACAAGATATGCAAAAAATATTCTTAGCACTATATTGTGTATTTACATGCTTTAAAAAGAGATCAAACAATCATTAGAGTATTTACATGGTAATGTGTTTACCTTGTTGCAATCTCATTGATGCAATCCAAGTAGTGAGAAGTCATGCCTAGGGACATCGTGGGAGTGAAATTCCACTGTCAACGCATCTGTGTTGGGGGGATATATGCCTTTGGGTGCTATGGCAGGCTCCAGGGAGGCCTAGTTCGGAGTTGGACCACTTGATCCGGAACCAAGAACCCCTTCCCTATTCATCCCAATTCACGTTTTCAGCGGAAAATTTTGATGATCACAACTTGGCGCTCAATCATCCAAAATGATAACTGTCTAAACCAAAATCTTGAGCAAAGGATGCCTGTAATTACACCCAAGAATATAGGGTCGTGGCATTCCTTGAGCCTTCGTGGCATAATTGTTTGCAAACTGCCTTTTCTAGGCAGTCCTAGGAAATGAACGAAGCCAAGTAATGAGAAGTCATGCCTCGAGACGTCATGGCACCAAACCAATGGCATAAAAACATGTCTGGGTGGCTAAGTAAACACTATAGGAGACGTCATTTTTGTGTGGGACAATGTCATTACTTCTGGGCTACTTCGTTCGGGCGTAGTCCCTTAAGAGCCCAGAGACCAAAAAACCGTACAACTTCGACGGGTGATTAATCAGTATTTGTGGCACCTAAAGACATCTCGTCAAATCCTACACCTCGATGTATAGGGACCCTGTAAAATATTTTGTCTCAGTTTTTTCCGTCCCCAATCGGTGCTCTCACTGCCCTATTGTTTGCAAACGCGCCAAATAGTGCAATTTGAGCCAATGTAAGGTTATCAAATGACTATGTTTTGAAAACGGTGGGTCATTGGCACCAAGCATACCATGACTAACATGTCTGGGTGGCCAAGTACACATGCTAGGGGAGGTTTCATTTTGGTGTGGGAAAATGTCATTGCTTCTAGAGGTACTTCATTCAGATGTAGTCCCTTAAGAGCCCACAGATCAAAAAATCGTATAACTTTGATGGGTGATTACTTGGTCTCTGTAGCACCTAGATATATATCATTAATATCCTAAACCTTCCATCATAGGGACCCTGTACAATAGCCTATGTCTTATTTTTTTCCTTCTCCAATCGGTGCTCTCATTACCCTATTGTTTGTAAACACGCTAAATAGTAGCAGTTTGAGTTAGTGTAAGGCTGTCAAATGTTATATGTTGCAAAAAATAGCTCATGGGACCTAATTTACTACATGCCAACATGTCCTGGCAAGTGTAAACGCTAGGAAAAGGTGTCATTTTAGTCTGGGACAATGTCATTGCTTCCAGGCTACTTCATTCGGGTGTAGTCCCTTAAGAGCCATGAGACCAAAAAACTGTACAACTTTGACGGGTGATTACTCAGTCTCCATGACACCTAGATATATCTCATTAGATCCTAAAGCTCGGTATATGGAGGGACTCTAAAATATTTTATCTCAGTTTTTTCCATCTCCAATTGGTGCTCTTGTTGCCCTATTGTTTGCAAACACGTAAATAGTGTAGTTTGAGTCAGTGTAAGGCTATCAAATGCTATATTTTTGCAAATGGTGGCTTGTGGGACCAAACCAACCATGACCAACACATCTAAATGTTTAGGTAAATGCTAGGGGAGGTTTCATTTCAGTGTGGGAAAATTTGTTGCTTCCAAGTTACTTCATTCTAGCGTAGTCCCTTAAGAGCCCTGAGACCAAAAAATTGTATAACTTCAACGTGTGATTACTCGGTCTCCGTGGCACCTTGAGATGTATCTCGTTAGATCATAAACCTCCACATAGGGACCCTCTACAATATATTATCTCAGTTTTTTCCATCTCTAATCGGTGCTCTCGTTGCCCTATTGTTTATAAACACGCTAAATAGTGCAATTTGAGTTAGTGTAAGGTTGTCAAACATTATATTTTGCAAACGGAAGCTTGTGGGACCAAACCGACTGTGCCAAAATGTTCAAGTGTTTAGGTAAATGCTAGAGGAAGTGTCATTTTGGTGTAGGACAATGTCGTTGCTTTCGGGCTACTTCGTTCGGGCGTAGTCCTTTAAGAGCCCTGAGACCAAAAAATCGTATAAATTCGACAGGTGATTACTTGGTCTCCGTGGCACATAGAGATGTCTCGTCAGATCCTAAACCTCCACATAGGGACTTTTTACAATATCTTGTCTCATTTTTTTCCATCTCCAATCAATACTCTCAATGCCATATTGTTTGCAAGTACGTGTTAAATAGTGTAATTTGAGTCGGTGTAAGGTTGTCAAATGTTATATTTTGCAAACGGAAGCTCATGGGACCAAATCAAATGTGCCAAAAATGTTTAAATGGCCAGGTAAATGCTAGCAGAGGTTTCATTTTGGTGCAGGACAATGACGTTGCTTCCGAGGCTACTTCGTTCAGGCATAGTCCCTTAAGAGCCCAGAGACCAAAAAATTGTATAACTTCGATGGGTGATTACTCGGTCTCCGTGGCACCTAGAGACGTATCTTTATATCCTAAACCTCTGCATAGGGACCCTCTATAATAGTCTATCTCAGTTTTTTCCATCTCTAATCGGTGTTCTTGTTTCCCTATTGTTTGCAAACGCATCAAATAGTGTAGTTTGAGTCAGTGTAAGGCTATCAAATGTTATATTTTGCAAACGGAAACACTCAAATGGGACCAAACCGGTTGTGCACATACATAGAGGATGGCCTGGTGTAAATGCTTGGGGATAGCATATTTTTGGTTCCTTACACTCTCCTTGCTTAGACGAGATTACCTCCTCCGGAGTCAAGAATCCCCTCCACGTAGGGTACATAAACCATTGTTAGTTGTTTCTCTTTACTTGTAAAACAATGAAATGCTTCTCTTAGCTTTGAGAATATAAAATTCTCTACTAACAGTTTCAACCACGTGAAGGTGGAAGATTTTCTGACACCACTAACTTGCATAAAAGTGTTAGTTAAAGAAATTTAAGTTGAATCAAAACCATACTAGATATATACAAAATACACAAATTTAATAAAATATATGAACTTGAATTTAATTGAAAAATTTAAACATTTCAAAGAAATTATATATAGCAGAAGAGCATGTAAATTCATTCCAATGAACCATCAGGACGTGAAAGTGGAAGCTTTTCTGGCACCACTAACCTGCAGAAAAGTGTTAGTCAAAGAAATTTAAGTTGAAACAAAACCATACGTAGATATATATAAAATACACAAATTTAATAAAATATATGAACTTGAATGATCTATTTGACAAATTTAAACACTTCAAAGAAATTATATATACCAGAAGAGCATGTAAATTCATTCCAATGAACCATCAGGATGTGAAGGTGGAAGCTTTTCTGGCACCACTAACCTGCATAAAAGTGTTAGTCAAAGAAATTTAAGTTGAATCAAAACCTTACTAGATATATACAAAATACACAAATTTAATAAAATATATGAACTTGAATCTAGTTGACAAATTTAAACACTTAAAAGAAATTATATGTACCATACGAGCAGTAAATTCATTCTAATGAACCATCAGGATCATATCTACTCTGAATAGAGGACATGATTGCTTCATGATCTGACTCTGAACCTTCCAAAGAATCTTGTTATTAGGTCTTCCTCGATATCTATACAGCTGAATATTTGTCACTAGAAATAGATGCATGAATATAAGAGTATTTTTATTTTTGTCTCAAAGTCTTCAAACACCCAAACAGAGGAATTTTTTAATGGATATCATCGAAGCCAAGTTCCAATAACTACCATTGACCTTGTAGGGTACTCAATATCTTCGCCATCTATAACAAGAGAAGTAAACTTCTTTCTTTCCTCAATACAATGACATAAGAAATAGTATGCTCCTTCTTCATTGTCTTCTGTCGCAATAACTGCAAACACATGTCCTACAAAAAAATCAAGGTTTCAACTCAAATTTAAATTACATATTAATTTCAATGGACATAACTCAATACAAAAATTGTAAATAACCATTTACCTTGTCGCACCAAAATTGAAATGTCATCAAATTCCTTGGATGTTGCAACATCATCTAGAGAAACAAGTTGTAATGCCTGTGGAGGTTGATAACTACGAAGCAGAGTTAGAGACCTACAAATCCATCCATCCACCCATTCTTGTGAATCACACTCAATAGTGACAAATTCAATACAAGATGCACAAAAACATGCCATTTTTTTTGTCCATGTGGCCCACAAAGTAGCATCTGAGCTACAAAATGAGTGCCGATCACTAGACCTTGTGAGTGTCATACAATCCCCGTAGTTAGCAATTTTTTGTTCCTCTATCAACCAAAAATATCTACGAACTATGAAATTTTCTTGAGAACCTCGGGTCATGTGTTTGTCAATACACCATTCCACTATGCTCTTTGCATCTTTTAATTTATAAGCATCTTTGTACTTCAACTCTTCTCTTGGAGAGATATTTTCACACATGCCCCTGCACCGTCATGCTCTCCTTTTCCATGTCCATCCTCAATGAAACTCTAAATATGTTGCACACCCATCTTGACATGCATCCTCATCATCCAATAAAACATTCATGCATTCTTAAACTGAGACGTGCAATTATTTGACCATATATAATGTTGATTGAAGTGGATGTCCCTATCAGACAAGTTTCCATAAAATAACTGGAAACACCCTTGCAAAAATTTAGTAGAATGAGTACGATCATCACTGATATAAAAGTGGTACTCTCTTAAAAAATTGATCATTATTTGTACTATCAGGAGAATGTATAAATGTTATATGCACAAAAATGGCAACATGTACTAAGTTGTAATATTGCGATTGAACCTCCATTTGTGGTTGCAACATGTAATTCTCTGCAAAATCGACCACTAAAACAATAGTACTAATAGTAAATGTGTCCTTGCATATCTTAACTATTCATCCAACCATCGTGCTCTATGTGTATGCCTAGAATACTCATAAACAAGTTCCATCCTTAAATTTTCTCATAAATTGAAAAATAAGCATATGTTCTGTAACTAGCTCACACCATTTAGAATCATTTCCGACCTTCAATTGGTATGGTAATGTTTTATATTTATCAAACTTGACTAAATTATGTCTTACGGCACCTCTAATTTTCTCATGGATACAACTTTCCAATTTAGGTAATTCGTTGCACATACCACGAATTGCCATCTAAAAAATCCCGACTATAAAATGTTTTTCCAAATTCTCTTTCAAAAAATATCATAGGAATGAAATCCTTGGAAGATATTGGTAGAACTTGAACACCACATTCTGGTAACGTAGTTTCAGACTGAAAATTAGAATGAATACATAAAATTTTAGAATAATGCATCACAAATTCAACATGTTGGCCTATAGTAACAAGTGGTGTGAGTGTGGTTGATTTTAACATATAACGGTTTCAACATTTCAAAAAAATATTGACTAATTTTAATTTCTAGATGCACCTGTTTAAACTTACAAAAAAAATGAGTTTTTGTCATATCTAAGAAATGCTTTGGATGTGATTCGTGATTAGTACAACCAACTCTTCATTTTACAACATCTCTTGTATTAAGTGAAACTCTAGTGTTATCATGACAAAATTGAATAAAAAATTCTCTTATAGCATCAGATATATCGTTGTCTTTACGCAGTGCTCTAGAAGAAAATGCCCAAAAAATAGTGTTATTGAGTTATTGAAGGATATTACACCTTTAAATTGCTTTCATTATAGTTTTTGATTAACTTTCAACATTTGATTTATTTTCCTAATCAAACATTATTTTTTTGTTGATTCACTTACAACACTAGTAACAAGTACATGACGCACAACATTACTATCCCTTATGCATCTCTTGACACCCACAGTGCGATATGCATCATGAAGGGTTTCAACAATTGTATCTAGGTTCTACCACGTATATTAGATGTTATCAATCCTAAGGTGCTTAAAATAGGTATCATTTTATTCAATTTCATCAAACTAACCAACAACTGACATATTTGGGAATCATTTAAAATTTCAAAATGATTATCCCAAATTTCAGTGGCTTTTCTTTTTGCTTTGTAATTCAAAAAGTTTGTCATACCTTGGTTTCAAAATGTTCTCATCAATTTCAATAAAATAATTAGGTCTCTTAAGTAAAATCTTAGGAGGTGTTTTTGTCAAATTTTACTTGTCTATGGTTTCAACCTGAATTTCTTGATTCACATTTTCATTGCCTCCTTCAATTTCAACATCAACTACATCACGATTATTTATGTCATTTTCAACATTGACAGTAAAAACATTTTTACCACGAGTATTTAATTCATCTTCAACATTAACAGTAGAAACATTACTTGGTTCCTCATTGCTTACAATAGTAGAGGTTGAAGATGAACATCTTCTTGATTCACGAAGCTTCCACATTCTCTCAACATCTTGAAATATTTGTGTGTCTAATTCATCGGGTGTTTTTTTACTTATTGATTTCATTTTTTGAATTTGTTTATTGTCTCATATGATATTTTACTTCCGATGATAAGAAAAATGTGCAGAAATCGACAAAATTTCACAGTAAGGTCACACATTAAAAATCACATGGTAAATCAAACATTGGAATTTATGTAAATATGATTTAATAACCATGATCGCAGTTTATAAACTACTTTCGCAGTTTTTAAAGCGTGATCGCGGTTCTATTATATAAATTGCTATCGTGGTTCTTTCTGTATCATCAAATCTGACCCTTAAGGATCGGGAAATATTTGTTTTTCCCAAACCAAAGCTATGTGAGGTCATTATGATGTGTGAAAGTCCAAAACTTTAAATTTTCTCTTCCGCAGACTTGAACTATGCCGAAAAAGTAAAAACATGTCACAAAAATGGTACCATCGCATAGGGGAGACTATTAGCTTCGTATAAATATTGATATTAAATTGAATAGAATTAGATAATTATCATTTTATAAATTTTTACTGATAGTAGGTATTTAAGACATTTTTTTCTGTGAATGTTCATGTCTACGTTTAAGACTGCAACTTTTGTTTCACTTGTCAGAATGTGATAAAACCTATACCATCCCAAGTGTGGTGAAATTCTACACACATTAAAAAAAAAGTATTTGATTTTGATATTTTTTGATATAGTTATGGCAAGTAAACGTAAAGTGCTCCGTTTTCTAAAAAAATTTAGACCGCTTTCATGGAAAAAATCATTAAAAAATATCGCTCGAAAAAATGTTAAATAAAATCCATCCCAAGATAAACAGTAGCATCTAACGTTTCACGAAAGGAAAAAAAATAACAAGATTTGGTCATCCAAATTGTGGGAAAACGAACTACAATCTTATAGGTTTTTTAAAAAAAAAAACCAAGTCATAGAATTTTGAGAGTTTAATATAGAGGAACTTGTCTGTTTTTTTTTAAATAGTAGTTTAGAAACTAGATTCCGTATGCTATAATTCATATTTATATGACTTTTTCTAATTTTGTGTGTGCATATTTCTAATAATCCCTACAAGTTGATATTTTGTTGTTTTTTGCAATATGAAGTCCACTTATGACCCCTTTTTAGTCCCCTAACTTGTTGCACTTACCCACCATCACTAGACCACAACCAGAGAGGGTTTACGGTTTTGATCCCAGGTTTCCACAACCGAACGGACCCAAAGACCAAATATATTTAGATATCGGATTATGAACACAAGTGTTTAAATCATCCCCACACATACCAAATGTTATTAGGCAATTAAAAGTTCTAAAATGAGACGCTTATAGAGCTTTCACATTCGGAGCTAAACCAGCTAATCACCCATAGAACGAGTGGAACCACACCTCTCTCATTATTCCATGACCTTGTCTGGAAATCATTACAAGGTCGCATTTGGTTTCCCACGTATTCCACAACCATTAGAGGGTATTTCTATGGAGCTGGATATTGATTGGATTATTCGCATATCAATCCTTTCAGATCCATCCATTAGACCTTTTTAGGTTAGAGGTTCCTTTCTTTCCCTTGACAAGAAGATCTTGATATTGCACATTGAGGACATTAGGTTGCCTTGATACTTTCATCCATATCACATATTCACCACATTGCACTATCCATTTCCATTCATTATTTCTACATCGGCTATCTTAGTATGACCTCGGAATGTCAAGTGTGATTGAAGGTCGTGTGTCGATTTTCATTCGTACAATGATGTCTTCTTGCAATTAATTCATCTCGAGAGCATTTTTGAGGTTCAATTTTGAAATATGTACATCTCTTTTAAAACTTTAATGTTGATCTCACTAAATCAAATTACAAATAATATTAGATCCAATCCACATAACCTTCAAATAAAGATAATTGGACTAGTTTTAGTTTAAATGATAAATTTGGCTCTATCAAAGATATTTTAGTTCAAAAGTATGGAACTAAAGTCAAAGACTACATTGAAATGGAGGGAAATAGAAAAAGATGGAAGTAACTTAAGGTGGAGATGAATGAGCCAAATTCCATAATTTCCTCACTCCAAAAGCATCTAGATGTCATCCCTTTGAATCAAAGTAATGTAAAATATGAGCTTGTTTGGAATAATTCATTTGATGGAGAATACATTGTCAAATCAGGATACAATTCCTTTTTTGAAAATCTCCATTGTGATTTTAAATGGACCAGAATTTGGTTGCCTAAACTAACTCCCAAAGTCAATTTCTTCTTTTGGCTTGCCCTCAGAGGAAGAATTCTCACGAATAAAAATTTAATCAAGAGAGGTTTTATCATGCAAAACATGTGTTGCATATGTAAAAAGGAGGCCGAGGACATCAAACACCTTCTATTACATTGTGAGTTTGCTTCAAAGATCTGGAGTTATACTTTTTCAAAGCTCAATATCTGTTGGACATTGCCAAAGGAATTTTCTCAAACTTGGGAACAATGAGACCCCCATACAGTCATTGCATATTTAGGAGATTATGGAAACTAACTTTACCTCATATAATATGGAGAATTTGGAAAGTCAGGAATGATATAATATTCAGAAACAACAGACAGATCTGTAAAAAAAGCCTCAATAAGATTGGTAATGCAGTCAAAGATAATATTGAAAGATTTAAACCTCCCAAGAACAAGAAATATCCTAAAAATGATAATTGGACTAGTTTCAGTTTCAGTTTCAATTTTAAAACTTTACTGTTGAAATTTGAAATTTCAGTTTCAGTTTTAGTTTCGAGGTTCAATTTTGAAATATGTACATGTCTTTTAAAACTTTAATGTTGATCTCACTAAATCACATCATGGATAATATTAGATCCAATCCACATAACCTTCAAATAAAGATAATTGGACTAGTTTCAATTTAAATGATAAATTTGGCTCTATCAAAGATATTTTAGTTCAAAAGTATGGAACTAAAGTCAAAGACTACATTGAAATTGAGGAAAATAGAAAAATATGGAAGCAACTTAAGGTGGAGATGAATGAGCCAAATTCCATAATTTCCTCACTCCAAGAGAAGCTAGATATCATCCCACTGAGTCAAAGTAATGTAAAGGATGAGCTTGTTTGGAATAATTCATTTGATGGAGAATACACTATCAAATCAGGATACAATTACTTTTTTTGAAAATCTCCATTGTGATTTTAAATGGACCAGAATTTGGTTTCTTGAACTAACTCCCAATGTCAATTTCTTCTTTTGTCTTGTCCTCAAAGGAAGAATTCTCACGAATGACAATTTAATCAAGAGAGGTTTTATCATGCAAAACATGTGTTGCATATGTAAAAAGGAGGTTGAGGACATCAAACACCTTCTATTACATTGTGAGTTTACTTCAAATATCTGGAGTTATACTTTTTCAAAGTTCAATATTTGTTGGATATTGCCAAAGGAATTTTCTCAAACTTGGGAACAATAGGACCCCCCATACAGTCATTGCATAATTAGGAGATTATGGGAACTGTCTTTGCCTCATATAATATGTAGAATTTGGAAAGTCGGGAATGATATAATATTCAGAAATAATAGACAGATATGTAAAACAACCTTCAATAAGATTGGTAATGCAGCCAAAGATAATATTAAAAGATTTAAACCTCCCAAGAAAAAGAAATATCCTAAAAATGAAGAGGTTATACTTTCAAATTGGAAGATTGATATTAAAAATGTTCATAAACAAAGAACTCCAACCATTGATAGGTCTTCAATACATTGGACCCCCCTCCTAATTCTTTGTGTAAACTAAATTTTGATGGAGCCTCTAAGGGATACCTAGGTGCAGCTACTGGTGGAGGAATTCTACGAGATTACAAAGGGTGTTTAATTGATGCTTATGCTCACAAAATGTGGCATCATAAAAATCAGTATGCTGAAGATTTATCAACTTTGTAGGGTTTAAGACTTGCTAAAGAATGCAACATTCAGAACATTATTGTTGAAGGAGATTCCTTGAATGTAATAAATCATCTAAAACAGATCCATCCTCCAAGCTAGACAATTAAGGATTTCAGTGAGGAGTCTATAAATATTTTTCATACCTTCAATAACCTTAAAATTGGCCACACCTATAGAGAGGGTAATAGGGTGACAGACACTCTAGATAATTATGGAAAGAATACACCTATTGAAGTACAAAACTCTATTACCAAAGATAAATATGATAGATTACATCTTATGTAGAATCACTAATGGGATTTCATGTGCTTTATTGGAAATGAAAGTTAACACATGTGAGAGGAGTACATGCATTTATAATCATCAAAATTTGCATGCTCATCAAATCTACAGATGGATGGTTAAAAACTAGTTTAGGAAAGACACAAACATCTTCTTCACGAGTTTCAAACAAGTTACATACAAAGATTAAAAAAATGGGGGGAGATCCATGTCAAACAGAACTCAACTGTGATCCATAATGGAAAGAAAACATTGTGATGTGGAATTATCTGCAGATTGGAAGGATCACTAACTTCATTGAGAGAATCCAAGGCCATGACTAGAACATCTCTGTGCATTTTACTGCAAATTGGAAAGATTGGAATGTAAATTATGGTGGGAAAAATGTGTTGATAATAGAGGAGCTTATTGTAGAGGTCATGGGCCTTGCATTGGATGGAATCATATTTTTCAGCAAGAGGGTGGATAAAAATGTAGAAGCCAAAAAGTTTGTTGAAATAGGATAGGAGCTCCTCTTTATAACAACAAGTATAAAGGTTAGTTCCATCCCAAAACCCTTTGATGAAATCACCAAGATGATGGTTTGCTTTATTTATCTTGAAGGTAGGTACATCACTATCCCCACCAAACACCTGATTTTTCTTAACCATTTTAGGAGAAATCTTTTTGTTTGCTTCCTACACTATCTTCTAAATTCAAAGGAGCATCCCATTCTTGATTTCCAAAACCAGACCCAGGTCATTCCCCTCCATCGGGGTCTTATTTTCCTCCTTCACAGACATTGTCTCGCTCAATACCTGGCCATACATGTTACCCCCATCGTCCTGCCCATTTCCATTCACCCTATTCCTACTTTCGACCTGATCACTAGCTCCAATCAAAGGAAATTCAAGAAAAAAAACCCTTCCTTCTCCAAATTGAACCCCTCTTCCTCTGGCAGAGTCCTCAGGAGCAACAAGGATATTGAAATTGCCCATAATTTGTTGCATATCAGCACTTTAGGACAAGACAACATTACTCAGCATAAGAAGGAGAATCTTCTTCACATGATGGAAATCTTGGAAAAAGAGGTGGAAAATCTCAAAAAAGAACTGCATCAGCTAATTAAGAAAAAGGGGAAAATAAAATTGAATGAGGAGGTTGATATTGGGGCAAATTAGATAAATGAAATTTACAAGAAATTGAATTCCCTGGACAATAGAATTAGGAAATCTAAGGATCGACATGATCACAACATTGTAATTTTTAGGGATATATGTGATTTTCTTGAACAACAGGTCAGAAGAATCACTATGCTCAGTAGAATCTCAAATGACATTTGGGGCACCGGAGATAAAAGGAACCAAATCATCTCACAATTGGATGCAAATGACCCCACACATGTCACCACTCTGGTGCTATTTACCTCACTTCAGATTGCTAAATCATGAATCGATAGGGCTTTGAAGAAATAAATTCTTCAGAGAATTTTGGTTACGAGCGAGATGTTGTTTTGTTGCTGATAGTTTGTTGTTTAACTATTGTTTTTAGCAGTTTTATTCCTAGTATGCTCCTCCTTAGTATTTCCTTTTTTTGCTATTGTTTGGCTTATTGTAATATCTGGAATCTAATCCTTTTTTTCTACTTACTCTTGTATATCTGGTTGTTGAGCCTTTTTTGAATCAAGGTATAGTCCCTTCAAAACTATTTTCCATTAATAAAAAACCTTCGAATAAAGATAATTATGTATTAAGGTAAGTTCCTTAACAGGGGAGTTGTTATGGTTATGTTTTGGAGAAAATTTATTACAATAAATAATATAAATCATTTGATTTTTGTAAAGGGCCAAATATTAAAGATAAAATAAAAATAAGTAAATAAGTAAATATTCATAATATACCTAAATTATTTCAATTCTTAGGGGGTGGGAAAACCTTTTACCGTGAAATAATTAATGAAATTCTTCTTGACTAATGTGATCTTTCATTCGTGAGGGAATTTTAGGTATGTATGAGGATGAATGTGCATCAAAGGACGTATGGTTGCTTTTCCTTAGTTTTTTTTAGCTTCTTTGTGAGGGCAAGTTGCAATTACATGTATTTGTCACATGGTGTTTATTGTAAAGGATTTAGAAACTCTCAAGCTATTCATTTGGTAGGTGTAAGATGGAGTTTTCAGCATTTTTTCAGTACCCTCCATGAATGCGCTAGTTGTGGACTTTAGAATAGGTTTTGGAATTTTTAAAAGCATTTGAAAAAGGGGGTTTTGTTTGTTTTATTGTTTTGTTACAATGTTAAAGTTTTGGGATTTTTGGCAAATGCCTTGTGGGAATGCAGACTCATAGGACTATTGAATTATGATTGTGCAAAAGAAGAGTGGGATGGTTAAAATGGTTTTGGAAGCTTCAAAAAAAATAAATTAATAGGTCTAAATCTAAACTCCATGACCTCTACCAACATCCTCCCTGCCGATGTCAAATTTGGAGCTTAGAGAAGCATTGGGACATCCATCAAAGCATAGTTTAGAAAGAAATTTTTTCATAGGTGTGAATGTTACAAGTGCATTGATAGAAAAGTATGCAAATATGGTAGCATTCAGTTATCATATCCAGTGTCAGGATTGTGGATTGGTTTATTCAAATCAGGATGGCACATAAGAGATTGACATGACGTTTGCATAAGGCTTGTGAATTGTTTGACAAAATTACCTGAAAGAAACGTGGGCTTGTGGACATCAATGATTTGCTGGAGGTATAATGTGGAAGCCTGCACAAGGCAAGTGGACTGGTTGATAAAATTATTGAATCGATGTGGTGCATGGATAGGCTTTACACACAATGGTTTGGTTAAAAAGGATTTTGGAAACTCTCATACAAATGCACTTCATAGGTGTTATACCTGGCTCGAAACATTCTTCCCATTCCCTTCTAACCGCATGTGTTTTTCTAGGAGATTGAGACTAAACGTGGATGGATTTGGTGTTATATTATTTTTCCTTGTAGTGTTAAAAATGTGGAGGTGGGCAGGGCATAAGAACTGTTTGACAAAATGAATCAAAGAAATGCACCATTGATACTTGATTTCATGGATAACAAGGATTGTTGGATAGCACTTCAGCCAAAAATGGGGACTATGGAGTAGGGGATTGTTTGGCTGCAATTTCATTCAAGAAGCTTATTTCGTAAGGATATAGTTGTTTTTGCAATGGTAGGGATTTATAGAAGTAGAAGTGACCTCTAAGCATGCCTACTATTTGACAAAATACCCAGGGGGGTGATGGGTCGATGGACCGCTTATTGGAATCGTATTTGATGTGTGTCATGACTTGTGGGCTTGGGATATAAAGTGGGATTGGTTGGCTATCTTATGCTCCGAGTTGGAAATTGCATTAAGAACGTGACTTTGGTCACATATCATCTTTCTTTTATGTTTTTTGAATGGGTGGTAAGCAGTGAGTTATCCATCGTGGCATGGAATTTGGTCAGTTTAGTCTTGGTATGTTTATATTTGGGTCTAAGCATGCGAGTTGGGATGTAATGTAGAGCTTATTGTTCTAACTCGGTTTTGTTGGCTTGATGAGTTACTTGTCATATGGCACAAAAGCTAGTGATAAAAGATTGATGTTATAGACGGCCGCGAATTGAGTTATGATTGACCCTTGTACCTCACCAGTTAGATTAATAGGCATGGTGATCTTACCATTCTTGCAAGATTTTAATGATTATAGTTTTCTTATTTTAATGTAGTACAAAATCAAACCAAAGTAGAATAAATTGTCAGTGAAATAAATGAGACATAGTGGCTTATAACAAATTTACCTCTATTGTGTACGCAACTAGACAAGTAACCTGGAATGTAAACTCTATTCCTAATATACCTCATGAGATGTTTGGAAAACTCTTATATTAATTTTGGTTTTGGAAACCACGTGGGCGGCATGTTAAGCGGGAAACTTAGTGAAAACTACTTCTTGACAACCTTGGGTAATATTAATAAAACTTGTTTTCATGGAGGCATAAAACACCCCTATAAACCTCGAAATGAGAAAAACAAACTTTAGTCATGTACCTTGTCATGTGGAGTGTTCGACCGAACCCTGGGTTATTCCTTGGAATTCTATTTGACCTTGTTTTGCAACACGTTTAGGATCCCAACGAGCTCGTTCACAGCTTTAAAAAGGTGTTGAAAGCTAAAAACACAATTTGATTTTGACCTGTTGTTCTGGCCGTGGGTGTAGAAATGGAATTTGGATTCTGCACACCTCTAAGTTTTCTACGAGACAATTACTAAAAAACCCTCAATTTGGAGAAAAACATCCTACAAGATAGTTTTCTTGATCGATTTTGTAGGCCTCTAGTCGTTGGGCGATAAGGCTATTTCAGTGCTTTTACAATCGATAACTCTAGAAGGATGAACGCCATTTTATTCCTATTTTCTAGTTTGGGGTTCCATCTTCTCTAAGTGTTTCCTTGTATATATGGGAACATGTAGGAAATTTTTACCTTGTGTGTTTGAGTCTTGAAGATGGTTTTCAAATACTGGTTTTTGAGAAACTTATCTAAATTTGATGTTTTTGGAAACTTGTGACTAATTGGTAAAAAACTATCATATGACCTTTGTAGACACCATTTTTTTGTATTGCTAGTCCCTTCACCCCGCATTCACTCTCTTTATCATCATTATAACATATATACCTCTCTTCACATTCAAATCTCCTTTCCCTCCTAAATTCTATTTTAATTACCATTTTCCACCTTAATATCATCTTAATCAACATTAATTTATCTTCCTTAAACATCATTAATCATTTTCATTATCCCTAAGTTATTTTCTAATATTTTTATCCTACCTAAACCTCTCTTTTGCTATCTTGAAGCACCCAACCACCTTCATTTAATAATTTTACCTCCCCTTTGCCTTTATTTAATATTTTCCTACCTCTCACCTACCTTCTATCATCCCTAGAAAACCCTAACCCACCTAAGCACCTTAAAGTCCTAATTTTCCCTTGTTAGGCCCATTTGCATCAAGTTGGGCATCATCCAACTGCCCAAATCGATGGTCCTCCACAATCGCTAGTGACTTATCCGGGTTGTCGTCGACCCTATAAATACGCCCATACCCCTCTTTCTTCAAGGATGTAATTTTTGAGACTTCGATCTTTCTAGTGATGTTTCCCTTGTTTCTTTCTCTTCTTTGCAATTGTTGTCACTATCTTGGAGCTATTTTGAGATCTTATGCTTCACCCTTGGATATTTGAAGTCCTCTTTCTTTTTTCTATGTTTGGGTCTACCCTTGCCATTCCATCACTTTTCCTTATCATCCCTTTTTTACAGGTTTGTTGATCATCTTGGAGCCATGTCTCTGCATTTTTCTTATCCTCATTACCATCTATAAATCATAGTTTTCACCCACACTTTTCCATCAAACCCTAGATCACTCATAGTCGTCGTCGACCCCATCTGATTGTCGTCGACCCAGTTGTCATTTTTTGGCTTTCTGTCATTCATTCTACCCATCATATGTTTTTTGATCCCACAACCTTCCACATCCTTCAATATTTCCATTCTACACAGTCACAGCTTCATATCCCAACTTCATCAAATCCAGTCGCCACCGATCGGGACCATTCACCTACGACCCAATTAAGAAGTTCTCATATTTCATTAATTTTCTTGCATCCTTTCTGTTATCATCAGATACAGTCTTCTCACCACATCTCAACATTATCCCTAGTTCAGATTAGCTCTAGGTTAGGCTTTCTTATAAAAGATACAGTTTAACACAAATAAAACACTGAATAATAATATATTTCATCTATTGTTTTAATACACCAATTTACCCACGTATATATAGGTAATTACAAGTCCTAAAATATAGGACACCTTCCTAACAACTTTTCCTATTTTCATGAGGTGTTTTAACAACCACGAATATTATACTATATACGATATATTGTTATTCCATAAAAATATAGCTATTAACAATTAACCATAAGTATTTTACCGAATATAAAATTAATTTACCAAAAACTCATGTAAATACTAGAATTACTAACATTTCCCCCTTAGTGTTTACATGGTAGAAAAACATTCACACTTTCTTCGCAGCCTGCAACCCATGCTTGGCTCATGATCTTGGTACAACACTCAAACTGAAAGTAGAAGAAGGAGCACATCAAATTATTATCAACCATGCTCTTTCGGGAACACATCTGACTGACGAGGATGGGAACACGCTCCAGAATCATCTACTTATCAACTAGTCACTCTAGGGAACACATCTAACCTAACAGTGTGAGAACTCGAGTAGGGACACATCTAACTGTTAAACCTCTTCAATACTCGTAATGTTTCATTTCACTATACTATATGTTCTTCACTATGTTATTACATTAGAGAATTATGTAGGAATACTTGCATACACAAATGAACATGAACATACCACATCTGCTCTTATTTTTCACACCATGGTGAAATCCACACAAAACTGAAATAAAGCACACTACATGACTAAAAATCACATACTCACACTACAAAAATGTGCCACCATAACTGATATGCGGCCCCTTCATTGGCAACTAACGAGAGATCATTGGTTGTCCTCTAGCATGTGATGCCTCTATCCTCTAGTGTCACGCTACTCACTCAACAAATGTGTCGATGAAGCACATTTGTTTCCACATTATTTATTTACTCTTTCCCTCCTACAATATGAAACACTTTATTTTTCGGACATCGAGTAACATTGAGAATGCGTCCGTTAGACAATATTTTTTTAAATTTTATGGACCTTTTACAAATTTTGACAACACGACTTTCACAATAACAATACTTGACTTCTACAACACAATATGAAAATAATTAATAATTATGACATCGACAACATGACTTAACATTTGATGACTTCCTAAGACTCAAAATAGAGATTAATACCTATTAACTAGATAGTAATATTTGATTACTAATCGTAATACTACGAATAAATAAGATGATATAAAAGACAACTCAAATAACTATTTCTAACGTAACAAATGGATAATAATAAAAATTGAACTTATTAACACAAGGACTCTTTTTATCATTTCATTTCGACCAGACTTTAATGATACTACCTACTTTAAACATTATAATTACAAAAATATTAAATTATTGTAATTAACATATCAAGTACAACATTAAATGTTCACTTTTTTAATTACCAATCACAATAAAGGATTGGACACTAAACTATAAGAATCCTAAAATGAGACTAAATTTTAAAAAATACAAGAGAACTTATTTGATATTACTGAATTGTAAGTGACTACTAACTAGTACTCTTAAATAAACACCTACCAGATGGTAAATGCACAGCATTGAAAGAACAAAAGGAATTGAACGGCTCATCGTAAAGGATTGTGCTGGGGGAGCTTGGTGTAACTAACATGTTGATATTGTCGAGATTGTGTTGGGGGAGCTTGGTGTTAACATGTTGATATTGTCGAGAATTCTCAATGTCTGTAGAACCCAATGTGAATTTAATGCAATACAAGGTTGAAAATAAATAATTCTTTTGAATACATACACTGGTGGCGATCTATGCTACAAGTCAAATGTATTTGAAATAGATCTTCCCAATCGATCAATGCAGAATCTAGCAGTGAATGCTTCTTTCTTTGCAAAAGAATCTTCAAAAAAAATCCACTGAATGTGGACAGGAGATGCGACCATTTGAATTCACTATTTGTTACAATGATGTAAATTGGGATCTGACCAGGGCCATTCAAACAAGCAGCTGCAATGTTACTTTGTCCGCATTCTAGCCATAAAATTGCGACACTTACATCTTGTTTTCATTTCTTGAGAACTTGATATAAGTTTACTCATTGTATCGTTACGCTACCCACATGATTGACAACTTCTTGCTATACTTGTACTTAGTTTCGGTCCCAACAGTGTTTAAGGCCTTTTGAGAGTGTTGATATTGTATTGTTTGTATAGTGCAATAACATCGTCTTGATATTAATGCCTTGTTTTCTCAAAAATCTTGGTTAAGGTGTCGGGGTAATGTTGTTACGTTATTCGTATTTACAACTTCCATTATCAAAAACTTATATTTTATCGACATTTGAACTAGTCATAGTGTATCTCGTAGAGAGATTGCGTGTCAATGAAATTTTGGTGCTTAGATCTCGTTGATATTTCAACTCGACCTAGGTATTTATATGGTATTGTCACTATCTGATTTTGTGCCTATCATTGAAACTGTAGCTTAAAGGTATAGTGTTCCATAAAATAGTTGTAGTGAATGATTGGTTTACTAGTGGAATTTCAAATTATTCATTGAATGTTAACAAAATCATAGACTTATTCTAGGACAATATTTTTGGGTTATCAAAATTGCGTTATCACGATGTATGTTTTCCTTATATCCATTTTGGAAAATCACACCAACATCCCTATATCTACCAAATTTCTAGTTGGATGTCATTATGCTTCCCTAAATCGACATGTAACTTCCTTCCCTTTGAAGGAGTTCCATCATACTATCTAGGTCTAGACATTTGTGCTTAAAGGACACCAACAATGACTAACTATCACGCAGTTCCTCATGCTTACAACAATATGAAACCTAGGTTTAGGCATTCATATCAAAAGATGCCCATTACGACTAAACCTCATTTGGTTCTTCACACTAGAGGGCCCGCATTCGGGTACCCTATTCCCCACCTTCAGCTCATAGTCGGTGGCATGGTTTGGATTCTTTTGATCCAAATTATTATTCAGGTTCCCCCCACTCTTCTTCTTGATTCAAATCCAAACTACTATTCGGATTCCCACTCTTCTTCTGAAGATTCAGATCCTAACTATAATTCAAATACCCCTAAATCAAATCCTGAATCACAGTCCTCCCTTTCTTCGAAGGACCTTCATTCCCAATCACCTCAACGATGTCTTCCTCTTTTCAAGACTCATGTGACTCCAAGTTTCGTCGATCAAACATATAATTAGGTTCTTGAGTCACTGGTTCTCCCTTCCTTCGCAAGGACCACCTTTAACAGTCACCTTCAATGACCCCTTCCTCCATCAAAGAGTTCCAACACTCGGATTCCCTATAGTCAATCATCCAATTCGAATCCTACGTCACAATTTAATGGATGACTATGTGATCCTAATTTTCTTCCTACATTGTGTCATCTTCTAGAAAAATGGCCTAGGTCTAAATCCAAATCATCCATTCATGAGACTCCTGCCACCAAGTCTACTTCCTCTCTTGAGTTGTCTTCTGCTATTAGTCCAAATTCAATCCCTCTTCAGCCCTTGAGCCCTTTCAATCATATCATACCATTTTCTCATCCATATTCTAAAGATCAATGTCTGCGACCATGTCGAACCATTAGAAAGAATCCATGTGCTAAGATATCTTTTTGAAGCACTATCAAAACTCTTCATGGGAGTGATAAGGTCAAGCCTTCCCCTCGTCTACATCATCATACATCTTATTTTAAAACTTCCATTCTTATTGGAAATCGTTTCTTCTAGTTAACCTCCTATGGTCGAAGAACAACAACCTCTACTGATTGATTTCTCTTAGGATGATGGAATAATCAGACTACATGAAGATATCCCTCTAGAGGATTGCAAACAAGGATTCTTTTTCAAGAACTTGATACGCTCGTGTATTGGGGTGAAGAAATTGATCCCTTTTTTCAGAACATAGAGGAAGAGCCTAAAGTCATGAAACTTGATTCTTCTTTTGTTATTCAATCTTCACCTTCCTCTGAGTATGATGAGATGTCGGGGCCTAGCATTGATCCATGGCCTATCTTCTCATTTCCAAATCATTTCTTATCTATCATCATTCCTCAATCAAAATCTTCACCTTGGGTCACCACTCAGTATCCCATCATCTTCTTCTATCTTGAAGCCACTCCTAGGTAGCCCTCCATTTTCTACTTGTAGGTCACCTCCTGGTAACCCATTACCTTCTATTCTTGGGCCACATCCTTGTATCCCTTTATCCTCTTCTATCTATGGGGCACCTCCAAGTAGTCCCTCCTTCATCTATACTTGGGTCACCCCCTAGTAGTCCCCTCATTATCTTCTTCCATTCTGGGGCCACGTCCTATTAGCCCTCCATTATCTTTCATATATGAGTTGCCTTGGGATAACCCATTACCTTCTATTCTTGGGCCGCGCCCTAGTAGCCCTTCATTCTCTTCCTATCTATGGGACACCTCCTGGGTATCCCATCATCTTCTATTCTTGGGTCGCATCCTAATAGCCCTTCATCCTCTTCTATCTATGGGAAACCTCTAAATAGTCCCTTGTCTTCCATCTTAGGGCCATATCTTAGTAGCCCTTCATCATCTTCTATCAGTGGCTCACCTCCTGGTAGCCCATCCTCTTCAATTCTTGGACCGTATCCTTTTCACCTATCACGTTCTTCTTCTATCAATGATTGGGGAAAGCCCACCATCATTTCTCTCTTTCCTATCATCAACCATAAATGTTCGCTTTCTTCCCCCACTTCTCGGGATCAGACATGTCACATAGTCGCTCATAAGAAACCCAAATGGCTTCTTCATCAAGCTCAGGTCACACATTCCATGAGATCCAAAGTTCCCAACAATTCCAATGATTTTAAGGTTCAGAATCCACCACTATTCAAAAATACACATCCATGTAACCATCAAGTATGGAGCAAAGTGTGTAAACCTCTAGATAGGGAACTCAAGCTCCCGCATATGAAATCAATGTTTCAAGATAAATCATAGTCATTTATTGAGTATGAGCTCACCATGATTATCGATATCAGTGATAACATGACTCTTGATAAACAAACATGCTTAATCTCCCTTATTAAGGAAGTCGTAAACATTGTTGTTGGATCCTATCACACATAATGATTTTTTTAGTCCTAGATTTCCAAAAACTATCAAAAATCTAAATATCAAAAAAATTAAAGAAATGCAAAATAAAAGAGAAAACATAAAAAAAATCAAAGGTACAAAGATCACACATTACAATCAGGAATTGCATACACATGAATGTTCTTCCTTCCCTTTCTTTCTCTTCTTCTACAAGTCTTCCTACCATTTTCATCCCTTCGATGATATTTTGGTTAGCCTATTTGTACACATTTTGTGACAACTATCTCTATGGTATCTATTTGATCTTGGTCTTTTATCACCTTGGTAAATTAAAAAATGACTGACCTCATAGAGATTCCATCACTATCAACACCTAATAAAATTGTTGCAAAGAAATTTTGGACATATTTGTTGACACTAGCCAATGTCGTCATTGCAATCACTTCCACATCGTTCCATCAATCCATTTGTGGTTCTTAACCCCTTGTCAATCAAGAGATCTAAAATACATTTTCAGAAAGTAAAAGAATCAATCAAATCAAAAGCTAAAAGCTACAAGAAAAAGAAAATTGATATATAACTCTCTCTTGGTGTATTTCCAATAATCTCTACTGAGGCTATGGACACCTAACTTGCAGTAGAGAAATGTTGTGATTAGAATCAAATACATCTCCATCGGGGCTATAGACGCTGGATGGCAGTGCAGAGTAATGTACGACTCTCCTTCCACCTTCCATTCAGAAATAAACTTTGAAAATAAATCATTCCTACATATTGGCTAGTTTGTCCTCATTTGTTTCCTATTAAATCTTCCCTTCAAGAGGTAATAAATTCCACGTGCACACACTGGATCTCTATGAGCAAACATGATTAGTATGTTACCAAGTGTCTTTTTTTGGACCGTGTTCAGACTCTTACTCTAGTTCGTATCTTGTCTCACAATTTTTTCCTTTGGTTAATCATTTTTTCGTCGTGAGGCTTCTAAGCTACATTCATAAACATTCATTGTTCTTCTACTTTGTTTAGAACATCCATGTGTATATTATTGCCTTTTTTCCATGTTTGCGGACACCTTTGTCCCTTTCACAAAAACAATATTCCATTCCTTTCTATCATGTGTTTCTCTTCTAGCTTACGTTGGGGGCATCCTTGCTCCTTCCTTAGCACTGCCATTGGTTTGTGTTCATCATCACGTTGAACCTATCCATTTTAGCATTGATCCATCCTCTATGCGTGAAGATTTTTTCATTTGAATACTCCCACCTAACACTGGGGTATTTTGGCATCTTCACTTTCTTGCGCATGCACGTGGCATTCTACCCTTGTATATCCCATCTATCGCTGGGGGCATCCATGCTTCTTTGTCTTCCTGTACATAGCTTAAAAAACTTTCAAAATCATAAAAAATATTCAAATATGTTATAAAAATCACAAAAACATTCAAATATGTTTCAAAAAACATCAAAAAACAATATAAATCATCCTATAAATGTCGTTCTTTAATTCTTGCTTGCTCTCATCATAAATGATTCACAGATCATTTTGATCTACCTTCATTAACAAAATATTCTACATGTTTAATGTTTGTACTCTGGGGCACAAAAAGTTTCCTGGTATTGTTCCATAGCACACAATGCTTTATCATTGGACCCAAGTGTCCTATGTTATTCCCCTTGCATGTATCCTTGCTTGGGGCACCATTTTTAGCCCTTGTCATTTTACACCAATAGGTTGGAACTACAATTCGATAACAAAAACATTAGTACCACTATCTTAGATGTTGATGGTTTAAGTATGTGTGTTTGTACTTGTTTCTCTGTTAGGTTAGCTTATTTCCTTTCTTGTATTGCATTGCATTATGTATGTTGCATGGAGTTCGACATATTTTATTTTCTCATATTGCATTACATATTATATGTTGTATGGAGTTAGTGTTTTTAGCATTGGAAATTTATTCATATATGGATTTTCATGTCATACTACACTTTTTTCATTCTTTTTAATAAGGACCGATGATGAAGATCACTAAAAATATGATGAAAAACAAAGTTGTTTAAAAGGCATTGGATGGATGCTAGCTCATTCCCCCTTCCTCATACTCCTTTTCTTCTATATCCCCTTTATTTTATTCTTCTTCACATTATTCTTTTTTCTATTCTCTTTCTGTCATCTTTTCGATCGTCGATCAAGTTCTTCCATCACCCCATCGACAATCGAGGGGCAATCCTTCATTCTACTCATTTTTATTCTATCTTTTTCAAAAAGTTCTACTTGTTTATGCTTTTCTACTATCTTTGAAGTGACGTCACTTGTGCCACCCCAAAGAGGGGAAAATGTAGACACCTAAAATACGCTTACACCTAGAATTTCATCCAATTCGATCAATTGATGACATTTCGTTGATTAACCATTCTTCACTCCATTCTCGAATGCCCATTTAGAACACCTTCTTGGTCATATTATTCTTATATCAACTCATTTGGTTAATAACCTCCTTTTATTAGCTAACCATTTTACTATTCTCCTCTGGATCACTTCTGTAGGCTTCCTAGGCTATCTATCAGTCACAAATGATTAACTAGGCACCTCCCAACTCTCAATGAGTCTCTAATCACTTGTTAATCAAGTTTATATAGCCTAAACCTAGCTTAACTTGTCCAAAGCATGTTTACCACTCCTAATCATAAAGTTCTTTTTGGCTTAGCTTTAGTCCCACATGCACCCAAAGTTTCAAACTCTTCCAAAGAGAAAACTATAAATATAAGGCTAAGCCTTCCCATTCAACCTCACAACTTTACTCACAACTCAATACTAAGAAAGCTTTGAGACCTCATTTGTATTAGCTTTAAGATAATTAAACAGTTTGATCTTAAACTTACTCCCTCCATTGATCTTGAGCTAACACCTCCATTTACATTCATAATCCAAGTTTAAGTAATATGAAGAGAACCATATGGCCTTGTAACCATTAATGGTGAAGACTCCATTCTTGAAAGCTTGAGAACCATAAGTACTAATCACCCCTTTGATTACTAAGTTTATCTTCTTAGGTTCAATACTTAATTAGTGATCTAAAGAGTAGAGAGTAGCTTTATCATGTTAGTTTAGATTTAATCTAAGTTTATACAATGATAGAAGTAGCTCTTGTTTAGCTCTTATCATGATGGTTTAGTGTAGATTAGGTTCATGCTTTAAGGTTACATGTTTTAAGCTTCATTTCCATAGCATATCTAATTTATTCATGAATACACATGCAAGTATGATGGACGTATGGGTAGAACAAATGAGATGATAACAAAAACTATGGGAGAAGTCACTTCTGATTGCAAGCCTCTCCAGATCCGTAATACACCACTGATTCTTGGGAAAAACAATTGGCCAATGCACAAACATGCAAACCAAAATAATTTTTAAATGAACTTCATGGTTTTATGGAAACAAATAATATGAGGTTTTCCCATGCAAATAATTCAGTTTCCCATCACACGGAAGACTAGGGATACTTTGATACCAAATTTTGTAAAAGGTACAGTTTAACACAAATAAAACACCGAGTGATAATAATATATTTCTTCTATTTTTTTAATACACCATTACCCACGTATATATAGGAAATTACAAGTCCTAAATATATGACACCTTCCTAAAAAAATTTCCTAATTTCATGAGTGGTTTTAACAACCAAAAATATTAGACTATATACGTTATATTGTTATTACATAACAATATAACTCTTAACAATTAACCATAAGTATTTTACCTAATATAAAACTAATTTACCAAACACTCATGTAAATACTAGAATTCCTAACATGCTTCAGGAAGCCTTTTGGATCTTCTCTTCTGCATTTTCTTTCCATATTGTCCCAGTCGTCGTTGAATGTGCTTTGTAGTCTCGATTTGCTATCGACCCGCCTAGGTTTGATTCGGTTTGCATTTACTTAGATCAGATATGCATTTTACCTGTTGTATTTTAACTTTATGTTTTATCTTAAATTCTATTGCATCATATCAGATCCATCATTACTTTATTTTATCTAAAAGTGGGTTTACATCCATCCTAGGAAGTTTTCACTTCTCGGGACTAGTATTGTCAAGCAACCCACCATCCAATCTACTAATCCTTTTATTGTTGAGTTTCTCTTTGTTGTTCAGATTTTCAAACTTGTTACAAGGAGGATCTCTCTTTTGAGCCCATATTCATTGTCATCCCATCTAAAGGTACTTTAAACCCTCTCATATTGGATTTGCTTGTTTTCTTGTTACCATTTTAATAATTTGATACAAGGATAAGAAAACCGGTTCAACATTCAGGCACACCTAGTAGGACCACCCTTCTTTGGCGAGTTCTTTAATTGATTTTCATTTTCATTTCAATTTTCCATATTTCTCTTCCTACTAACCTTGCAGCTAGGATCTTTGTTTAATTCCTCACTTGGTGGAGTGCTAGCTAGGATCAACATCACATTTGCTTGCTTAAAAAAAATAAAAAGGAAAATAGCGTTATCTAGGTATGATTTGTTTTTTCATATTTGCTCTGTTTGCATTGTATTTCTTTCCTTGTCTACTTTCCTTCATTGAATTTCAAATTTTCAATTTTGGAATCTAAAAAGAACCTCCTCATCTTGCTTGATAACATAGTCTAATTATGAGGTTAATAATTTGCATTCACATCTTCCACACACATCCAAAATGCACACATCAAAACTACACATCTTCAACAACTCCTTTCAGGTGGAACTATTGGGATTTCGTCACCCAATAGGAAATTTGTCATATTTTTTTGGCCGCGTTAGATATTTTT
Organism: Taxus chinensis; assembly: GCA_019776745.2. Classification (NCBI taxonomy): domain Eukaryota; kingdom Viridiplantae; phylum Streptophyta; class Pinopsida; order Cupressales; family Taxaceae; genus Taxus; species Taxus chinensis. Next base: position 752,638,835 of record CM034153.1, read on the forward strand.
TGGCTATCGGTATATTGGCTAAGTGCACAACACCCTTATCGATTCAGTACATGAAGTGTGGGGGTAGACCCCAATATCAAGCCCCGTATTTGTAGTTATCAAGGATTCGTGCCTCACGTACCTTCGGTTATATATCAATGAATCCATCCAAAACTATCTGAAACCATCCGTAGTTTGGCCATTTCTTAGGTTCCCCTTTCAACCCATTTTCTCTTTTTTTCCTCACATTTTTCTAATAACCAATATAACTAAAAAAATTCTTGCTGACTTGTTTGAAGTAATTAAAAATGAGCATGGTTTCTTATTTTATTGTTTGTTTCATGCCCATTATAACACATTCTCAAGCAAGAAAAATATAACAAACCATGACATCCAAAAACATTCCCACTTCCACTATTGTCTCCCAATAAACTTCATATCTTTATATCATCTCTTCCACCCCTTTGGTCACCTCTTTTGCGGTTATTCAACCTATGGTTTCCATTCACTCTCTTCAAGTGTCTCAGGATATCCAATCTAACACTCATGTTGAAACCAAACCCTTTTTATATCACGACTCGGTCCCATCTAGACCAGATACACCCCCATCCACTACTTCTACAGGAGCTTTTGGACATCTCACCATCCCTCGTGGGTACATGGAGTTCCAAGAACTCATTTCTGCCAACCCATTATCTCTACATGATTACCTTGCTAGAAGGGCTACCCATCTCCCCATCAATAGTCCTCCTCTCTAACAAATTTATCCTTATCCTCCTCACACAAATTTCATAAAGGTTCTTACCTCGTAACTCATCATTTTCTTCCCAAGATCCATGAATGAGTTAGCGATAAATCAATAAGAACAAGGATCTCACACTCACCAAACCACTTAATTGGTGGTGCTTATTTCCCCCCAATTTTTTTCACATTAACACTATTATCACCTCTTTTATCCCCATCACCTATGCATCCACTGCAGTTATTAGTGCTCCTATCCAATCATCACAAGAGTCTCATTTTCTTCTTCCTCCATATAAATAGCACACAAAAAATTTAACGCTTATTTCCACCTCTTATGTCCATGCAAATGTCATCACTGCACAATCCCATCCTTCTAAGTCGACCCAAACCCATCAACCTCCTCTTCGAGGTGCCTTTCATTACATAATTCCTAATCAACCAACTCAAAAAACTCGACCACCCCATACCTATATCTCAACACATCCCATATCGAATCAATCTAGTGTCCTCATCATTTAATAACCAACACAATCCTAATAATCCTAATACGTCCCCATATCCCAACAAAAGCCTATGTCCCTACCTATTCAATCAGAACCATTCAATAATATCCCCCCTTATCAACCACTTCCATAAACACCTACTCATCCTCAAACATATCAACTTCATTCCCAACCTAACCCATCTACTTCATATATTCCACATCATCATCCTTAAAATTCTCATCCCCATAAATTTAACAATCCCATACATGCATTGCTAAGTAAACTGGCCAACCTTCTGGCTGCTACCTTGGGATCCAAGACCACTTTTTCCTATGAAAAAATATGTAATGAACCAATCAATCCATCAATCCCAATAAATCCTTATCCCCCACATTGGGAGGTTCCAAAATTCTCTAAGTTAAATAGCAAGGAGGATTCATAGCAACAACTTTGCGCCTTTAGGCATGCATGCTACCTCATTTCTCATGATCAAGACCTTATGCTTTGTACATTTCCCATGTCGTTAGCCAAACCTATGTTGGATTGGTACAAAACCATAATTTCGTTAAATATGGACATTTTACTAAGAATCTAGATTTATAGTATTATTATTTCTAGTTTTATAATTGTTGAAATCTGATTCCTAAATTACCACTATTGATTTTTATATAGTGTGATATCAAATTCCAATATTTACACTATGTCATACAATTATGTTCCTAATTCTATATTGAGTTTATGAAAATGGGAATATGCCCATTCTCAACACAGTTATAATACAACTATGTTCCTAATTATTTTTATGTGTATCTATTTTATCTCAATTCTTTTTCTATGATTCCTATATGAGGCATTTTGATCCCTTTTTGAAAATTAAAACAATGTGAAATGGGTACATGTTGTATGAAATAAGAAGCAACTATTGAGTCTATGAGAATCGACATATGCCCATTCTCATCACACTCATGATACAAGTATGTTCCTAATTCTTATTATGTGTATCAACTTTATATTTATTCTTCTTCTATAATTCATATATGAGGGATTTTGACCTCTTTTGAAAAGTTATATCTTGGAAAATAGTAGGTTAAGTCATGGATGCATTTCCAGAACACTCTTTTTGAGATCATTAAATAATATATTTTGACACTCTAAATACTATAGTTTTACATTTACGAATTAGGGGATTCTAGGCATATAATTTAGTATCTAGACTTCAGAAAGGTTTACATTTTATAAATTTATTAGAATGATTAAAAAATAAGTTATCTAGACTTATGCACATAGCTTTAGCAAAAGACCATATAATTTTGTGGTTGTAATGAATGCATAAATCAATTCATTACATAACATGAATTTTTGAAATGAGTTCCTTGTAAATCACATCCATGTCCCTTTAAATCACAAGATCCAACTCCTTGTAAACTTAGAGCATAATTAAGGTTTTTTTCAAATTATATTAATTATGTGGCAAAAATCATATTATTAATAATACATTAATAAGATTCAATAGTTCCATAAGCAACACAATGTTTTATATAATTATATTAATATGGAAAAATCTTCCAAAGTAATATAATACTCTGTCTTTCATTTAATTATCAAATAATAGTACAACTGTAAAGTTTTATAGGACCAAGGTTTGGAATAATTTTTTTAAAAAACCCACATCCCAGGCCAAGATGATTTCACATATAAATTTATAAACTTCAATAGTTTCTCCAAGTCAACATTCCTTATCCTGTTCAAGTAGTTCAAGGTATGATTTAATGGCCACATGTCCTTTATCAGGTATCTTTATGTATCCACATTTCCTCTTTTTTTGGTGTTCATGCCCAGATGATGTTATCCACATTGATATCTACTTTAGGTTCGTTTGAGATGGTCCATGTTTTATTTAGCTTTAAAAATCTCGATACAATGTTGTACCTTCTCCTCTCCTTACAGGTTTCTAATAGTGAACTCTCAGCTTTTTATTTACATCATTGCCTTCCTATTGAAGGAAAATATCCCCATCTGCTCTCCCCATCCATCTCTTTTCATTATCATTTCCTGGTCGTATAAGTAGCATTTTTCCCTTGGACACATCCTTCAATGATTGAATTCTTGGTTAGATCTTCCATAAATAAGCCCAACATAAATATCTAGTTGATCACTTTGTACAAGGTCCAGACCATCCATTTGACCACTCCCTTGCTTAATCATAATGAAACTTCTTGTTTCGTTGAAAATCAAATTGTTTTATTGGCTAAACAATTAATTTATTAGGTTGTAACAAGTATGAGCATTCAAAACACATATTTACCACATTCTCTATCCATACACCAAAATTCAAAGGACACAACCTCTCTCCATTAATTTCATGAACTTATAGCACATGAGTTATATAACCCATGGCTATATCATCGTCTCTGGTACAAGATATGTGTTTGAGAATGAACATTTTCTATGACAAAATATCTTCTATATTTAGGACTTGTATTGATGGTGCTTTCAATGTCATCACTACAATCTTCGTCACTCTCTGCATTGTAATCCTTTGAACCACTAAAAAAGTCTTCACTTCCCAAATTGGGGGGAATGGATGAATCCACATGATCATCCTCTATAAATGGAAAAGACTTCGTTGCAATATCTAATAACATAAAATAAAAAGTTTGTGAGATAATGGAAAATATATTAAAGCATTGCATAAAATAAATTCAAAATGATCATATCTATACAACCATAAGTATATTAAATACACATAGCACATGAGTAACGAACTTCTATAATTCAGTAAGGTTTGGAAATACTTCAAAATTATGCATATAATTTGGAAATCTTTATAACACAATTTATAAACTATGATTGAACGTGACTCAATTGAATTTAAATGATGAGAAATAAATAGAGGTTACATTTACATTTGTTAACCACTTCATCCAAATAGAGGTTAAATAGATGAGGTTCAATTTAAACGATGAGAAATATATAAATAGTGGTTAAATAGAAAGTTAATTAGAAACTTGATTACTAACCACTTCATCCAAATATTTTCATCATATTAACATAACAATAATTCATCATACTTCCCATATTCCCTGACTATGAGAATGGCCATCCGTCCATTTTAAACATTCTCATAAAAGGATGTAATTGTCATTTATTCTTTATGTTTCTCATAGGAGAATATTTATTTCTTTCTATATTGAGTTTATAAGAATGGGCATATGTCCATTCTCATCACAATGATAAAAATATTTGTTTATATGAGAAATGGCATATGCCCATTCTCATCACAATCATAAAACTTTTTGTTTGTATGAGAATGGGCATATGCATGTTCTAACCATTCTACCTCATTGAAGCAATATTGAACTTAATAATTTTTATATCACTATAAAGGATGTGGGAATGGGAAACTCTCCATTCTAAAAAGAATTAAATATTACCTATATTTCTCTTCTATGATTCTTAAATGATAATGGGCATATGCCCATTCAATACAAAATAAAAATGTTTGTTTGTATGAGAATGAACATATGCTCATTCTGTCTATGTGTATTTTTATTCTATGATTCTTATATGAGAATGGTCATATGTCCTTTCCATACAAGATAACAAAATGTTTGTTTGTATGATAATGGACATATGCCCATTCTTTCTATGTGTATTGCAATAATCATTTTATTTTTCATAATGTAAAATATTATTTAAAATTTATAGGTATTATTAAATGATACAATACTATTTCTAAAGGAAACCCTGGTCCAGCTAGAGGAGGTGGTTTGATCAGAAATCACAAGGGTCATCTTATTACAATATATGTTGGTCCCATGGGTAAGCAGACTAGCCACTACTCTGAGGCTCTAGCTGCACTCTGGGGAATCAGAATTGCTAAGAAGCTCAACATGGGAAACATCATCATCAAAGGGACTTTATGAATATTATCAACATTCTCAATAATTCCTTAGCTCCTAGTTGGACCATCACGGATTTTATTAATGAAGCTCACAACTTATGCAATGGTCTAAATATTATTTTCAAGCATGTGTATAGAGAAGGGAACAAATCTAAACCAAGATTTTCTTGCAAATATGGGAGTTTGTAGCAATGATTACATAGAGTGGACATGATATCAATGACACTCCTACTGAAGTTTGAAAAATAATTTCATTGGATGAAACGAGCTCACCCATTAGTACACCGCACCCAATGGTGCAAACACGTGTGCAATCCCAAAGCTATATTTCATTGGCATTTTGGGCATGCCTGAATTTATTCTTCCAGGATCTCAAAAATTGATCACACTAAATTTTTTAGGGAGAAAGAAAGGATTTTATCTCTTCTTTGCACAGACTTAGAGGATGTCGAAGGGTTTCTGGGAAGCTTACTGTTTACAAATTTCAATTTAATCTGATAAATTCTCATGGGGTTTTTAGAATGGGTGGTGCTCCTTACCGTGTGGAATCTAAATTTGATCCCCAATGACAGGAACAAGTTGAGCTTTGGGAGACCATCAATATGGAGGGCTTCACTGATTTTTTCAACACATAAAAGGGTATGACCAATATATCTCCATACAGTTTGATGGTAAATTATAAAGACCGTAATGTCTCCTTTGGAGATAAGAGCTTTCAAATTACTAAGGAATTCATTTATTTTATTACTGGTCTAAGCATGGAAAGGAATAATTTTTTCAGAAACAAAATGGATAAGGAAGCAGAAGAAAAGTTATTCTTGGATGATGGATAAATGCTCGACATAAAAAATGAGGACATTTTGGTTTCCTATATCCCACAACCATATGATGAGGTGACAAGGATGATCCTATGCTATGTCATTCTAGAAGAGAGGCTCTCCACCGTTCCGCATAATCATCTAGTCCTACTCAACCACTTCAAGTGCGAGGTGAAGGTAAGCCTCTCATATTACATTTTGAAATCAATGGAAAAGTCAATTCTAGAAGTTTAGGGCCATAAGAGGACTATCCCTCTCCATCAGGGTGTCATATATCTCATTAGTCAGTACCTGTCTAGTGTTGTTGGCAATGACCCATGCTCTACTGTGGTTTTCCCTTCCCCAAGTAAACTCATATCCATTCTAAAAATCCTATGTATAAAGACTTTGTCTCGAAACCACCCCCAAAAAGGGTTATTTATAGCAGTAGTAAAGGTAAGGAAGTGGTGGGCTCTGGTTTGAAGAACAAAAGAAATTTTGGTTGATGATAGCCCCCCTTCTATTTTCCCTGATATTGATGTTGGCACCCATTTAGAAAATAAATTTAACATGAAGGATAATGTGGTTAAAACCCTTGAAGAAAATGTAGATTTTTTGCTTAAGTCCACTATCAAAGAGAAATCCTCGGACCCCAATGTTAGGCCTTAAAGAAGAAATTGCTGCCTTGGAAACAAGTTTAAGGCTCGGGAGTTCAAATATAGCAATTTCTTAGCTATGCACAGTGCTATAATACCTTATGTAGTTCTTACACATTTGGAAAATCTGCGACTCCAGTGGCATCTCGAACATGAGCTTGGAAGAATGGAAAGATCACAAGAAATTTCAAAGCTTCAAACTAGGACCCCAACATCGCCATTGCACTTAAACTTTATCAGGTTTTCACATGTGGCTATCAAAGCTTTTAGAAAGTCTGTTGGATAATGTTGTTGGTTCCCTGTTCTCGGTGTAGCAATTTTTTGTGTTGTTGTATAGCTGTAGTTTTTTTGTTGATATGTTGTTTCTGGGCTCTTTGTAGGCACTTGGCCCATGCCTTTTTTTTTACTACTTTGTTCTCATTTGGTTATGGTGTGGACCCCACAGATCAAAAAATCACATTGTTTTAATTTTCTTATCTTGGTTGTTGAGCCTTTTGCTGTAAACTTGGGTAAGGTCCCACCAAAACCTTTTACCAATAATAAAAAATATAGTATTTCTTGTATTTAATTATTAGTATTATTAATTAATGTTGTTAATTAATTAATTTTGATTAGTCCTAATATAATATGTTTAATCCATATTATTTGATTTCTAATTTTTTGAGGATTAAAGTTTAAATATTTTTATTGGCCCATTATAAGCATTATAATTAATGAAGCATTATAAATATTAATGGAGTTTATGTCGTTAATTAGTTTTATAAAGTTTTACTATATTTTTTATAATTATTTTTAAAAAGCACAATAATTAATTAAGGATTAAAAATAATGGTGATTAAGTTGTTGATTACATTTATAAAGTTTAATTATATTTTTATAATATTATTTAATTATTTAAAAATATTTTTTATTCGTTTGATAATATAAGTAGATGTCATTGTTAATATAATAATTGAATTTTATTAGTAATATTGATTCTTGTAGTTAATATTAATTGATAGGATATTTTTTGAAATTATATTATATATATTATTGATATATATTTAAATAGCACTATTATTGATTAATTAATTTAAATTATTAGCATTCTAATACTACATTAATTATAATATTATTAATTTCTAAATTATTTATTTTAAAATTAAAATATTAATTTATTAATATTATTAATTAATGTTATTACTATTAAATTTTATTTGTCCATGGCATAGTGAGACATTAATTTAAAATTGTTTTAGTACCAATTACCACCTTTTATTAATTGAAGGTACTTGTTTGTGAAACACGTCTTCGAGCACCCATTGGAGGGAAATTGGAAAAATTAATAGCAATTAATACTTTTGTGGCATGGTAGAGAGAATGATGACGATTATTGTTTTTGATGATGGTAGAGATCTTGGGAATTGTAACGTTAACCATGGTTGACGAAGCTATCTCTATCTTGTTCATCCTTTCCGCTTTCTTTTTCATCCAGTTTCGGATTTTTGTTCATTCTTCCACTTTGGGTTGCATGTATTTTGTTATACTGTTTTCGTCGAAGAAGAAAAGATTTGTGTTTCGCTACATCGTTTTGTTTTATTAAGAAGAAGATTTGAAGAATATTTCAGAGACATTGTTTGTTCTCTCTGCTAAATTTTTGTTTACCCTTTCCACTTTGGGCTTCGTCTATTTCGTAAGACCATTTTAGATTACGAAGCACAAGATTTGAAAAAATTTTAGGCATGAATTATTCTAACTCTTCTTTTTGAATTATTATAGATGAAGAATATCATTTGGTTTTCTTTCCCTTCTATTTTGTTTTAGGTTTAATGATAATGCCTCTATTTTTTATCTTCTGTATTTTTTGATCTGGGTATTAAGAATATCACTTCAATGTTTTGAAAGACATGCATATTTGTTAACCTAATCGTAGTTGATAATACGAGGAGTTATATGTTATGATTTTACCAAAGTACAGTAGTGGTCTTACCACCTAGGCAGCATAACAAGCATTGCTTATTTGATCCGAGTTATGTAGTCGAGTTCTCGTAGGAAGAGAATGACTCATTACTAGAATAATTTACTCTTTTATAGTGAATAAAATTTTCATTTCTTTTTTAAATTGAAGATAAGTTTTAGAGATTCTTCTAACTCTTCTCTGTTGTATGTCAAATTTATGGGTATAAAGATAAATAATGTTGTATTTTAGATCTTTTGTATTTTTGATAATACGAGTTTTAAGAATATCACTTCAATCTTTTCATTGTAAGACTTGCATAGTTGTTATCCTCCATAGTTATAAAAGGATGCATCTAAAAATGACCATTCATGCACGTGTTTCAGAGTCTCAACATGATCACATTCCCTTATAAAAAATGTATATGATTCTTATTAATCCACTTCCAATCCTTATTGCTAAGATGGGGAGTTAACAATTTTATTATTACCAAAGTACAGTGTGGGGTTACCACATAGGAAGTGTTGCTTATTTTTCGAGCTAGGTGGCCTAGCTGCGCAGGCCCAGATGGGTGGGCGAGTTGCTTAGCTGACCGAGATAGAAAGGTGAGATGACATTTTGATTTTGGGCGGGTGAGTTGACATTCCGAGATGGGTAGGTTATTTGAGCTGATTTTTTGAGCTAACAATTGAGCTAGCAGTTTAGCTTGCCTATTCAAGTTGGTCATTCGCGATAGCCTATCTAGCTCGCCAGTCGAGCTAGCTAGACGAGATGTAACGGATGAGCTCCCAACTTGTCAAGTTGAGGGGAAAGGTTAAATAACTGAGCTGACTTCTTGAGCTGGCCAGGTTGATGACCTAATGAGTTGGGTAGGCTGAGTTGACTTGCCGAGCTAGACTGACCAGTTGACCTATCAAGCTGGGTGGGCAAGCTCACCTATTGAGCTAAGAAATGTTGAACTTAATCATTGTCATATATGAATTAAAATGATTAAGTTCAATATTGTATCTAATGAGAAAATGCCCAGTCTCATAATTGGAATTATGAAAAGAAGAACAAAGATAAAATATAGCTTGTTTTATAATTCACAGTTGCCCATTCTCACAGCCTTCATATAGTTATTGAAAAGAATAAGTTTAATATTGCTTGTATTACAATGATTAGAATTGGCATACACCCATTCTCATACAAACAAATTATTTAATCTTTCATTGAATGGTTAGGTATCCATTCCTATAGAGGTATTAAAATGTTTAAGATCAATATTGATTTTATTAGAATGTTTAAAAGGAGCCTATTCCCATTTATATACAAAAAATCCTTTATTTCTTGTATTGAATGGGCATATGCCCATTGGAACATATGAATTATATATATAAGAATATAGATAAATTTAATATGTTTTAGAATGGGCAATTTCCCTTTTTGAAATAGGAATCATATAAGAAAATTAGATCAAATTTATTTTGTTTTTGAATGCGCAACTCCCCATAATCTCAACCTTCATAGGTATTAAAATGATTATGTTCAATCTTATATCGAATGAAAACTACCCAATACCATATAGGAATCATAAAATAAGAAAATAGATAAAATCTATTTCATTTTAGAATGGAAAGTTGTCCCACTCTCACAACCTTCATATAGTTTTTAAATTGATTAAGTTAAATATTTCTTGTATTAGATTGACAATTCCTTTTCACTCTTATATCCTATTACTTTTCCCATAGTAATGATCAAGTTCAGTATTGCTTGTATTGCAATGATAATAATGGGCATACAATCATTCTCATACAAACAAACATTGTTATCTTGAATGGGTAGATGCACAGTCTCTTATAGGAATTATAGAAGAGGAATTTAGGTTGAATTTATAAGATGAGAAATTAATAAATAGAGGTTAAATAGAAGTTAATTAGAAATGTGATTGCTAACCACGTCATCTAAATATCTTCATCATATTAATATAGCATATATTACTTTTACAAAAATTCATCATACTGTTGAAATTCCCTAACTATGAGAATGGGCATTTTTCCATTTTAAATATTCTCATAAAAAGATTTAATTTTCATTCATTCCTTATGTTTCACATAGGAGAATTTTTCTTTCTTTCTATATTGAGTTTATGATAATGGGCATATGTCCATTCTCATCACAATGATAAAAAACTTTGTTTATATGAGAAATTGCATATGACCATTTTCATCACAATAATTAAACTCTTTGTTTGTATGAGAATGGGCATATATTTATTCTAACCAATCTACCTCATTGAAGCAATATTGAACTTAATAATTTTAATATCACTACAAAGGATGGGGGAATGGGCAACTGTCCATTCTAAAAAAATTTAAATATTATCTCTATTTTTCTTCTATGATTCTTATATGAGAGTGAGCATTTGCCCATTAAATACAACTTAAAATTTTAAATATATGGAGAAGGTGCAGAAAGTAATAAATATTTAAATATAATCTTAAATATTATATCCAATCGTAGTAGTAAAGTATATAATAATATTCATAAAATATCTGATATATGATTAATAATCTAATACTATTAAAATTTGAAACAAGTTTACTAATTATCCATAACTGCATATCTCCCTTTATCTAGTATAAATCGGTATCAATTAATTTTGTTGATTATCTATGCTAGGTTTTTTGTTGATTCTAAGTGTTGCCATTATGACCCCTTCGCTACCAGGGCTCTTTCTTCAGGGGGAATCAAGGGAGATGGCCTTCTATGGCCCTATCTCCTCTGTCAAGCTTCAAAACATATTTTGGATTGATTTTGACATGGTGGAGAAAGCCATATAAATTATTCTTGGGGATAATTACATGTAAGACTATGGTCGAGCTTGCGTCAATGTTGAAGTTGCTTCATTCTTTTCACCCACCTGATGCTCCTTGGAGGATACATGGATGAGGCCCTACAGATTGCTTGCCATTTTATTCAACATAGGTATGTGATTGTTCTTTCGGAAGTGATGGACAACTTTACTTTTCCCACAGCTCTTTCAAACATTTCAATGGTAGTTGATGGGGATTTGGTTGCTTGGGGATATGTTCAAGAATTATAAAGGAGGTATAAGAATATTTTGGATTTTATTGTTTCAGATCATCATAAATATGGATTGAAGGAGGAAGTTTCTTCTTGCGTATCCTCCCAGACTCTACCCCAATTTTCCATGAGCCAGCTCGAATTGACAAACTCGAGGAAGGTCCTACTGACATAGCCCCTAGACTTGGAAGTTTTATCCTTCCCAATTGGCCTTGTTCTAGCTTGAATTATCAAAATCAGGATGGCCAGTATGGCTTCATATACTTCTTTGTTAAGGTCTACGCAGGTTAGCTCTCAAGAATGTTGTAGTAGCTCCAGACTGAAGGTTCCTACTCTAGCTAAAGCTCAGGAGGCCAAAGTGAATGCTGAAGTTTTTGAATTATCAGATAATGTTCATACGTATCTTAGTTATATAGTATATTTTTTTGGTTTTTTTTTTGTCATTTTTTCAGAGCATCCATGCTTTAACTTATTTCCTACTTTTGGGCTTCCCTACTTCTCGATATTGTATACAATATTTTTTAAGGGAGGGGACCCAAGAACCCCACGGTTCAAAGCTTTGGTCAAAAGTGTTTATCCATAAAAAAAAAAAATCCTCAAACATAGCTATGATATTGTTTAATATTTACATTTTTTTTGTCTATGGCATAATGAGACAATTAATTTGCAAATAAATTGTTTACCACCTTTTATTAATTGAAGGTACTTGTTTGTGAAACACATCTTTGAGAACCCATTGGATGGAAATTGACAAAATTAATGGAAATTAATTCTTCCATGGCATTGTAGAGAGAATGATGGTGGTTACTATTTTAGATGATGGTAGAGATCTTAGGAATTGTAAGATTAACCGCGGTCGGTGAAGCTATCTCTTTTTTTTTCATCTTTTCGTTTTCTTTTTCATCTAGGTTATGCTTTTTTAAGACCATTTCATCTTGTGAAGCAAAAGATTTGAAGAATATTTTTGAGATATTGTTTGTTCTCTCTGCTGAATGTTTTTCAACCCTTTAAGTTTCTGCTTTGGACTACCTCTATTTTGTAAGACTGTTTCTTCTTGTAAAGCACAATATTTGAAGAAAATTTTAAGCATGAATTATTCTAACTCTTGTTTGTTGAATTATTATGAGATAAAGAAGGGAAAAATGCCTATTGTCATATAGGAATCGTATATAAAGAATATAAATAAATTTTCATTTTTTTTTAGAATGGGATGTTACCCATTTTCATATAAGAATCATATAACAAAAATAGATCAAGTTTACTTTGTTTTTGAATGGGTAGTTCCTCATAATCACAACCTTCATAGGTATTTAAATGATTATGTCATATATTGTATCAAATGAACAACCGCCCAAACTCATATATGAATCATAAAAGAAGAATACAGATAAAATCTAATTCGTTTTAAAATAGAAAATTTCCCATTCTCACAGCCTTCATATATTTTTTAAATTGATTAAATTAAAGGATGTGAGAATGGAAAGATTGTTTATAAAGGTATTTTGAACTTAATCCTTAGATTAAATTGTCTATAGATGTAAATTAAAAGTTGTATCAAATTATTGTAGATGTAAGAAACCTAAAACATGAATATGATATTGTTTAAAATATATATTATTTTCAGTGTATTTTAAATGTAAATATCCTAAAACATGGCCACCAAAATTTTTAAAAATTTATATTTGTTTCTGATGATGACATAGCGAGACCACCATACAAACATATTGTTGACCACCATTTATTTATTTATTGAAGGTAATTATTTTAAAACACGTTTTTAACTACTTGTTAGAGTGAAAATTTAATGGCATTTAATCCATGTCACTACGCGACGTAGTGGAGATATTCTCACATAGGAATCATAGCATAATAATAGAGAAAAAAATTATTTCACAGTTTTAGAATGTAGTAAATTCTATATCTATACTTTTGTGATCCCTATATGAGAATGCTCATATGCCCATTCTATATGTCTATTCTCACATAGGGATCGTAGAAAAATAATAGAAAATTAAATTTCATCTATATTATTGAAGTCAATCATTTTGAGATATATATAAAGGCTACGATAATGGGGGAATTGTCCATTTTAAAAAAATTATCTCTATTAATTCTTGTGATGATGTATGACTTTTGTTTATGTCAAATATTGACTATGAAATGATCTTATTTAATGTTGATGTTTGAATCATTATTAGATGATATTATTACCTTGTTTTCTATATTGATTATTGTGATGATGAATGACTTTTATTTCTTGCTTATAACATTTGTAGTTGTCTATATGATTATAAAACTAGTTAGTAAAAAGAAAATTCCAACAGAGATTTCATTATTACCTTGTTTATTGATAATATGTTCTATGTAGATATAAAGGATAATTAATCATTTTGTAATATTCATTTGTTAATAATTCAACATGATTCTAAGTTAATAATTCATGTCAGTTCTTTAAACTGACATTCATATAGTTCATTATTTTTGTCTGGTATGCAGGAATCAGAGTAATCATTACAAACTGACTCATTGGATTTGATACACCTATAAAGGCGGAGGGATTGGGAAATTTCCCACTCTAAACAAAGTAAATGTTATCTGTATTATTTTTATTATACTTATTCAGATATCTCCATGAACAATAATGGACTTTATATTATGATTGAAATTAAATAGAATCGACATATGCCCATTCTTCATATACTAACATTTTCTCTATAATTATTTTTATTATATTTTCTTTTATCTCTAACATGAACAATAATTGACATTTTTAACGATTCCCTTATGAGAATAGGAAATTCCCATTCTCGAGGGAAAAATCCCATTCTAAAATAAAAATTAAAGAGAATACGCATATGCCCATTCTACTTATTTTAATCTTAGTGATATTGTTTGCATTTTTTAATTTGATACAAAACAAAACAAGCATTTTGTTTCCATTAGAATGGGCATATGCCCATTCTAAATGATGTAACACAAGCAATACTGATGTTATGATATTGCTTCTATTATTCCTATTTAAACCTATTTAAAAATTTTAAAAACTGTGAGACTATTTAATTCATACTCTGCTTATTTTTCTTTTATTATTCCTATGTACCCAATCAATTCTTCTATGATTCCTAAATGAGAAGATCAAAAACAAGACAATGCGAAAATGCTCAACCAATTTCATAAATCTATACAAGCTGTGAGAATGAATGCCCATTCTAAAACAAAGTAAATTTGATTATTCCTATCATAAAGGGTGTATGCCCATTCTAAAAATTTTAATACAAGTGATATTTATTTTTTGAGAATGGGCATGTGCACAATCTAAAGTGGAACAAACAGATTTACACAATAGAATCACCTCGATTAATATTAATCCCAAACCATAATACAAAGGCTAATATATAGCCAAAAAAATAGAGAACAAACATCCTCTAAAATAGGATGTATTAGAAACAATAAACCCATTAATATCATTATGGGTGTAACTAACCTCTAAAAATAATATATTGTTGAAACAATATATTATAACAATATAACAATAATATTTACCACAAAATGTAAATCTTGGTAAACCATATAATGTTCACAATATTAATTTCATAACATCCCCCCCCCCCAGTGTGAACATGGTAGGAAAACAATCACACTTCCTTCACAGCTTGTCGCCCGTGTGTGCTCATGATCTGGATGGTCTTTCAAGATAGCCAATAACCTCAACAAGGATGGTTTTATATGACATCCAACAACCTCAACAAGGATGGTTTTACATGACAACCAACAACCTCAACAAAGGATCGTTTTATGACAACCAACAACCTCAACAAAGGATGGTTTCACAAAACAACCAACAATCCAAATAAGGAAGACCGTAATACGATTTCTAATAAATATGTATAAATCTAGACAATAAGGAGAATAATTAATATTGTAAACTAACTGCTCATGCATAAGCTTATATTCTCATTTACAAGGAAATCAAGCAATTTGAATTTCCCCTTAACAATCAAAACATTTCACTCTGATACCAAATAAAGTGGAACAACCAGATTTTCACATTAGAATAACCTTGATTAATATTAATCCCAAACCATAGTACAAAGGCTAATATATAGCCACAAAAGTAGAGAGAAACATCCTATAAAATAGAATGTATTAAAAACAATAAACTCTGTTAATATCATTACGGGTGTAACCAACCTCTACAAATAATATAATGTTGAAACAATATATTATAACAATATAACAATAATATTTACCACACAACGTAAATCTTGGTAAACCATAGAATGTTCACAATATTAAATTCCTAACACAGTCATGATTGAAACATATTTGTTTTATGATAATGGGCATGTTCCCATTCTAAACATTCTCATTCAATCAATTTCGTTTCTATGAGAGTGGGCATGTGCACACTTGTCAATACTTACTCAATACTTAGTGATTTGAAAACTTATTTAAAAGTTGTGAGCATATATAATCCATATTCTTATTTTATGATTGTTATCTTCCCTAAAAACTCTTTTTTGATTCATAAATGAGAATAGGTAGATTCCTATATGAGAACAAGCATTTTCCCATTTGATACAAGACAATGTTAACATGGTCAATCAATTTTTTACCTATATAAAAGTTGTGAGCATTTATAAATCATACTCTTCTTTTGTGATTCCTATCTACCCAAGAAAGTCTTTTATGAATCCTATATTAGAATAGGCAAATTAAAAATGCACTGCCCATTCAAAACAAGATGAAATTTTTTTTTTGCATGAGAATGGGCATATGCCCATTCTAAACATTGTAATACAAACAATATTGATTTTATGAGTATTACTCCTATTAGATCTATTTAAAAAATTTGACACTGTTTTATCCATACACTTCTTATTATTATTCTGTGATTCCTAAATAAGAAGGGGCATCTGCCCATTCAATATAAGACAATTCCAAAAAGCTTCAATCAATTTCATATGAATTCCCATTCTAAAACAAAGTAAGTTTGATTATTCCTATCATAAAGGGCATATTCCCATTCTAAACTTTGTAAAACAAGTGATATTTATTTTTTGAGAATGGGCACGTGCACATTCATGATTGAAACATTTTTTTTATGAGAATGGGCATGTGCCCATTCTAAACATTCTCATACAAGCAATTTTGTTTCTATGAGAGTGGGCATGTGCACACTCGTCAATACTTACTCAATACTTAGTGATTTGAAAACCTATTTAAAATTTGTGAGCATATTTAATCCATACTCTTCTTTTATGATTGTTATCTTTCCTAAGAACTCTTTTTTGATTCCTATATTAGAATAGGTATATTCCCATATGAGAACAGGCATCTGCCCATTTGATACAAGACAATGTTAACATGGTCAATCAATTTTTTACCTATATAAAAGTCATGAGCATTTATAAAGCATACTCTTATTTTATGATTCCTATCTGCCCGAGAAAGTCTTTTATGAATCCTATATGAGAATAGGAAGATTAAAAATTTAATGCCCATTCAAAACAAGATGAAACAATTTTGTTTGCATGAGAATGGACATATGCCCATTCTAAACATTATAATACAAGCAATATTGATTTTATGAGTATGTCTCTATTATTCCTATTTATATCTCTTTAAGAACCGTGAGACTGTTTTATCCATACTCTTCTTATTCTTCTTCTATGATTCCTAAATAAGAAGGGGCATATGCCCATTCAATACAAGAAAATGCCAAAAGTCTCCGTCAATTTCATAACTCTTTTAACAAGATGTGAGAATGGTTGTCCATTCTAGAACAAAGTAAATTTGATTATTCCTATCATAAAGGAATTATGCCCATTCTAAGATTTATAATGCAAGTAAAAAAAAATTTGAGAATGGGCATGTGTCCATTCTAAACTTTCCCATACAAGCAATATTAATTTTATGATGGTGGGCATGTGCACATTTGTCAATACTTACTCAATAATTAGTCATTTAAATACCTATTTAAAAAATGTGATCATATTTAATCCATACTCTTCTTTTATGATTATTATCTTCCCAAGCAAGTCTTTTATGAATCCTATATGAGAATGGACATATGTCCATTCAATACAAGACAATGTAAAAAAGCTCAATAAATTTCTTAACTTTATACAAATTGTGAGAATGGGTGTCCATTCTAACAACATTAAATACGGAAATAGTAAATATTACAAATATCTAATTATGTATGACAATAAATTCTACTATATATTTTTTATTATTCAAATATCTAATTAAAACATAAAATGGGTCCAATTAATTTAAATATATTTTTAAAAGATTTACAATAGACTTGGGATATTAAAACATTTTAGCATTAAAAGGTGCTGATTTATTTTTGTAGGATAGATTCAATTTTTTTTATAACTTTATACAAGCTGTGAGAATGGGTAACCATTCTAAAACACAACAAATATATAAATAGGACAAAGTATTTTATCAATATTTTAATAAAATCTTTAAATTTTCATGATTTCATTGTTAAAATATATTTTCGTTAAATGTGGACATTTTTAAAATATTACATATGTTTAAATTGGTATGACGATAAATTCTACCATATAATTTTCATTATTTAAATTTCCATTTAAAATCAATTCAAATATCTAAGCATATTAAACCCTATTAAAGCATTTAAGCATTACATGGTGGTGATTTGTTACTGTATTATACATTCATATTTTGAAGGTATGTACAAAAATAGTACTGTGTATTTTTCATTATTATAATACCTCTACAAAACATTTAAATGTTTCTAAGAATTGGGATGATAACATATTAAAGCATTGAAATATCTATCCTTTCATGGTTAAGTATTTTTGATAGGCTTAGTATATTAAAGGCATTTAAGTATTATAGGTTGGTGATTTATTACGGTAGGATACATTCAAATTTCAAGACTTAGGATATTAGGATATTAAAGGAAATTAATCTCTAAAGGGTGGTGATTTATTATGGTACGATAAATTCAAATTTTGAATTTCTGGTGCTATCTTTTAGAAGAGATTTTCCTTGGTCAAATACTTTATAAAAATATTGAATTTGAATGGCTCGAGTTTTGATTGTTGGTTCTCTTGCGGACAATTTATTTTTATTTTTCTCTCTCTTATGGCTAGGTTTTTTCATTTAGAAATTTTGTACGAGAAATTCGAAGGTATGTGAAAGGATTTGGGTTGATTGATGTAGTCACAAAATATTGCACGTTAGACATTATTTAGCCTGATTTCATACTACTATTTAGAAGGTTCTCAAGTGAATAAAGTACTAATTGATCCCACATTTTTTGGAACTTTATTTTACTTTTATTTTTTCATTCCCACACATTTCTATGTACATGCCTAGTTTGTTTTGCCACTTCCCACAATTTTAGCCTAAATTGGGATCTTAGGCTTGTACTGTGGGACCCCAAGGCACCCTGGTCCCACTAGGGGCACTCCAGTCCTTTTCAAACTTTCCCTCCATTTTTTAGGCTTATTCTAACCATTTTTAATATTTATCTTTTTCCTAGTCAGCCTTGTCGGGATCAATTACGAAATTAAATCTTGAGAACCCTATAAATATAAATTTATGAAGTCATAATGAGGGTCCTAGCGGCATCTACTACTATTATGCCATCTAGAGTTGCATCCATTGCATCAATTGCATCCACATAGGTCCATGCATCAAGGCTAGGAGATCTGCATTAACACACACTTCATAGGGGGAGGTATTCTATTCTATTTCATGCACACATGTTACTACATCTTTACATTTAGTTACTAGCTTGCTTTCTACATTGTGTCATTGGCACAAGAGCACCTAGGGCACCATTTTTGCACACACCACCAGAACTACATCTAGGTTTAAAATTTAGTGCAACGCTCAGTGATAAAACCACTAGTTTGGTAGTTGAGGTCAGTCTGACCCATTCATTTTGCATATTTATTTTTAGGGTTTTGATACCTTCTCTTCTTGTATAGGTCATCATTCATTCTCCAGCACATTCGGTGCACTCTAGTGAATTTGATGTGACAAACATGGATTATTTTAAGTTATCTTTTGATCCTACAAAGACTAGTTTTTGAGCTTTTACAGATACTAGGGTGCATATTTCTCATACCAAGGCACCCCAGTACCTTCTTGGATGGCTCAATCTACTCAAACTCTCTAGATCTGGCCTTTTCAGGACTTATGATTGGTCGTTCCTACTCCCATATTTTATTGTCAGACCTGTGACAACATGTGATAGTCTCTTGCAATCAACTAATTCATTTCCTTTTACATCTTCGCATATTTAGGGTTTTATTTCATTATATTTAATTATTCAGTTGTTTTATATTGTTTTAGTGTATTTATTTACATCGTTTTAGTCCTCCTAATTTAGATTAACTAATTTACGTTACCATCTAGGTATTTTCAAAATTTTAGTTAATCATTTTGGTGAGCACAACCTCTCATCATGGCCAACCTCTCAGCCTTCTCCTCTTGTTTTACAATTTGATAGCTTTGGTCATCCCTTAGCTGATTCTCCTCTTGATCTATCTGGTTATAATCCTTGTCCATATTTTATTCATCTTCCATCCTCCGATATGGATCCTCATGCTTTAGATAATGTTATTGTCACTTATCTACATACTATTCATCCTACTATGCTATCACAAATCTTAGCAGAGGCTAACACTCATATTAGTGCAAATCCTACCTCTATGACATCCCAAGATGACTCGTACTCACCTCCTCATACTGTTACGCTATCTGAAGATACTTCTTAGGGTGCCATAGTTGTACCTACTCCTCCAACTCCTATGGTTGAATCTTCATCTCTCAAGGTTTTACATGACTCGGTTCCCACCACTTACATGGTTGACACAGTTACTCCTACTACATCACTAGCTCACAATGTCACAAACGATATGATTCTTTATCTGGGTCCCACTCTACAATACTCTCTTGCTCTACCTGCCCCTGCACCACTTTCCCTTGCACTCAAATTTACCTCATTCATCATCATTTGAGTATACCACCCATGGGAATGATGAGGACCATTTTGCATCGCTTATAACTACTACTATTATAGTTCTATATCAAGGGTATGGAAAGTCCATGGATGTTGCTTTATCATGCATGCACCACCCACGTCCCCTTCATATTACCCATATTTCACTTGTACTCTCTTCATAAAAAATTATTTTTGGGAACATATACCACTTGATACTTCTTACACAAGCTACAGTATGTTCACATGATGGTCTCCTTAGACTTGGATTTACCATAGATGACCTTCATTCCCCCTTATATGATTCAATTTTGTATCATGTATCTGTCATTCTTACTGCCCCATATGTCTTTTATGTTTTTCATCATGTCATTCACCTCGCACGTGATTATGCTACTTCTCCACTCATCTTAGGCGAATCATGGCTAGATTATATTGGCGGCTCTCTTAATCCTAATAGCATGTGATCTCACTTTTCCCATGCCATTTGGTATTGTACACATTTGTAATAGCTTATTTCTTTGTTACTAACCTAATCTTACTATTTGGTATGATCATGGATGTCCTCTACCTCCCTTTACTAATGAACAATATGCCATGGTGATGAACATCTTACGCATTCATGGTTATTTGGATGGTTTATCACATACCTTGTCTTATTAGGTTTCTCCCACGGTATTCAATAAATTTCGATACTGTTGATCCTTTAGAAGAACCTACTGGTCCTTTACATCCCTTTCTCAATAATGTTACATCACATCACCAAAGAGATTCCTATCATGGTCAACATTTTCGTCCTATGTTGGACCAACAAGATCTTCCACTTGCTACACCTTTACCTGAGATTCACTTCACACACTCTTCACTTCCTTCCATCACAAAATTCAAAATCTATAATCCACCATCACTGCCCTTAGCTCTCCAAGGTTTCAGAAACTTAAAGATGCTTCTTAATCATATGATGGTACTTATATTACACCTCATGCACATCATCCACTACCAACCATCTACTAGAATCTACCGGTGTACCATTTCCTCCACCTCTCATCTTTCACTCTAATACAACACCACATGACATTTTTCATTCAGATTTTTAATCATCAAATGATTATTCTACCTTATAACTATCATTATCCTCCTTCTCACTTAATATAATATCATGCGATCATCCATTTTTCCATTATCATCGAATTCGTGGGCATAGTACTAATACTTTTCACGCATTTTCTCATATAATTAATAAACTAGAACATTTAGGCTTCATTTCTCTTACTACACAACCTTCTTCCACCAATCATCCAACCCATCAGGTTTGTTCATCTCATAACAATCCAGTTCATCCTACTCATGTCTCTCCTCAGCATGGCAGCCTTTCAAAACTCATTCATCCTTTCCTCAATCATCCTTCTCACCAACGCATTTTACACATCCCTCTTCAACATATATTCATCCATCACATTCACATAGGCTTAATTCACCTAACACATCGTTTATCCCCCATACTACCACTATTAGATCGTGGCCATCTTCCTTCTCCTCCACACGCATTAGGTCGAGGACCTTCATACTTCACTCTTAATGGTTAGTTTATTTCTATACACTTGGGGGCATACCAACTAATACATTTCTCCCCCCCCCCTTATCAATCAATTCTTATGTTTCTCTATCTCTAGTATTATCAATTACACTTTCTAATACCCATCATTACAATGATGACACACTCTTGTGCTTCAGTTCACACTGGATTATTGAGGGATTAACATTACACTAAACCCCACACATGGCACTATAGGCATTACACTTTCACGTTTCATCATACATTCACACGTCATACACCATACACCCTACATCATTTTTTCATTTGTCACATTCACATTTTTTACTAATTTTTCAATCTTGTTACCATCCTCATGTTTAGGATCATACACTATTCCTTTTACATATTACACACATTATGGCAGCACCTAGCATAGTAACATAATACATTGCATACATACATCACATTCATCCTACATACTACACCAGGTTACATTATATATGGGTCTAGATTTACATCTATACATCTTTACATTACCAATTTACATTTCCCATTACATCATACATATGCATATTTATACATTATACAAGCTATGCTAGTATCAACCACATACGAGTCTAGATTTATATTTTTTCCTTACATATCCATCTATTACTAGCCTATCTACATCACCATTTTACACATTGAATTCTACACATCACATATTACACGCCTTACATATACTACAACCTATCCTACAACCCATGCATTTACAACACCTTCCTCACTTCATGGTCGTTTCATCACTATACATGCTACATTTGTTTCTACACGCTGCACTAAGCACCCTATGATGCACTTTAGTTCCTTGATCCATACTTGACTGCCAAGGGTTTACAAATCAAATGGACCTTACATTCACCATGTGAATAATTCATCACACACCATTCCTAGTTTAGTAACATATGCTTTAGGCTAAATCGTCACCCACCTATTTTCCATCTAGTAGTGGTATACGCTTTAGGATAAATCACCACCTCCTATTATATCATCGTTAGTGGTATACGCTTTAGGATAAATCATCACCTCCTATTATATCATAAATAGTTGTATACACGCTTTAGGCTAAATCACCACCTCCTATTATATATCATCTCATAGTGATATACACTTTAGGCTAAATCATCACCTCATTTTACTCACATCATATAGTGATATACACCTTAGGTTAAATCACCACTCACCATATCATTCATCCCTATAGTGATATACGCTTAGGCTAGATCATCACTCATCCATTCACCAAATTTTTGATATATGCTTCGGCTATAGGGTTCATGCACATATTTTCATCTATGTTGCATCTCATCACCGCATACACATTCACCACAGTGCGCTAGAAAAATAATACAAACACTAATCAACCATTTCCCGATGACACACTCTCATTTACGGTTCATTCTTGACTGTTGAGGGGGAAAATAATGAACCTCATTGCATACATTTGACTTAAGGGGCACATTTCTCCTATTATTCCATCTTGCATTCCATTCTATCCATCAACAACATGTTGCATTGTCTTGGTGCATTTACTCTTGCTTGCTAGTGTTTTCACCTTATCACTTTATTACACATGTTAGATTGATTTCTTATATGTCATTATCTATTTCATCCACACATACACATTCATGCCATTGTTTAGTGTGATAAAAAATACAAGACTATTACATGCGGCATGAATGCTTGCTTTCTACCCTTACTATATTGGTTCTTGGGGGCATCCACATTCATCTTATACAAGTGTTATTGTTTCATTTTGTACTTAGAATGTTATATTACTTGCTCATACACACTTTGACATATTATTTATTTCCCTAACATGCTAACAGGTGTTCTATGTGTAGCACTTTTTTTGCAGGATTACATGTTCCATGACTACTTGTTTGCTTGCTTATACTAGTTTTTTGTTTTCAATTATATGTGGGCTTTGCCCTTTTTCTTGTGTGCATAATTTATTTGTTCTTTTTGGCAATGATTGCCTTGCGTGTCTTGTAACATCTGTGAGTGATGTCCCATGTTTACAACCATATTTTTGTGGTCTACATGTTTTCTTTACACTACTTTTCTTGGTAGTTACTACATTGTATGCATATTTTACACTTCTTTTATTGCATGCATGGGTTTTCAGACTAAAACTTGTTTTGGCTAGCCATACCCTTTTGTGTGCACCTTGGTTTCCACTAAGCGCTTTCCCTTCCCCCCTGCAGGGTAGAGTTATATAGGTCAGAGTACAGTAGGTCCTCTTTTGGGGCTGCATTCTCCTTTCCGTGATGTTGTATGCGCTCCCAAAGATGGGGGCATCATTTGAGGGTTTCTACATACTAACACATTGCAGCTACACCAGTTCTGTACAGTGCATTTTCCACCCTTGGCATTGTGAGTATAAATACAACGATTGGGTTTAGACTAGTCCTATGAACCTCATACATAGTGTATTTTACAGGACATGGTGTCCTTAGAACTTATGGGAAGTAGTTGCATGCTTGGAGGTTATAGTGGGTGGTTCATCACTACACTACTTCAGCTAGTCGGCGTTGGATCACTCAAAAAACTAGGACGCTACAGAGATCTCTTCACATACATTTCAGTAGAAGCAGTTAAAGGATGGTGGACACAGATCTTTTCCACCCTACACCTCTTCAGCCAGGGGTGGCATGAGATCACCCAAAAAAATTGCAACAGTACATGATATCCTTCTTCACCCGTTTTCTCGACATGGATCAGGTGCATATGTTCCATTTACACTTTTTTATTTTTCATACATTACACATTTTCATACACATAACATTTTAACATACACACATATTTGACTACTTGATCATTTTATCCTTAGCATGTTCGACTGTTATGAGAAACAAGCAGTCAAATTGGGGGGCAACAAAAACAACAACAACTACCCAACAACAACACTATGTTATAGAAACATATTTTTACTAACCATGTGTAGGTACACTACACACTATAATAGCTACACACGTGTTCCACCCTAGGTTCACTCTCATCACCTTTGGCATTTTTTATCTTTAGATTCCCACACATTTCCATGTACATGCCTTGTTTGTTTCACCACTTCTCATAATTTTAGCCTAAACTAGGGTGCCTAGGCTTATACTGGGGCACCTCAGGTGCCCTAGTCCCACCAAGGGGTGCCTCAGTCCTTTTCAAACATTCCCTCCATTTTTTGGGCTCATTCTAACCATTTTTAACATTTATCTTTTTCCTAGTTGGCCCTTGTCAGGATTAATTACGAAATTAAATCTTGAGTACCCTATAAATATAAATTTATGAAGCTATAATGAGGGTCCTCACATCGTCTACTACTATCGTGCCATCTAGAGTTGTATCCATTGCATCAATTACATCCACATATGTCCATACATCAAGGCTAAGATATCTGCATCAACTCACACTTCATAGGGGGGAGGAATTCTATTCTATTTCATACACACATGTTACTACATCCTTAAATTTAGTTACTATCTCATTGTCTACATTGTGTCATTGGCACAAGAGCACCTAGGGCAACATTTTTGTACACACCACTAGAACTACATCCAAATCCGTAATGTAGTGCAGTGCTTAGTGATAATACCACTAGTTTGGCAACTGAGGTCGGTCTAACCCATTCATTTTGCGTCTTTATTTGTTATGGTTTTGATACTTCCTCTTCTTGTGTGGGTCATCATTCATTCTCCAGCACATTCGGCGTAGTCTAATGAATCTAAAATGACAAATAAGGAATAGTTTAGGTTATCTTGCATACCCTGGTGAAATCTTGGTTTATGAGCTTTTACAGAGACCAGGGTGCCCCGGGGTGCCCCAATACCTTTCTGGGTGCCCTCAATCTTCGCAGACTCTCTAAATTTGGCCTTTTTAGGACTTCTGTGGGGTCATTTCTTCTCCCAAATTTTATTTTCAGACCTACGACAACCTGCGACAGTCTCCAATCATGCAGCTAAGTCATTGCCTTGTACATATTTGCATATTTAGGGTTTTATTTCATTATATTTAATTATTCAGTTGTTTTATAATGTTTTAGTGCATTTATGTACAGTGTTTAGTCCTCCTAATTTAGATTAACTAATTTAGGTTACCACTAGGTATTTTCCAAATTTTAGGTAATCAATTGGATATAGAGATTATTGAAAAATTAAACTTGTTGCAAGGTAATAACTTGATGGGGAGGTCAATTTTTTCACACCATAAAATAGGTACGCATTTTAGATCTTATGACATTAAAAAAAGAATGAATATACTTTTTATTTGTATATTTCATAGTTGGTAGTTGTTATGTTTATAAATGTAAACAAATTGATTTTTGTAGTTGTTTGTTGTTACATCTATGCAATGAAACAAATCGATACATTTTTCAAACATTAAAATAAACAAGATATGTGGAAAAATGGTTCAAATAGTTGATTGTGAATTAAAATATCTTTGTTAGTATACATTTTTTACGCTTTAGAAGAAAACTTGGAAAAAATGAGATATAAAACCCTTGAATAGCCTTCTCTGCCATTACTGTAATTCCGTTTAAGAAATATTCAATAGTTTCCCTTGCAAAATCACTATTTCAGAAGTTGTTTCTTCTTTTTTCTTCTCCAAAATTTACTGTATCTTTGTATCTCTCATGCTATCGGTAGCATATATCTTCTTATTATCTTCTACAAAACCTTTGTATCTTCATATTTCTCTAGACTACATCTATGTTCTTCGTATTTCCAAAGCTAAATCTTTGAATGAAAAATTATCAGTCCCAATAGAGTGAACATCAAAACATGATTCATTCAAAATCAATATTTTATAATGTACTTTGCCAAAATAAATTGCCTCCTAAAAAAAGAGCACCGAAAATTCAAATTTTGAATCAAACCTACCATATTAAATGACAATTATGAATTGCCTCCCAATAATGTAAACAAATCTAATTTAAAATTTGAATCAATATTATAGGAAATGTTAAAAAAAGCGTCAAAAATTTAAAATTTGAATCAAACCTACCATAATAAATGACCATTATGAATTTCCTCCCAATAATAAAGTGTAAAAAATTTAAAATTTGAAACAATCGTGTTGTTATTATCTAACATTAATTAATAAATAACAATAAGAAATAATAGAAATCAAAGTGTTTCTAATCAAGATGCGATATTAGTAATTAATATTTAATCAATAACATTGATTAGTAATAGAAATCAATGTGATTATATAATATTAGTATTACATTAATAAATTAATAATATTATAATTAATTAATATTAGTGCTAATTTAAATAATTAATTAGAAATATTATAATTAATTTCAAAAAATATCCTATCATTTAATATTAAGTACAAGAATTAATAATACTAATAAAATTCAATTCTTATATTAAAAAATGACATCTAATTATATTATCAAACGAATAAAAAATAATTTCAAAATAACTAAATACTGTTATATAAATGTAATTAAACTTTATAAACATAATTAACAACCTAATCACCATTATTTATAATGCTTAATTAATTATAGTTCATTTTTAAAATAATTTTATAAAATTATAAAAAAATATAGGAAACCTTTATAAAACTAATTAAAACAACATAAACTCCATTAATATTTATAACTGCTTCATTAATTATATTGCTTAGAATGTGCTGATAAAAATATTTAAAATTTAATCATAAAAAATTTAGAAATCAAAGAATACGTATTTGACATAGGATATTAGGACTAATCAAAATTAATTAATAATGCTAAAGAAATAATATCATATCATTTAATAATATTAAACATTAATTAATAATACTAATAATTAAATACAAGACATAATATTTTATGATTTAATAATACCTATAAATTTCAACTAATATTTTACATTTTGAAAAATAAAATGATTGTTGTATGTGAATGGGCTTGAACCCATTTTAATACCTTTATAAAGGAAGCTATAATGTGTTCTCTATTCTTAGACTATGATTCCTATATCAGAATATGAATACAATAATTCTAAAAATATGTCATTAGAATTTGCACTAAGCCAGTGAGAGTGAATAAGATCTCTTATTTTATCATTCTTATATGATGCTTGCTATGAGAATGAAGTAAACTTTACTCCGAGAGAAAAAAAATTACATTCTATTCAAGATAAGATGAAAAAATGTATGTTTGTATGAGAGAGTGGGAAACTTCCCATTCTTAAACAAAGACCGGGTAACATATGATTACTATAGAAGCGCTAAAATGATAAGAACTTTCTTTTATTACTCCTACTATAATATGGATGTGAAAATGATAAAAATTATGTAACTTATAGTACTCACATCAGAGGTATATATTAGATGTTCTAAACAAGGAGATGGTACCTTGAAAAACATTTAGAGCAATTATTTTTTATTCATTTTGAGAATAAAAACATTTAGAGCAATTATTAATGGCTGAAAAGTGAGTAACAAGAACAATGAAAATGAGGCAAAACACATAGAAAGAATGGGCATATGTCCATTTTCATACAATCAAACATTTTGTATCTTGTATTGAAAGGGCATATGCCTATTCTCATATAAGAATCATAGAAGAAAAATACACATAGACAGAATGGGTATATGTTCATTCTCATACAAACAAACATTTTTATCTTTTATTGAATGGGCAAATGCCCATTCTCATATAAGAATCAGGAAGAGAAATAGAGGTAATATTTAATTGTTTTTGGAATGGACAGTTTCCCATTCACACATCCTTTATAGTGATATAAAATGATTAATTTCAATATTGCTTCAATGAGGTAGAATGGTTAGAATAGGCATATGCCCATTCTCATACAAACAAAGATTTGTATAATTGTGATGAGAATGGGCATATGTCATTTCTCATATAAAAAAATATGTTTATCATTGTGATGAGGATGAACATATGCCCATTCTCATAAACTCAATATAGAAAGAAAGAAAAATTCTCCTACACGAAACATAAAAAATGAATGACAAATACATCCTTTTACGAGAATGTTTAAAATGGACATATGCCCATTCTCATAGTCAAGTAATATGGGAAGTATGAAGAATTATTATAAAAGTAATATATGCAATTACATAATTTTATGAGAATGTTCAAAATGGGTAGATGCCCATTCTAATAATCAGGCACTATGGGAAGTATAAGAAATTCTTGTAAAAGTAATATATTTTTGATGCACTAGAATTAACAGGAACTTGACAAGGTCATAACTTGAGCTTCGGGTGTCCGTTTGAATCTGTTTTTTTTTAAACCACATGTTTCGATGAGATGAACGCAGTGGCAAACCCACCCTACCAATTGGGGCAAGTTTTTGACACATTTTTTGGGCCCTAAATCTGCCATCTTGAGGCCGAAAATTAGGATTTAAATTATAGTTCGGTTTTTTCAGATTTTTGATGCATTAGTTAATTTTAGTATATTAGTTGCATTATGAGTTAGAAAGTTGGAAATTCCTCTAATTTATGGATGTAGAAGAGGCATGGCAATTTCTGTTCTCGTAGGAATAAGCATGCGAACTTACTAAGAATAGCAGGTTCTAGTAAACTGCTAAAAATAGTAATTTTCGCCACCTAGAGTAGATTTAGTCATAGTTAGCTAGAGTTTTACTTAGCAACTCGATTTGGGAGTTGTTTTCCTATTTAAGAAACATTGTAATTCATTATTTGAGAACAAAGAAGGAGATCTATTTTCTTTTGGAGTTCATATTAATTGTAGTATATCTGATTTGTTCATAATTTGGCTACATTAATTTTATATTAATATGATGAAGATATTTGGAAGAAACAATTAGCATTCAAGTTTCTAATTAACTTCTATTTAAACTCTATATATTTATTTCGTATCTTATAAATTCAACCTAAATTCTTGTTCAATGATTCCTATAAGAGACTAGGCATCTACACATTCAAGATTAAAATGTTCGTTTGTATGAGAATGGGCATATGCCCATTCTTATCATTGCTATGGGAAAAGTAATAGGATATGAGAGTGAAAGGAGTGGTCAATTTAATACAAAGAAATATTTAGCTTAATCAATTTTAAAAACTGTATGAAGGCTATGAGAATATAAGAGTGAAAAGGAATGGTCAATCTAATACAAGAAATATTAAATTTTATCAATTTAAAAAACTATATGAAGGTTTGTGAGAATGGGCAACCTCACAATTTCAAAATTAATTAGATTTTATTTGTATTCTATTTTTATGATTCCTATATGGGATTAGGTAATTTCCATTAAATACAAGACTGGACATAGTCATTTAATACCTATGAGATTTCTTCCTTCTCGTTGGCTAATGTCAAAGAAGATTCAATCAAAATTATTGACAGAAACTAATCTGGAATGTAAGTTCTTTTGCGGTCTTTTTCGGTAAATTAAATATGCATTTGTAGTTTTCTCTCTTCATGTTACCTTTTTTGGTCATACTACTTTTTATCTCTAAACATAAAATTTATTTTTAGCCCTATAATCACTTATCTTAAGTTCCATGTTCTGTAAAATTAGTTAAATTATTGATCTTTTTTTATTGCAATCACATGTACAATTATAAATAGTGAAATAGAGTAGAGATAAAATAATTTGAATCACAGAAGAAGAATAGACATACAAATAATTTGAATCACATAAGAATAATATAGAAAAAATTTACTATGATTATATTAATCGTATAAAAATAAAGATTATATATATATATGGAGATGATTTACAAATTATTAAAAAAAAAAAATGCACATCTTCTTCCCAATTCTTTCTTCTATAATTCTTTTATGAGAATGGCAAATGCCCATTCAAAATATATATTCTTCTTTTATGCTTCCTAAATGTGAATTGATATATCCATGTATGTATGTATTAATATGAGAATGGCCATGTTCCATTCAAAATATCTATTCTTCTTCTATGTTTCTTTAATGTGATATTGTAATAGGAGAACTATTAAGAAAGGAGGTCAAGGGGGGATGCATGGCTGCGTACAAATATTTTCAGAACAAGATGCACTTCAGGAGGAAAGGTATGTAATGTTATTATTGATGGAGGTAGTTGTGAGACTATGGTATCAAATGAGATGGTTGAGAAATTGGATCTGCATTGTGAGAAGAATCCTAACCCTTACTGTATTGCATGGTTTAAAAAGGGTAATGAAGTTACTATTGATAAGAGATGTTTAATAAGTTTCTCTATTGGGAAAAGTTACAAGGATGAGATTTGGTGTGATGTTATTCCTATGGATGCATGTCATATGCTACTAGGAAGACAATGGCAATTTGATAGGAAATTTATTCATGACGGGAAAGATTACTTATACTTCCTAGAAGGATGGCACAAAAATAGTTTTGATACCTCTCAAGGAAGAGGGGAAGGCTGAAAATATGCTCTCTGCAAAGGAATTTATGAAGGAGGCAAAGGCAACTAGTTTCTGTTATGCACTAGTCGCCAACAAGGATGAACCTACAAGTGCATCAAATACTAGTAGAAACAGTCAGAATTAATAAGAAGAATTTTTTGATGTTATTCCTGATGAGCTACCAGATGGATTACCACCCAAAAGAGATATTCAACACCATATGGATTTGATTCCAGGGTCTTCACTCCCAAATCAATCGGCTTATAGGATGAGCCTGACATTACATGTTGAGTTGAATAGGAAAGTGGCAGAGCTCGTGAGAAAGGGTGTCGTAAGGGAGAACATGAGTCCGTGTGTAACACCTAGCATTATTAACACCAAAGAAGGATGAAACATGGAGATTGTGCACTGATAACAGAGCAATCAATAAGATTACAATCAAGTATAGGTTCGCAATACCTTGCCTTGATGATATGATGGATGTGCTTATTGGATCTAATTATTTCACCAAGATTGATCTTCGAAGCGGTTACCATCAGATTCGGATCAGAGAAGGGAGATGATTGGAAAACGGCATTCAAGATAGGAAATGGATTATATGAGAGGTTGGTGATGCCATTTGGGTTATCCAATACACCCAGTACTTTTGTGAGATTGATGAACACCATGTTACGGTAGTGTAATGGTATGTTTGTTATGGTTTATTTTGATGATATCTTAATCTTTAGTAAAACTAAGGAAGAACATTTGAGGAATCTAAGGGTGATATTCGAAGTGTTAAGGAAAGAGAAACTATATACAAATATAAATAAGTGCACATTTATGCAGGAGGGCTTAGTATTCTTGGGATTTATTATTTCAGCAGGTGGGGTACAAATGGACTTAGGAAAGATAAAGGCAATTATTGAATGGCCTACTCCACGGAGTATAACAGAGGTAAGAAGCTTTCATGGTCTAGCAACCTTTTATAGAAAGTTTATTAAAAATTTCAGTAGTATAGTAGCACCTATCATAGATTGCACAAAAGGAAGGGAGTTTTTAAGGACAAAGGCAGTCTGAGGATAGTTTTTAGTTCTTGAAGAAGAAGGTGAAAGAGGCACCCATTTTTGGCACTACCCAGATTTTGATAAAGTGTTCGAGGTTGATTGTGACACCTTGCATGCGGGTATTGGTGTTGTTCTGAGTCAAGGTGGAAATCCAATATCTTTCTTTAGTGAGAAACTAAATGAGGTAAGAAAGAACTACTCTACTTATGATGTGGAATTTTATGTAATTGTACAAGAATTAAGGCATTGGAGGCATTACTTAGTGCCTAAGGAGTTTTTGTTATTTACAGACCACATAGTCCTTAAGTATGTCAATACCACAAAATAAGTTGAATAGTAGGCATGCAAAGTGGGTATCATTTTTACAGGGGTTATACTTTTTCTCTAAAACATAAATTAGGAAAATAGAATCAAGTTGTAGATGCATTTAGTAGGTGTGTGACTTTTTTTACCACTATGGAAAATGAGGTGGTGGGTTTTGAAGCACTAAATGGTTTGTATTCCTCTGATATCTGATTTCAAGGATATTGTTGAAAGACTAAGTTAGTCCCATTGTCACACAATGCAAATGAGATGTCCTTGGATGATTACATAGTTTACAAGATGGCTATCTATTCAAGGGACGCTAACTATGTATTCTAGTTGGGTCTATGAGAGAGAACATAGTAATAGAGTGAAAGAGTTGCATAGTGGAGGTTTGGATGGGAATTTTGGTAAAGATAAGATGATAGCCTTGGTAGCAGAGAAATAACTATTGGCCAAAGATGAAAAGAGATGTGGTAAAATATGTGGAGAGGTTGTCGAATTTGTCAAGTCTCGAAAAGCCATGCAAAAAATACAGGGGTGTATATGCCATTGCTTGTTCCTAAAGGGTCGTGGATAGATCTGAGTGTGGATTTTGTTTTGGGATTACCAAAAAAACAACAAGGTAATGATTCTCAATTTTTGTCGTTGTTGATATATTTTTCTAAGATGGTTCATTTTATTGGCTTACAAGAAAACAAGTGATGCGGTAGGTGTAGCAAATTTGTTTTTTCAGAGAAGTTGTTCGTCTTGCATGGTGTTCCAAAAAACCATGACTGTCAGATAGGGACACAATGTTCTTAAGTCACTTCTGGCAAACTTTTATGGAAGAAATTTGGTACTCAACTATGAACTCAATTAGCAGCTTCATTAGTACCTATTATCCTTAGACTGATGGGCAAAATAGAGGTGGTAAATCAGGAGTTTGGGAAACCTGTTAAGGTGCATTGTTGGGGAAAATCCGAAACAATGGGACTTAGCATTACCGCAAGCTGAGTTTGCATATAACAGTTCCATAAACAGATCCACGGGAAAGTCTCCATTTTCAATTGTGTATGGGAGTAATCCAAATGGGGTGTTAGATTTGGTACAGCTACCCGTTGATGGCAGAGTCAGTGATGATGCCGAAGCATTTTCTCATACATATACAAACAATTGCAGGATCGTGAAGTTGATAAGAAGCTGCATAATAGTAATGAAAAGTATAAGACAAATAGATCGCATGTGCACATAAAGTTTTGTGGTATTTACAGTTGGTTACCAGTTCCAAAAAATTCGACTATATCTGCGGAAGGAAATTAGCTTCCATTAAACCAAGAGGAACCTTATAATTAGCTAAGTACAAGAAAATTGTGGAAATCGTGATACATGAAAAAAATAAAAATAATTCTTCATCCCAGGTAATAATTGCCAATAGAGCAGAGTTTGAAAAATTTGCACCTAAGATTGGATTGGTGTTTCATCTAAAATTATCTTGATATCATTTTTATGTAAGTGACCAAATACAAGGGATGACTCATTCTGATGTAAAGACCAAATATAATTGATAAAAAATGAGAAGGTTCATGGTGAAGAATGTTATAGATTTTTAGAATGGGCATAATTCTTATAGTTTATCTTATATTGAATGGGCATATGCGACATTCTATATGACCATTATCATTTCGCCATGTTTTAGGTTATTTTCTTTTATAATAAGATTGGACACTACTTATGTGAAGTCATAGAATATAAGATTTTAAACATTTGGATGTAGATAGTCATGTTTTAGGTTATTTTGATTTAGAAGACAAATTAGGACCTGCGTTTTTACTAGAGCAGGGGAGAATGATGCATCCATGGAAAATTAGTAAAGTGAGCTTGGACAATTTACAAGATGATTAATTTCAAATGATAGGAGGATATTTCATAAGATTGGGGAATGCATATATGAACAACCCAAATGTTATATATGAATATATTACTTTCCTGTCCATTTCTATTATTATAAATGGCAAGTTTTAAAACAATGTGTTTGCATGGTGGTATCAATATGTCATGGTCAAGCACAATTATAATATAAACATAACATTAACACCTTTCAAATCCTGATTTTTATAGAAGGAATTTCCCAGCAACCTCTAGTTAAGGTATTAAAATGATTAAGTTCAATATTGCATGTACAAACAAACTTCCTAATATCCACAACCTTTATAGAGTTATAAACATGATTAACTTCAATATTTCTTGTGCCCGTAGGAATAAGCATGCAAACTTGACTAGGGAATATGCCCATTGTTCTAGTAAACTACTAATCATAGTACTATTCTCCTATGATTCCTAGTATGAGAATAGGCATACACCCATTTACTTACAATAGTTGGGAACATAATCCTATTTAGGAATACCTCTATAAAGTCATTATGAGAATGGGGAACTATCGATTCTAAATTTTATTTTGGAGATCATATTAATTGCAGTCTATCATGTTTTGTTATATGGGAATTTGGCTGCATTATTAAACAATAGCGTCGAATAATATTCATATAATTAAACTATTGACATGATGTTTTTTATATGGGAATGGGCTTGTGCCCATTTTAAAAATTATTACCTATGTAATATTCTCTATTTGAATCAAGGCTTATGAGAAACAACGTCCCATTCTAAAATAAATTCTCTATTATTCTTCTATGATTCTTATATGAGAATGGGCATATGCCCATTATAAACAAACCTACCATTAATATTCTATGTTTCCTATATGAGAATGGGTATCGACCCCCTTAATACAAGATAAAAAACTGTTTGTTTGATGGAGAAATCATATATTCTGAAGAGTTCTATGAAATCCTATAATGAGAACAAGCATCTTGTCCCATTCAATACAAGATGTGAACATAGTCATTAATTACAAGACAAAATGATTGTTTGAATATGAGAATGGGATTGTGCCTTCATTTTAAAAATTATTACACAAGCAATATTCTTTATCTATAAAGGCTGCAAGAATGCATTAACTTCCCATATCTAATAATTAAGTTAAAATTTATCTCTATTATTCTTATTATGAGAATACCAACTCAATTAATAACATATTAAATCAAGTGATTCTATCTACAAAGGGGAAAAGAAAGTTGAATGAGATGTTCATAACACTCCCATTCGGGCTAGATTATTCCAAAATGAATATTCTCTATCAAGAAATTGAATTTCGTGGACAATAGCATAACTTCCCATTCTAAAGAAAATATAAATTGTATCTCTATGATTCTTATATGAGAATGGGCATCTGCCCAGTCAATACAAGACAAAAAATGTGATTTTTTGATTGAGAATGGGCTTGACATGAAGAGATAAAGTTTACTATGTTTTACATTGGGCAGTTCTCCACCTTGCAAGTGAAAGAAAACTAAATTATATTCTTCATGAGAAAATTTATAAAAATTCATGCCTATGAAAGGATTGGTGTTTCTCAGAAATATTTTTGATTTCTTCAACTTCAAAATAAGCCAAAGACAATTCCAACAAGAGAGATGGTTAGACCAAAAGTGAAATAATAAACAATAATAGTCCAATGAAATAGATAGACCTGCCTTTAAAAGCAATTTGAAGTTAACCAACTTGCTTTAAAATTTTTAATCTTACTAGTAAAAAAAATTGCACTTGAATTATCTACGAAATAAAAAAATCTATACATCCCTATAAAATTTCTCCTATACTGATACAAGGCAACCAAATCACCTAGATAATTTACATTGTTGAGCAATGTCAGGGAGCTCAATAACATACTAAACTAAAATATTTTCCAAGAATTAATAATTACTTTCACAAACCTAAAATGTTTTGTTTTAAAAATGACACATTCTTATCTCTAGTGAATTTCATAAATCAACATAAATATTGAGAGGATGGGATCGAATGGAGATTTCAAGGATAAAGAAATTAAGGTTAAAATGGTTGCATGAACTTGGGAATCGTCAAATTTAACATTAGATCTCGTGAAGTAAGAGATGGATTTTATTATGGAACCACTTGGAAAATATGATGTCTCAGAGAATAGAGATAAAATAGAAAAAAGAAAACATTAATTAAAAAAGAGGAAATTGTGGTATAGTTTAATGCTACTATAAATTTTAGATATAGGCTATACTCCAAGACTTTTATATAAAGTAAAATTTAAAAATAAACCCAAAAATATAGTTATTTGAACATGATATGATATAATAGAAATGGATTTGTGTATCTTGATGTTAGAAAACAATGTAATTGATGCACAATGACATAATTTCATCTTAGGCAGTTGGATAGGTTGGGCGAGGTCAATAGCTTTCAATTTTCAATAATATCACATGGAGGTATATATTCCTCTATTGGTTTAGATATATTAAACTTGAACCCTAATTGTGGTAATTAGATACTTAATTAGGGGTGTTCAAGCATAGATTTATCCTATGGAATTATGTTTCTCAAGTTTTTGGGTTGAATTTTTTCAGTGGACTTGGGTTTGTGCTGTGGTTTGAGGTAGAAAATAATTTAATTCTATTGATACACACATTTTGGAGGTGTATTGTTGCTATAGTCCATTTAGAGGGATGAGCCATCCATAGCAATATGAACCATCTTTAATGATCATATTTCATTCTCATATTTTTAGACACGTAGTTCCTAGGTGTGTGTAAGGTTAAAGATCCTTTTGTTTAATTATCTGCATTCAAGTGTATGGAAACATGAATACCTGGTCATTTGGGAACGACACTTTTGAACCTCCTGTTGTTACTTTTCCTTGGAGGGATGACCCATCCTTAATGATTCTTTCATCTCTAGTTTTAGACAAATAGTTCCTACCTCTACTCTATTGTACAATGGCTACTGGATTTTTCCAAATGCAAGAGGCTACTAGTGTTGATGATTGGGTTTATCAGAAGGCTTCTTTGTGCCATTTCTCTTGGGAGTTTTCTATCTATTTTTTTCATGCGATTGAAATCGATCTCAACCCAAGATGAATATAAAATTGAAAGGAGATTATTCAATGGAGAAGAGATAACATTATATAGAAATACCAAGAGAGGGGCCTCTCTTATCTCTTCATTAGAAAGGGGACAGTTTTGTGGTGTATTTTCTTCAGGGAGATATAGAACATGTATCCACCTCCATAAAAAAGCACCAAATTTACTAACACATGTGCCCTTATGATCTACCCCCTCATATTTTGTGTAGTGTGATCAATGAAGGAATCCCCATGTGGGTGAAAAGTTATTAAAAATGATTTTCTTTACATGAACATGACCATGAACATTAATATCAAGCCATGTGGTTTCTTTTTTTACACAACACCTAATAGAATTAACCACAATAAGATATGAACATGAATATCCATGAGGTTTTTTTGTCTGCACATCACCAAATAGAATAATCCATAATCAAAGAAACCAACACTAATGTATTGAGAATAACAATCTAGAATGGCAGGTTCCGTTTCAATTTTTCCAACACACTCGCCTTGTAAAAGTTACAGTCATAACACAATTCATCCTACACATGTACTCTACCTGTTACAATATGTAATTATGGATTTTATTCTAATGGAAGTTCCATATTTACATTGATCGCATATATGAAATTACACAATACGGGAGGATTACAACAACTTGACTATATAAAAAAGAAATTATTAAGAAAAAATCAAACACATTGTAAATATTTTAACTTCTTGGGTTCACTTTTTATCCTACAAAAAAATGTATTTAAAATTTAAATACAATATATCGAGAAATGGAGCTATAACAGTATTGTATAACTATGACTAATAATTTCCATGGTCTCAATCTAACAAAATTTTTAGGTCTTTCATCCTTTCTCATATAGTAATCACAAAATAGGAATATAGACAAGAAGTTACCCTATCTCACATCCTTTATAGAGGTTGTACTAAATTATTTAAGTTCAATATTGCTTGTATTGAATTGACATATCCCCTATCCTCATATACCAATCATATAATCTTCTACTATAAATCCTATATATGATGAGAACTACATAAGGCTTGATCCCTCTCATAAGGTATGTAGTACAACACTTGGTTCTACTAGGGATAATCTAACCAATATAATATAATTATAAATAATTAAATTGAACTATAAACATCTTGGAAAAAAACTAATCAAAGTTATGCGAGGCTTGAACTATTAAGAATATAGACAAGAAGTGGTCCCTTTCTACAACATCCCTTATAGAGGTTGTACAAATATAAATTTAAGTTCAAATATTAACTTGTATTGAATGAGCATATGCCTATTTTTATATAGAAATCATATATTATTATTTTATGTATTCCTATATATGATGAGAACTATATAAGGCTTGATCCCTCTTGAGGGTATGTAGTGCAACACTTGGATTTTCCTGGGATAGTCCATCCAATATAATAAAATAATAAATGATTAAATAAAAATTTTGTTTGTATGATAATGGGCATAATTCCCATTATAAACATTCTAATATACCCAATATTGAACACAATATAAAACAAATTATATTTTATAACCTTTCTTCTAGTTCATGGATTCTTACATGAGATTAGGAATCTTCCATATTCATATACGGTCACAAACAACATTACCTTATATTGAGTTGCTAGATGTCAATTCTACAAGAAGAAGAGAGTTAAAACATATTTCTGTTTATAGAGGTGTTAATGTATATCTACATGTTGCTTTTAGGATATAAAATGTTTAGAAATTGCTAATATTATAAAGGTGTTAAAATCCCTCTACATGTATGCTTTTATAAAAATTGTTTAGAAATTTATAATCAAGCTCTAGACTACATTTAGAATGGGCATATGCTCATTCTTATGTAAGCAAAAAACATTTTTATGTAAACAAATTATTCATCTCAGAAAAAATCAATGAGAGAAGAGTACCTTTTAAAATAAGTCATGCCTATGAATGGATTTGTGTTTGACTCAGAATTAGTAAACAATTGATATGTTTTTTCTTCATGTCTAAAAAAATGAGAGCAGAGCTAAACTAGGCATGAAAGAATAAACAATAATCAAAGCTAAATAAGCTCATGTGTAATAGCTTCAAGGTGAAACTTATCATTCCCAAGAAATCTAGTGCCTTTGAAAGCATTAACTACTATTAATTATGGTTTGATTATGCTTTTATAACAATATGTTTGCATGGTGGTCTAAGCTATGACTAATAATTTCCATGGTATCATATAAACAAAAAAAATCTTGTATTGAACGTGCAAATTCCTATTCTCATATATCAATAACAAAATAAGAATATACACAATAATTTTCCCATTTATGCATCCTTTATATAGGTTTTAAAATGATTAACTTAAATATTGCTTGTATTGAATGGGCATAGTCCCATTCTCATATAAAATAATATATTCTTCATCTATTATTACTATATGAGAACACACATCCACCCCATTCAATACAAGATTGAACATAATCATTTGAATATCTCTATAAAGTATGTGAGAAGAGAACAAGAATCCATCCATTCAATACAAGATTGAACACAATTATTTTTTGGATGTACAATGGAATGAGGGGGGGTGCATCATTCCTACAAATTAATCATTCCATTAACCATTACTTGTAGCAACTAATAACATTTAACCATTCACATACATTCAAACCATTACTTATTTAGTGCGCACAATACATTCAAACAACCATACCACATGAGAAGAGGTACATAGACAAAATATATAAGTGGGAAATTCTCGTGGGGAATAAAACCCACTGAAAATATTCTTATATTACACAAATAAAATAGATTTAGTGAAGCAAAACACTTCACAAAGAGCCCTAACCCCTATTTTTATATATCACCAACCCTACAAGGAGCACCAACCCCTAATTTAGTGAAGCAATAACTTATATGAGAATGGGCAGGGTACAACCTCATAGGATGAAAGAACCGAGGGTACAACCTCATCAATGACTAAGAACCAACTCATCCTCCTAAATATGTTTTATCTCTTATATTTTTGTTGCCACAACTAATGGAGATAAAATATTCAACTCACAAATATTGCACACATTATATAAAAATATCCTCAACCTGAAAAAAAATCTTATCATCCTTCAATTCATGCCTTCATACCTTCAAAATACTCTCCTCTAGGTCACACTTCTCCCCATGCAAGACTAGCTCTCAAAATGAGCTAAAACAACATGTTTGTTTTATAGCCTTTTCTTCTCATAAACCCAGAGGAGGTCAGTTCCTCATGATGAATTCGACCCATAAAAAATTATAACATTCAATTAAAATCAATACAATGGTCACATATGACCCCAATAGGTCATCCGAGAAAAAAAATAACATTCCATGCACCAAAATGTCTCAAAACCCTACCATTGGAATGCAAAAAATCTACTTATAACCAAAACCATAATTGTATAAATCTGAACCAAATTCACCTTACATGAGTAATGTAAAAAATAAAATCCATACAAATCTACATATAACATCTACATGAACAAAAAATTATTTTGTTTAATAGGCCCACTAGCTCATTACCTTCACCAAACAGCTGCTAACACCAGCCTGAATCTGAATTTGGGCAATCAAGACCCATTAAGATAGCCATTAAAATATCTATTGTGTGAACACTTGATGGAAATTCCCATAACCTTTAGAATGGAAATATATGCATTATATACCTCTAAGATGAAACATCCATAAGGCTCAAAACCACAACTCACTTT
Source organism: Taxus chinensis (assembly GCA_019776745.2). Classification (NCBI taxonomy): domain Eukaryota; kingdom Viridiplantae; phylum Streptophyta; class Pinopsida; order Cupressales; family Taxaceae; genus Taxus; species Taxus chinensis. Next base: position 752,680,383 of record CM034153.1, read on the forward strand.
TGTCTTTAGCAAAACATGCTCCATTAAAAACCTACTATTCAAAAACAAACTGCTAGCCAAAATGACTATTATCTCACTAAACAAGAAATTGAAAAATGGATTAAATAGGTTTCAACTTCACCCCTCTGCAAATTTCCATGTGATATAAATCATCAGGAAAACATGAGCATAATCATGCTCTTCAACAACTCAAATTTTTTACAAGTCAACAACCTTGTCATTGAAATGCCACTACAATACTGTGATTCATGTTGATGTTTGGTAATGCAAATATTCATTATCATTATCTATGAATCATTATAAATATTACATACATTTCTACAACATATAATAACTCCTCCCAACTCTAAGTGGAATGCCTTCAAACAAGTCCATCTCTAGAATGAAATGATTCACTTTATGTCTACTTGGACTCAAGAACTGACACTTAGTCTTCAATATTCTGAGAACATACCAAAAATCACTTATCACACTAAACCAGAGGGTATTTAAAACACTTATACATTATGTATAATTCATAGGAACCACCTTCACCATGATTGATACAATTATCAAAATAATTACTTTACCTCATGTAGCTACTTGTATCCCTGCTAGAATGAGCATCATCAAAATTTGACCCACCAATAACAAGATCATATACTTATGCATTTCCTTATACAATCTTCAATTTTGATGTAATACTAGAAATATATCTGAAAAAAATTCACAAACAAATTTAATGGATTCCTAACTCCCTCTGTAGCTTTTGAAATCTCAATTTTACTGACAGCTGCTCCAAACTACCCCACATATAACTAGTCAACATATACATAGGGATACATATATATGCACTGTATTTCACTGTGATCATGATCTAAAACCTCCATATGACATAAATAGGGAACAAATTGCACTTTTTATTTTGATCATGATCTAAAACCTCCATTAACATAGAAATAAATCATGTGATTTCATCAATGGAAATTTATCTCATACCTCATTTTGAAACTTTCTCCTCAAAATGAAAGACTTTAGAAACAAGATAATTCAAGTGGGGTCCAAATATGATCAGACCCTCTATAATACATTTATGGAAATATGGAAGTGTCCTCTACAACATAAAATCATCATGTTTTACTAATAAATGAAAATATTCTCACTATACCTCTTCTTTTGCAAGTTGCTTCTAGCTACAGTTTATTCAGGGTTTCAAACTACTTAATATTCTTAATGATTGTTCATAAAAATGTGATGATAAAACAACCTCATTATTTTTGACAAACATTCTAAACTGACCTAAAATGATATTCCAAAGAGCTCAGGTACCTATTTCAAAGCATACAGTCCACAACGAGCATCAGAAGGTCAACTTTTATCACAAAAACACACTATTTCTTATCTAGTATTTGCAAACACTTGCATTATACAGTTACTTATTAGAATGACCTAAAACTTTTCATTAAGTATACAAAAACTTGCATAAATTACAGTTACTTATTATGAGCTACTTTTCATTAAGTACGATGAAAACATATAATATCTTCTCAAATCACCATGTAGATGAGATATGCATGGAACTCTCTAGCTACATGACTTACCTAAGAAAAACTACTTGTTTCTCACTTGTAGCTTCCGAAGGACCCTTTAAATACATATAAACTTTGAATTTATGAAAAAATCATCACAAACCTTAGTTACACTGCTACCATGTTGTAACCATGCTCTGATAAGAAATTATTTTTCCAAATATCACATCTCTACCTCATTGTGCATGTTCCAGGGCTAGAAACAAACATGAAATGACTAACTCACATGAGATGACAATACTGAATTAATGTAGATTGATGTACACTCATAACACATCATATGGAACATTTATGACCTAATGAAACACTTCAAACATCTTTTGATACCACATACTGTGACTCAACTCACTAGACCATGCACCAGGACAACATGCTCTCCAAACTTGGACACCACTAATCAACCTTCATGTTTGAACACCAAATAACATCATATGGAGACCCATAATTCATCATGACACACTACTTCAACCTTAATGTTTGGTTGACATCAATGGAGACAAATTCATCAACAACTTTCCATTAATGGTTGACATCAAAGACAACACAACAACACAATGGCTAACACAATTTGAATACCTCTATAAAGTGTATTCTATAACAAGGTAAATTTCATCTCAATTTTTCTACTCTGATTCTTATATGAGAATGGACATCTGTCCATTTAATAATAGATACAAAATGTTTGATTTGTATGAGAATGGAATGAAATATAAAATTGCATCTGATATACCCAATATTAAAACACAATCAATTTAGTACATCAATACAAATTATGATAATGGGAAGCTTCACATTATAAAACAAAGTATATTTTAACTTCTTTATTATTCTATAATTCATACATAAGAATGGGCATCTTCCCATTGAATACAAATAATTAAATTTATTTTGTTATAGATTGGGAAGTTGCATGTTCTCACAACTTGTTCCTTTTATAAAAAAAATGTTTACACTGTGTATATTTTGATATATATTACACTAAACAAAATTGTAACATGAATAAATGGCTGTTATTACCACTAGCCCATACAAGGAAATTCCATTTTCTTATGGTGAAAAATATTGGGAAACAAGGGATGAATAATGGTTTGTTGAAGTTCCTAATCTTGATAATTATTACAATGATCTATGGTTGTTTCATTCCTTGGGAGACCAACACACACCAATTGGCATTCTTATGAGCAATAAAGTGTAGAACAAATACTATTTTATCTTTTCAAGTGGAAGAAAGTAAACAACACAAAAAGAACATGCTCAATATTTCAAATGGAGTTACATGTTTCTATTTATAAAAATGAGTGGCATGGAAAGGTCTGTAAAACACCATACAAATATTCATGTTATAGTTATGGATAGAAAATAGATCCATACACTGAAGGGGATAAGAGTGGTGTGCATAAAATATTCAAGTTGTTTGTGTTGGAATTGTCAACGTATATAAAAAAAATCTTATATCAATATGCATTTATTTGATATGTTTTCCCCACAACAGGAATATGGATAAACAATTAAGCCAAAGAAAATTACATTCAAAAAATGTTTACAATGCTTAGAAGACAATAATTATATAAGTTAGAAAAAGACACTTTAGAATCACACTTTCAAGAGCTGAAGGTGATTTGCAAAAGAAAAATACTTTAATTATTTAAAGAAAACTTACAAATTGAATTTAAAAAAAGTGAATCTACACTCTATCTGAGGATATTCAAAAAAATTATTTGAATGAAAAGTTATTTCAAAATTGATATTGCTCATTGTCCATGTAGCTCCTTCAAAATACCAATACCATGTCACTTTATTTAGAAAATGTTAGTCTCCTGTATCCACTTTATGTTATGTAACCTTGGTACCTCTTTAGCGGGATGCAATTTTTCTTCCTTTAAAAAAAACTACTGGTAATGTTTTTAACATGGAGTTTGAGCATGAAATTACATGATAGTAGAAAATCAATTTCTATAGTATTGATGGGAAACATAGAATTGAATTCCAAAAACAAATCCTTGCAAATCTTGATTTCTCATTTGTTCATGATAGAATGAAACAAAAGCACATGCCCGTATTCTATCTTCCATAGCAAATAATAAGAACAAATAATCAGTATTTGTAAGTAATAGAATATGAAAAAAAAAAACATGGGTTAAAACAATATTTTATTGACCAAATGTATAAATCCAGGTCAAGGTGGTTCCTTAGAAAATATACCACAATGTGCTAGTTTTGGTTCTAGTCTTGAAAAGTTAGAAAGTTGGAAAGTATGTATAAATTATACTATATTTTATTGCACATGGAAATCAACTGAATACAAAGTTCAATTTTTTTCTTATAGAATGTTGCACTAATAAAATTTATTTTCATGTTCACATAAAGATATTCGAAAGGAAATTTTTCCTTATTTTTGAGAAGCTAAAATTGGATAGTTTGAACAATAAATTTTCATTTCTTATTCTTCGAGATGAAATTTGGGATAATTTGGTGCTATTTTTTGATTTGTATACCAATGGTGGGTTCCCTTATTTCCTAAATAAAACTACTGACACAAATTTCAAGCCAAAGTCATTAGATCTTCTTACAGCATGACTATTCAAATGCATGAAAGGTATGAAAAATAAAGAATTAGATGTCTTTGCATATAAATGCATTAGTGGTGAAGTTTAGTTCAGAGAAGAGTGTGGTGTTAATGCAATGTTTATAAAATATTTTTGTAAAAGAGTAAAGCATAGTAAAGTAACAAGAGCCCAAGTTATATCTTATATACTGACAAGAGTTACAAAATATGTTTCTCTTATAGGATGCAATGCATTAAATTTTATTAAAAAAATTGCCATCCATGATTCGCATTTTGCTCAACTATATCAAGATCTTAAAGAATAAAAGACAAAATTGATAAGGAAAAAACATCATTATGGAAAAAAAAATTACCAAATTATTGAAAAAATACTATTGAACTAATTGAATTGTATGTGATTGCGGCTGATAAAAATTCTCAACCAAGGATGTCAAATACATATGAATTCACTTGTCAATTTTCTTATCCTTTTTTACTTAGTATAACATTGAGAGGTTTGGAATTCCATTTACTGCCACTCACTGTAAAATTTGTAATTGTTGATTTTTTTACTCTTGCGAGTATTGTCTCACAAAATGATCTTGTTGAGCTTCTATGTCTCATTGGGTGCAGTACACTAAGTTTTTTATGCGTCTTTATACTTCCAGTAATACAAGCTAGCTTATTTGATACTGTTGTAAAAATATGCATGAAAAAAGTTTTAAAAAACAACAATAATTTCATACGGATGTTACAAAAAATTTAATGCAGAACATGCATTTCAAGAGATGTCATTGATTTTTGTCGTATATGGTATTCATAATTAAACTTCTATGGAGTTTGAAGATGTGACAATGGATCTAGATTGGTAACATTTGATCCCTTGGATATTATCAACTCAAATGAAATTGGAGTTATCATCCCTGAACATCCTTTCAAATGTGAGAGATCAATGCATTTTTGGAAGCACATGATTGAGAGATGCAATATGCATCCCCTGTATCACAAGCATATGAGATCATGATCCAACACTATCAATAAATGTCTAACTACACCATAATAGGTAAAAAGGACCTCACTTATATTTGTGGTGGATAATCTCAAGAAGGAGATCATTGCTTATACATTAATTATTATACAATACCTAACTTACTCCTAAGATTAAGGTGTAATAACATTCATATAGTTATCTCCTATGTTCTTTTTATATTATAGTCTCTATGTAAACAAATGTTAGAAGTTGTGAAGTATAAGAATCCATTTAAAATTTATCCATTCTCACATAATGTTATAGATTTTTTCTAATGATTAAGTGCAAGATTTCTTGCGTATATGCCCATTCACATATAGATATCATAGAAGCTGAACAGGTACAAAGTTAATTTCATCATTATAGAATATCATGGAGGTTTTATAAAAATTAGAAGTTCAATATTGCATGTAATGAATAGAGCATATGTCCATTCTACTTTGTTTTAGAATGGGATAGTTCTAATTTTTCTAACCACAACCGTTATACAGGTTATTAAAATGATTATGTTCAATATTGCATGTATTAAGTGGGCATATGTCCATTCTCATATATCAATCATATATTCTTCCTCAATGATTCCTAGAGAAGAATAGGCATCCACACATTCAATACAATGATTTAACTTAATCATTTTTATACCTCTATAAAGTACGTTAGAAATCATGGGGAATGGCCCTTATATCTTATAAAAAAGGAGAACTAATGAGGAGTTAGAATTATACTTTTTTTTGACAATGGGAAATTTTTCGGCCTGAACAGGAAAGGAAACTAGATGATAATATAGATCATGGGTTAAGTTAGAAACAATCATTCTTGTGAATATTTTATATTAGAGTTAGAAATATTTTGAATTTTTTAACCACTTCCTTTATAGAGGTTTTATAATGATTAAGTTCAATATTTCATGTATTGAATGGGCATATGTCCATTCTCATATATGAATCATATATTCTTCTTCAATGATTCCTATAGAAGAACAAGCATCCACACATTCAATACAATGATTGAACTTAATCATTTTTAATACCTCTATAAAGTATATTAGAAATAATGGGGAATGGCCCCTTTACCTTATAAAAAGGTAAACTCTCTACCTTATAAAAAAAGGTGAACTACATAAGGCTTGATCCCTCTCGTCGATGGTATCTAGTGCAACACTCAACTCTGTCAGGGATAGTCCAGCGAATATAAAACAATTAAGAATAATTATCATAAGCCAAAAATTGTAAGTTTTGAAGAATGGAGACCTAGAGAAAAGTATTTATTTTCCAAGTAAAAGGTATTCTTTGAATTCTTGGATCATTCTAACCTTGGTGATAGATTGCAAGTGATTTAGGCTCTGCATTAGGAAACCAGATTATGTAACTTCTCTTTCATAAAAATAAACAAACTTATGCGACATTCTATTCTTCTTCTATAATTCCTAATTGATAATAGGTATCCGCCAAGTGAATACAAGAATGAACATGTATTCTCCTGATGAATACAAGATAGAACATGTATTACATAAATTAAGTGAGAATGGACAACAATTCACTGTTTACAATTTTTTACTTTATATTCTAAGTACTTATGTTCATTGGCAGCAACTGTTGAGCCCTTGCAAATGATCATGAGTGGAGAGAAAAGCACAAGCCATGAGGTTAATCCATTATTGGAAGATACTATTCCTATTAATAATGATGATGTGTGAATAACAAATCATGAGTGGAGAACAAATCACATGCCACAAGGTTAATTCATTACAGGAAGATGCTATTCATAACAATAACACAACGTCGGCTAACCAAGAAAAAGTTACCCAAAAACAATACAGAAAACACACAACTGATGGTGATTGATACTAAAGCTACAGCAAACCCTTCATCATCAATTATGACAGGTTGTTCACAAACAAGTATCAAGTATTATTTAAATTTTAATAATAATTTTTACTTGTCAATATTATTTTGAGTCAATTTGATAAATATATCCTAATTTTAATTTTTATGTGCAGATGCAGTTGAAGAAAATACAACAGATATATGTAAAGAAATAGGTAAAAATATTAATCTTTTTATTTTGTTAATATTAGTTGGAATTAATTTGATAAATATATCCTAATTTCAATTTTTATGTGAAGATACAGTTGGAGGAAATCTAGAAAATCTACAATAAACAAATAAATGTACAGAAATAGGTAAAAATATTTTGTGAAATATTATTATCATATTTGAAATACATACAAGTTAATAATGAAGTTTAATATTACTTTTTTTTCAGTGTCTCGAAAGAAACAATTGCTTGTTCTAGACTTAGAAGAATTGTTAGTTCAAAATGTAATTCTAAAAAAGCAAATACATTTTAATTGAACAATGAGCACCTCCTACCATGAATTTCTATTACCCCCATTTCTAACTTTTTTGTCTAAAGAGTTTCATCGAATAACATTATGGTCATCTACGTTGGATATAGATGCCAGTGTAGAAAAACTAGCAACAAAACTATTACTCTAAACTAAAATGGACATGCAACCTTTGTTTTATAGGGGTACAAAGCATTGCAAAAAAGAGGGAGACAAATTTATTAAAAATTTGGAAACAATTTGGAAGACACCAGAATTTTCATACAAATGTGAAACTACTGTTGTATTTAACGTAGCCAGTAAAGGGGTTCCTGAAGAAAAAAATTTTGGTGTCTCTAAAGGTTTCTGAGAAAGACTTTAAAAAAATAGGCGGCTTATGTCATCATCGTTTACTCAACTAGCTGTGGTACAGGTTACATATGATGTAAGAGACATCTTAAAGGGATGTTCTCTATTCGAAACAACAATAGAACAAATGAATATATAATATTCTGTTTATTACACTTTTGTAGTTATTTTTCCCATTTTCCATTTGAAGTGATTATTATATACTCTTTAATAAGATGTTATTGATGGTTATTAGTATGTAATGCTCAAAATGTGTTTATTACAATTTTTTAGTTTTTCTTCACATTTCATCCAAATTATGTGATTAGTATATAATGATAATTTAGGATGTTATTGATAGTTTACCATTTAATGCTCAAAACTAGCTTTGATAGGTTTATAAAAAAAAAATTATGAATAAAATTAGATAATATAATCTATAATTTAATTTATTGAAAAAGAGTTATGTTATTGGTTTTTTTTTTCAAATCTCATTTTCTATGGAAAGAATTTATTGGTTTTGGGGGTAGAAGAATTTCTCTTTGGAGTTCCAAGGCTTTCTAAATTTAGATCACTGACCATAAAACCAAATTTTACATATACATGCTACTAATACTTCAGTCGTACTTTTAGCCCTAAATTGTTAAGGATAGTATGACAACATTTTGATATTCCATTGTGGTTTACATAGCTGCATTCAAGAGAACAACATGTCTTCATCGAAAATTTGATTGGCTAAGAAATATTGAATTCGTTTTTTTCATGGGGCATATCAGAGTGTGAAATTAGCAAAAACAAATTAATATCAAAGGGGGGGAATATTTTTCCAGTTTACCAAAAAAAATATGCAAAAGATTCTTGACAAATACACCCAAACAATATGGAGTAGAAAACATATTGTTCATAGGTGAAATAAACAAAATTATGACAAAAATAAGGCGCTTTTATTTGGATTTCCTTCTAGCTGGAAATTTGATGATACAATGCAGTTTGATAGAAACATTTCACACATTTATGTACATGGTTAAATCATGTGGATCCCCACCTGAATTCATGTCAGTCTTTGGAAACATTTAAAAAATCAATTACTGAGATTGATTGAGTGTATTTGATACTTTGATTAATTTATATAGATAAATTTAGTTTACTTTTGTAGTATTTCTCATAAAAAATCATTCATATTGGTTTTTTTTAGTCTATTTCATAACAATGGATTTATTACCATCATTTTATACAAAAAGGATTGTGACTTGTATTTTTATCATAACAACACATTTCCATGAATACTGAGCTTGATTGAGTTTATTTGTTACTATTGTGTTGATTAATAAATATAGAATAATTGGTTTGTTTTTTAGTCTATCTCATAAAAATATATAAAAATTGGTTTATTTTTGTAAACCATCTCTTAATAATTTATTTATTACCATCATTTTATGTTGTATTTATCTCGTAACAACACATTTCCTACCTTCATTCTATGAAAATAAATCCACGTTATAGTTAAACATTTGTCAATTTTTATTGAAATGGTAAATTAGAAGCAATATTAAACACAAATATATATGATCAAAATATATTAAATATACAACATGCAAATTCACCACGACCCCATAGTTAAAATAAGTCACATCCAAATTTTTCTTTCTTTCTATATTAATTTTATGAGAATGGGCATATGCCCATTCTCAACACAATGATAAAAATCATTGTTTGCATGAGAAATGGCATATACCCATTCTCATCACAATGATAAAAATTCTCATCGCAATAATAAAACTCTTTGTTTGTATGAGAATTGGCATATGCCTTTTCTAACCATTATAACTCATTGAAGCAACATTGAACTTAATAATTTTAATATCACTATAAAGAATGTGAAAATGGGCAACTGTCCATTCTAAAATGAATTAAATATTACCTCTATTTTTCTTTTCTGATTCTTATATGAGAATGGGCATATGACCATTCAATAAAAGATTAAAATAAATGTTTGTTTGTATGAGAATGGACAATATAAGTATTTTGTATGCTTTGTAAAGTTGTAAATGTATTAATTATTCCAATAAGGATTTCCTATTCGTACTAAAAAATTGTAAACCCCTAAAATGGAAACCCTTCATACATGACATAAAATTCCAAAAAATCCCTTTATGGATTCCAATAATAGCCAAATAAAATTCCAATGTTTGGTATAAGAAAAAACCAACATAGTTGATTTCAGTATTTAATCTAAATTGTAAAATGTCTAAATTTATCAAAATTATGGCTATAGTGACATTCCACAAATTTTTCTATTTTTCTTCACCCAAAATCCCGCAACCATTCCTAGAGAAATTATTCAATTAATATTGCATGGAAAATAACCATCATAGACCTCTACTCCATTAGATAGTTTGATGACGAATCTATCATGAATTTCATTGCAAGATGATGTGGCATAATCAACCAATTGTCTTTTTCTCTTCCACAGGCTCAATTAATTGAACTCTTTACATGGTTTTGTGTGAATCATATTTCCTCTACTCTTCAAATTAAATCATTCCAAACCTTTGAAGAGGCATTCGTCATGGCTTGTAAATTTGAACTTCGTGTCCTTGAGCAAGACCATCTCAAGCTTCGATCTAATAAACCGAAACCTGAGTTCACGAAGTCATCCTCCCATAATGACAAGACTAAAAGTGCAACTAACACTATCATAGTCAATTATTCATCCACATCTACATCTCAAACCAAGCCTCCACACAGGGCTCCTAGACCAACCCCCATTTACACTCCTCTTAGAGAATCATACAACTCCATCTTTGACAAATTAATGGTTGTGCACCTCATCCAAATTCCTCCCATCTAGCCCTTTGATGATTCGCAACCCAAAAATGGATGGTATCATGAGGAACATTATTGTAAATATCACGAAGTTCTTGGTCATGACATTGAAAAGTTTTGCACATTCAAGGACCTTGTACAAAAACTCATAGACTAAGGTGATCTTCAATTATACAATCCCAATGCACTACCCAATCAACCCCTAGACGTTTTCAAGCAATTGATCCCCATCCATTCACCTAATAATCAAACATCTCCTCAGACATCTCAACCACATAATGCTCATACTATCAACACCCTAAGTTGTGAATCAACCTCACCACCTACACCTATCATCCCTTCATCCATTGAACCTATATCCATTTTGATTTATTCCCCCCTCGCTTGCAATATCTCTTACACCTACACCTACATCTATATTTGTTATACCTATACCTATCGCACCTACCACAACATTTGTATCAATATTTGTTACTTACCCATCCATATCTATATCTATTCCTTGACCCTCATCTACATTAACACCTATCTCAACATCCTTATCATACATACCCACCACTACCACGTCCTTATCTTCAACCACATCTACAACTATGATCATACCCATATCAAAATCTAAACCCATGTCCACATCCAAATCATCTCCTAAAGCATCTATTACACATACATCCTCACTTATTAAAAAAAAATGATATTCCTACACCCTCCACGAGTTCGAACACTCCTATAATAACACCCTGAGAATCTACACATTCTCTAACTCCTTTTGATCTCATTAAATAAGTCATTCAAAAACCACTCACATCTTCAATATCCACATCTATAACAAAACCTGCATCATTTGATTCCATCTCGAAGGACCCCCAGTTGAAATCATTGTTATCCCTACCAAGGTAAAAATCATCACAAAAAAAAATATAAGAACCTTGGCATTCCTACCCAAAAATACCTCACTCATCCACACAAAAAATTGGAGCTCCCCCTCCTAAAACTGACCACCCTAGATGAACTAATCCCTTAGTGTCAATCTTAGGTGCACCTCTGTCCATCTTAGGGCTAGGCCCTCCATTCACTTATATTCTCAAGTCAAAATCTGAATCAAAATTATATACTATTACTTCTAAACCAAAATTTGAATCAAAACCATCTAAAAACCCCATCATCACTAAATCATAATCAATTTCATCATCCGCTAAATTTAAGCTTGAATCACAATCATCTACTCCTCCTTCTAAGTCCAAATCAGAATCAAACGCTCTCATAAATCCTCATTAAAGCAAAACATCTCTTACCTTCATCCATCATCCTTAAACCTACTTCATCTACAACCCCTTCTCCAAAAACCCTCATCGATTCCTACACAGAAATCTTCCAACGCCTACTTCAAGCATATGTAATTACCCTTCCTCCTCTCAAATCCTTAAATTCACATGGGCTAAGACCTTCATGGTTTGATTCTAATGTCATTTGTGCATATCATCATGCTCTAAGACATGATAGTGAACCTTGTAAGGCCCTTCAAACTATAATTCATAATCTTATAGAAGAATATGATCTCCTTATCGAAGAAGACCATCCTCTTCTCTATACTAGTTCATCCACTTCCCCTCACAGATATTCAATCCAATCTCCATCACCTAAGACCTCTAATTCCCCTCATTCATCCAAGGCCTTCATTTTCATTCCTTCCTTAAACACCATTTCTCCCAAAGAAGGCCCCTCTCTCTTTATAAATGTTGTTCGGATCACTACTATTTCTCACCCCTATCATTTTCAACTGCCTACCCAATCTAAGTCAAATATTTTTATTGCCGCTCCTTCTAGCAAGCCTAATATGCCCCCTTCTTAATCAAAACCCAAAGTGTATATCTTATCCACCCCATGTCCTACATCTATTGAAAAAAGTATTGTGATACAAATTCACCAAGCCCTAGTTAAGATGTCACTCTATGATCTTATCCAAATCTCCCCTTATCACATACAATCTCTCAAGCGTATTCCTAGACCTAGTGATGAGACACATCCTTTTATGGCCCTTGTTGGAGCATTTTATACCTTTTCCGCCATATCTTTTAACAACTCCAACATTCCCGATGTATCACTTAAAGACTATGACCTCCCATTTTTCATCACTTTGTGTATTAATGATACATTCATTTGGTTTTATATGATAAACAACAAAGCCAACATAAATATCATCTCATCCCACACCTTTGATCAACTCAAGATCCCTAACTCTGTTTTCACCCAATATCCCTTTTTCCTTTGTTCTTTCAATGATGTTATTTCCCCCGCTCTGGGAATAGTTATTCTTCCTATTGGTGTTGGTGAAAAAATCCTCCATGAGGTCTTCTATATCATAAAGGGGGATTTTTAATACAATTTATTACTCATGTGACTATGGATCTATGCCATGCATTTTGTTCCTTCCACCCTCCATCGTTGCATCAAATATGAATATGAAGGAAAGATAATAACTCTCCCTACAAACACTCCTCTATTCAAATCTTGTCACATGACTTATCAATCTAATGACGTGTTTCTTCCCGAGCAATATTTTTTTGAGGTGTCCACTAGTTCATCCATCTCTACATCCAAACTTCCTAATGATGATTCTACAGAAAAATAATGGATCGTATCTCATTGGGGGAGTATCGAATCCTTTCCCTCAATGCTCTTCCCACACCTAATAAAATTGGTAGACCTGATAAAGCATCAATGTACCAACCTAATGTCATAGAAATCATCTCTTTTGAACCACCTCATCTTCAAACCAATCTCATCTATAGTGGCATCGACCACACGTCTTCTCACATCGACACTCAACCACACAACAAGCCTTATACCAACGAATTTGAATTTCTTTAAAAAAATCCTTTTCCTATACTTATCCCCATCACTGCATGTGGAAAGGATTTGGTATGGGGCATTATGAACAAGGAAATCATGACCTCATCATTGATCAATCTTGTAATCCTCATGAGAATTTTGGATTGGGTTTTAAGGAACAATATACCTGCTCTCTCGCACCTTCTTCATCCTCATCTCTAATGAACATTGATCCCCCTTCTCCTTCATCCAAAAAACCTATATATATGGCTTACACCATGTCTATTTCCTCTAAAAAAATTTAAAATCTCCACCTTTACCTTGGGATTGGTCACTCATCACTATGAAGGTAAAAATAAGTCCCCTCCCTCTTCAATTTCCTGATATGGTAGAGTAAGATTCCCTTACCATTGACATTCTTCATTTCACTGATGACGACTCCATCCTTTACTATATGGGGGAAAAATATTTTTATATTCATAAGACCTTACCTTCAGACACATCTACTCTTCTCTATGAATCCACCATCGACATCAACATAGATACTCCATAAGAGCCTCACATCCTCAAAGTGGGTCAATCCCTTGATCCTCAAGAGCTTGGGTCTTTCACCACCTTCCACTTTAAGCATAGTCAAGGCATTGTGTGGTCATATGCTGACATGCCAGGTCTTGATCCTTCTATCATTTTTCACAACATCATGACCATCCCTAACACTAAATTGGTTAAGAAGAAGCTTCGCCACATGCATCCATGTGTTTCCCTCATTGTAAAAGAGGAGTTGCAACACCTTATTTCTTCCAAATTCATCATTCCTGTCGACTATTCATAATGGGTCTCAAACATCGTACATGTTTCCAAAGCTTCCAGAAAGCTTCGTATTTTCACTAATTTTTGGGATTCAAATCTCACATTCCCTAAAGACGAATTTCCTCTTCCTAACAACGATCAACTTGTTGACATCATGGCTAGTCATGAGATGCTTTATGTTATGGATGGTTTCTCTGGGTACAATCAAATTATTATCACATCAGAGGACCAACATAATACTTATTTCATCACTCCTTGGGGGGAAATTTTGCTACCGTGTCATGCTATTTGGGTTGAAAAATGTGGGACCCAACTATCAACACACCATGACCTACATCTTTCATGATCTTATCCACAAGATTGTAGAGGATTATTTTGATGATCTCTTGGATAAATCTGAACATTGCTAGGATCATATTTCCATCCATGAAACCCTCTTCACATGTCTTATCAAATTCTTCTTTCGTTTAAATCTATCCAAGTGTGTGTTTGGATTTTTTACTAGAAAACTCCTTGGCTTCATCATTTCTATTAGGGGTATTAAAGTTGACCCTGCCAAAATCAAATTCATCCTCGAGATGCACTCTCCTTATAATCTAAAGCATCTTTTCGGTCTTCAAGGAAAACTTCAATCAATCTGCCATTTCATACATCAAATATTCAACCGTTGTCAACCCTTTCACCATCTTCTTTGCAAAGACATCAGTTTTAATTGGGATGAAAACTACCAAAAATCCTTTGATGATCTCAAGAAGTATCTTATATCACCTCTTGTGCTCAAAACTCCATGTGAGGGGTATCCTTTTTGCAAAGACTATATTTATATCTCCATTATTGATCATGTTTTTTTTTCCATGTTGGCACTTTTTGATGAGAAAAGAATAGAGTAGTACATCTATTACATTAGTTTCAATCTTCATGAATATGATACCCACTACACTGAAGCTGATCTAAATCTATGTTGCACCTTCTTCTTTTCCACTTCCAAACTTCATCAGTATCTCCTTAATCATAAAACCTTTGTTTTCACTATCTTTCATCCTCTTAAAATTATGCATTCAAAGCCTTATCATAATGATTGTGTTACTCGATGGATCATATTCATATATTTGATTTTGACCTAGAATTCATCTCTGAAAAATCTATCAAGGTTCAGGCTATCATTGATCAACTAGTTGATGCCCATATTTTTGTTAATCATCCTCCTCACAAATAATTTTTAGATGAGTCCATATTCACTATCGATCATGAATTCTCTCCCCTCCTCATGAAAATTTTCTTTAATAGATCTAAGTGTCGGTAAGGGGAAGGCATTGGTGTTATCATCATTCCTACTTGGGATACTCCTATCCCTATCACTTACAATCTTAATTTTGAATTCACTAACAATATGGTTGAGTACGAGGCCCTCATCTTGGGTCTTGAAACCAATTTCATGCTTGGCATATAAATTCTTGATATGTATAGTGACTGTAGTCACAAAATCACACACTTTGGGTGATTATTTAGTCCTGGTCTCATATTACTATTCATATGGTTTTTGAGTGAAAAAGAGTACTAATTAACCCATGTCTTTGGCCATTTTTCTTTACTTTATGTCGTTACTTTTGATATTTCACCCGCACTTTCCTGTATTTTCATACTGCATTTTCCCTATTGTTGATTGGGGCACCCATCCAGAATTGCGGTGCCCCAGGTGCCTTGGTCCCCTCTGTGGCGTCCTGATCCTCTTTTTACTTTACTCTCACCTTTTGGGTAATTTCTAGCCATTTGATTTTTCTATATTTTTGGTTGTCGGCTTTTTCAGGGTTAATTACAAAATTAGAATAAGAGAACCATATAAATATAAAGTTAATAAGACCATAATGAGGGACCAAGCACTAAGCACTAATATCACCACCTAATGTTACATCCATCATAGGGTTTTCTTGCTCCATATTCATCCATCTAGCTCAATCACAAGGGAAAAAGGTTGGTTCATCTACATCACACTTCATAGCAGAGGATTTTATTCTATTCCATGTACCATTTACTTACATTCTACATTTATTTATTGCTCATTATTCACAAAGTGTGACTGGAACAAGAGCACCTAAGACATGATTTCTGCACACACACACACACACACACCTATAATTACATTAGGTCTAAGATGTAGTGTAGTGCTTAGTTATAATTCCACTATTATGGTTGCTAAGAATACTCTAGCCCCTTCATATGCATATTTCTTTTTTTATGGTTTTGATGCTTTGTCTGGGGTTTTACAGGTGATTCCTTTATTGCATATTTACATCAACATCCAATGAGGTTAAGAGACATACATGCAACAGGAAGTGAACATAGGCAAACATTCAACAACACCTCAAAGTATGTTTCCTGGTCATTTCCACAAACCAGTGCACCCTAGATGCCCCTATCCTTCTCCATGAGCCCCAGTCTAGTCAAATAACTCAAATCTATATTTTATCAAGCTCTTGTGCTTCAGTTTCCTCCTCTTTTTCATCCAGTCTCCTATGCTGCACAGTCCTGAGATGTCTTTGAATCAGTTAATGCCTTTCCTAACCATATTTGCACATTAGGGTTTTATATTTTTCATAGCTTGGTTTCTTGGGTGCATTTTCTATATTTTATTTTCATTTATTTATTACTTCTATAACATCATATTAGACTAGAATATATTCCATTTTAGTTTAATTAGTGACTCTCATCTCATCATTAATCAAGTCAAAAGAACCTATCAATTTAAAAATGAAGTCCTTCAAAAATATAAGGACATTGTTGATTTTATTCTTGAGGCTTTCAACTTCTACACCATTCAAACCATCCCTTGCTTGTCTAATCATTTCGTAGACATGTTGGCATCTCTCGTATCACTCATCCCATGGGAAATAGAGGAATCCATGCTTTTTTTTTCCATCATCTTGATGAACCATCTCATGTCCATGAGCTTCCTCGCATCAATCATGTTGACACTAATCCATCAGACCTTTGGTATTCTCATATCTTTGGATATTTATATCATTCTAGGATCCCCTCTTATTTATCTAAAAATGGTAGGAGATCCTTTCTTCAATGCGCTAATCGATATGTTATCCTTGGAGGCATCCTATATAAGCGCAGCTTTAATGTCATTTTTTCATTTCCATAAGTCTCATGAATCTACTTGCGTTATCCAAGAAGTCCACGATAGTATCTGTGGAAAATATTTTAGTAGTTTTTTTGTTGCCAAGCTTGTCTTTCACATGGGTTATTATTATCCCTCTCTTAATCAAGCCTGCTATGATTATGTTAAGAAATGTGTCAAATTTCATCAACATTCTAATCTTATCTGCACTCTTATTCAAGCCCTCTAACTGACTTAGGATCTTTGGCCTTTCTCACAATGGGGAGTTGACATAATTGGCCTCATTAACCCACGTTCCTCTCAATTTTATCATTCCATTATCACTGTAACTGAGTACATCACTAAATGGGTGGAAGAAATTCCACTCGCATCTACTAAAGCTAACAAAATTGTTGATTGTCTATTGGTACATCATTTTTCGCTTTGGCGTTCCCCATAAAATCATCACGAAAAATAGAAATTCCTTCAAAAATATATATCTCAATAATCTTTGTGATTCCTTCAATATCAAGATTAACTTCTCTTCTCCATATCATCCCCAAGCTAACAGCCAAGCCAAAGAAACTAACAAAACCCTTTGCAACATCCTTACCAAAACTATTGATAAATCAAGACGTAATTGACATCTTCATATCCCTTTCATCCTTTGGGCGTATCGAACTAGCATCCATACCTCTACGGGCATTACTCCCTTCTCTCTTATTTATTGCTCTAAATCCATTTTTCCTCTTGAAGTCCAAATCTCATCTTTACACATTTCTCTTCATGATTTTATCTCCAACAAAGATTATCACGAGAAGTGTCTAGCACAACTCGAATTTTTAGATGAAAGACAAATTTTAGCTCTTGAACATCATCATGTCTACCAAGAGCGCATCAAACATGCTTTCAAAAAACATCTAAAAGATCCTGAATTTAGTATCGGTGACCTTATCCTCAATTAAAATCATAACTTCACTACTCTAGAAAGGATTCAACATGGTAAATTTTCTCCCAATAAGATTGGACCTTATATTATCAAGCATAAATATGGATCTAGAGCCTATTATTTGGCATCCCTTGATGGTAAAATGGAAATGGAACCTCTTAACATATGGCACTTGTGGTCCTTCTACTATTAACATATCTATTAACATGAACTTGGTCATATCAATGATCTTTCTTCCATCATTAGTTTCTTCCATTTCTCATCGTAATGGTTTGGAACTACGTGGTCTACCGTCACTATCCTATCTATGACCTTGAATACTGGCACCATGGCTCTACTCATAGCATATTCCTTATGGAAAAGTTCCTCCTTCTCAGTGGCAACCATGCAATCATTACATCCATATCCTTCTTATCTACAAATTGGAACCACATTAAGTGGAAATAGGTGTCACTTGTACATTTTACATCCCCTCCTAAGTGGTATACTTAGCTATCCCCATCTCTTCTATAAAAGTCAAAATTTCTGGATGCTAATTAACAACTATCATATCTAAAAAATATGTTTCTCCCTCGAAGGCAAATTTTTTATATGAAGTAAATTGTCAAAAGTATAGACCGGACCCTCGAAGGACAGTTATCATCTATCATGCCATCTAAAGAAGAAAAAAACCAAATATCCCAAAGAAAAAGAAAAATGTAGACCACTCCCTGGAAGGATGACTACCATTATATATCATGACAGTAAAGGCTTCCCACATTGATCAACCTTCCATATATTTGTTATCACCAAATTACAGCACCCTTTGAATTGCTTGCAAGTGAGTTGTCTGGGCAATCAGTGTAATTGGGTAACATGGACCATGAACTTGAGACAACTCTCCAAAGTAGGTTGGTTCCTCTTCCTAATCTAATGTAAGTACTACTCCTAATGAAATAAAATATACTATCTAAGCTTATCCTATCAATTCCAAGGGACTAGGGAGAAGGAAAGATCATGAAAATAAGGAAATCCTACACTAGGGGGTGATAACACCAAGAAAAGGGTGAATTAAACACTCTCTAAGAGATGAAAATGAAGGAAAATGGGGAATAGAGAGGGTATTGAAACACCACAATCCAAATACACACATTTACACTATCATTTCCATTAAACACAAATATCTAGAGCTTGCAAGAAACTATTAAAATGCACAAAATACCTTTAAATGCAATGAAGAGGCTAGAGGAACCAATAAAACACAAACAAGGGTTGCAAAATGATTAAAAACTTGATTTTATTACTTCAGATGTTGAGACAACTAGTTATAATAGAGAAATGAGGCATGTATTCCTTGCAAATTTCTCAAAAATGGAAGTTTTGTGCTCACAATAAACCTACAACACCTATAGAGAACAAAGGAGCAACATGGAGAACATTTAACTGCCCAAAATGAGCCCATTTTTACAATATATGAGAAAGGGAGACAAGAGACCCGAAATTATACTTCAACCACCAAAAATTAGCATTAATTGGACTAGAGAAGTGATGGAGTATTCTACAAAACCCATGCTTTCATGTACC
The DNA here is from genome assembly GCA_019776745.2 of Taxus chinensis. Taxonomy (NCBI): domain Eukaryota; kingdom Viridiplantae; phylum Streptophyta; class Pinopsida; order Cupressales; family Taxaceae; genus Taxus; species Taxus chinensis. The sequence continues at coordinate 752,700,280 of CM034153.1, forward strand.
TTTCCTTATGGAGCAAGAAAATCACGTCCATGCCTTCATTTAATTCCTTTGTTGCACTTGGAAGTGGTTAATTTGAACCTGGGACTTTCTCCTTATTTTTATCTCACCCAATCCACCAACTTTCAATTTTAAATTATTTCATGAGGAAGAGGGGGAAAATATGAATCCATTGAAATATTGTTTGTCAAATTTGGGCAAGTGGAATGCATATCTTGGGGGTCAATTTTGCTAAAAATAAAAAAGTTCGGTCAATTCTCCATTTGACCACACAGGTACTATGTTGGGGGAGTTCATTTTCTTTGTTAATTAACTTTTTAACGACCACAAGGATCACCTTGTTCAGTGGAACCAGGTCAATTGTTCTTGTTGGTCCCAAAATGCTCGCAATGCCCATACCTTATACCTCCTTCTCAATGCTTATCCAACCCAGAGAGCTCAGCCTTTGTTAATCGGCCCTAATAAACTCCACATGCACCAAAACCCTATGGGGAACTAGTTCCCTGAACCATTTGATCACCCGCACAACATTGAGTGTGCACTGGCCCTTTGTGCATCGACTGAAATGGCCTATTGGTGAACCGACCTCGTCGTCTCCCAGTACAATGCGGGTCGCCGAGGCTTGAGTTCCTCAAACTCGGCCCTGGGCCACAATATTTTAATTCATCTCTACCCCAATACAAATTGGGTCATTGGCCCATGTGTAGAGACACGGTGCCCTCTGACCTGTTCTTCTAGTTCCATCGACCCCCAATCTATCCGCAATATAAAGGACGTGATGACCATTTGACGCAAATCGGCCTGATCTAAGTCCCATGGAACCTTGTTCCATCCGACCAAATTCCATTCGACCCCCTTCCATCTGCAATACACTGTAGGAGGCCCTTTTGGTAAATTTTCTCCAAACTTACCCATTTTTTGGAGTTTTTCAGGAACCCAGAGTTAGGATAAATGGAATAATACATCCCAAAGCTAAATTTCGAACATTATCCATTTTCCACATAATTTTAAAACCATTTTTTTGCTAACTCTTGCAAGTGAACCAAGGGGTCAAATCCCTCCAACTGCTCCAAATTTCAAATTTTCTCATTTTTTCCTGATTTTCTCGAGCCAAGGAGTTAGGGTAAATTAGTGGGATGTCCCAAAGCCAAATTGATCCATTTTTGACCATTTTTGCTCAAAATTGACTCATTTTTGGTCCTTTTGACAACCCATAAGAGGAAAAAATTCAAAAAATCATTGCAAATGCTTCCAAAACATGAAATCTTAATGTATCCCTCTAGATTATTCCATGAATCTCATGTAAACCATCCAATTTCAGTTCAATGTGTTTCCCATTTCACCAAGGGGGTGAAAATGGATAGCAATATTCAAATTCAAAAATTCAAAAACAAGCAACTTAAGAAAGATTCCCAAATTGATCAAATTTCTCATATAGTGAACTTCCTTCATCGATAAGTTTGTATCATATTTCTTAGATCTGAGGCATAGTCCTCCAAACAACCACCTATAAAGACCCTATCCTCCCTGGTATAAGTCACATCTAAAACTCCTTTTTCGTTTCAACATCGAGTCTATAAGTTCACCTCCCATCCTTTCCCTCATGATCTTAAGTACAACTAGCTATTGTTGGTTATGTGTGAACACCAGCTACAGATGCAAGTGCATTTCTTTATCTGGTTCCCTTTCATTTTTACCTCCAATCTAGTCAAAAAACATCTATCCTACGTGTGCTTCTTGCTATAATGAAATTTCATTTGATTCGTTTGGACATTTCTTATCAAGTCATGACTTATTTTATCATATCCAATCCTACATTGTCATCTTGATGACCTTTGCACTACCTTTCATATAAATCCATACTATCTCATTTATATCATCCACGTCTATATCTAAATTCATCACATACATTTTACCCTCTAATCATATCCATTATATGCCTCACATCACAATAATGCATACTATATCATTAACATATATCCTAAATCCATCATATTTATTCTCATCTTCAACTCACATATATCATATTTTACACCAAAACAATCTATTTTAATTTAACAACTATATATTCATATCCATCACATTATTATCATCCATATATCCATCTTTCCTAATTTTTCCTCACATCGTGCCACATTTTAGCATCCATGTTCTACTCAAGTATCTAGTCCACATATAGAATCATAAATCATCACATCCATAACCATAATCCAACATGTAAAACCACACACAAACACAATCAAATCATTACACAACACATGATAAATCACAAAAAAATCATATATATCATCAAAAGAGTTTATACATATAGGATAGGCCTCAACTAGGATCTCAAAATTCTATACATCAAAAATATCTACATCAAAGTATTGACCCACTATAGGGTGTACTCAAGATTGGACAACCTAAGTGTGGACCCCTATTCTCCTAGTGTTCAGTGATGTTTTTACCTTTCTACTCAAATTAATGTAGTGAAATAATAAAATCATGACTTACCTTAGAAGACGCGGGCTTTACCGATACCCGTAGAGATGGATGTTAAAGTTGATGTTCGATTGAAGTTGATCAAGTCTGGATTGATGTAAGTTCCTTGTTTTGCAAAGCTTGCAAAGCAACCTGCATTAAAACACACTAAACAAAAAGGATTAGACAAATGGATAGACTTCCTTGGAGTATGTCAACTCATTTTTAAACAATTTAGTGAATTGAAAATAATGATATGGATGAAAATAAATATATACAATCAAAGTGGATCTATAGATAGAAGATAAGAATCTCTAGAACTCCAGATGAATAGGTAGGTCATGTGCAGATTCGAAGGTGGCCCAAACAAGGATGGATGCAATTTGTACGTGTTTAAATTAGTTGTACCAGAAGTATTATGTTTCTTGTTGGATGTCATGTGAAGGAATTCGAATTGATCTTCAATATCCTCTTCATCAATAGTGAATCAGATAGTGTAAAGTGTTAACTCATGTAAAATGTTGTATTTTTCCCATAAAAAGGGGTGTTAGACGATGAGAAGGTCATAAATGTTGGTGATTGGGTGTGAGCAACTAGGTATTGCCATCTAATAGAGATCCATTCTCAATAACATTTTAGATGCAAGATATTTGGTTAAATCTGATGAAAACTATTGATAAATGTTAATAATTTTGATAAAAGGTAGTTTTGACAGGAATCGTCGGATTAGGCCAATCATTGACGATTACAGAGAATTGTGATAGTTCGATAAAAATAAATGTTTCATGATACAAGATGGTGTTTTAAACTAATTTAAGGATTAAATATGACTGAAAAGAGATAAATAAATATTATAAAGATACCTTGGACTGATGTGAAGCTAAAATATTCCTCAAACCTTTTTTTGGAGAATATAAGAGTTGACAGAGGGTGTTTTGATGTTACCTACAACTTGGATGATGAGGGATTATTTTTCAGAGAGCTACAAAAATATTAATGACTTGATAATGTATGGTGATAGCCTTGAGATATTTTTGTTGGCTAATGAAATGCAAGATATTGGTGCTTGAGATAGAAATTTGGGGCTCGGAGATTCAAAATTGAGGATCCTAGAAGAAGGCTTAAAACATTCTATTTATAATCGTTGGTGATTCAACTTAATCGTCGGCAATCCGAGTTTTTTGAGATTTTGAGTGGTAAAGTGGTTAAACCCACTTCTAAATGAATGTGTTTTGTTTTGAAGGTCAGGTAAATGTTGAAGGGTGTTTGTTATTCGAATTTTAGGGGTCAAAAATGGTTTTGAGATGGTTTTTAATTTTTCTTTTGGCTTTCAGGTGGTTTTAGGTGATTAAGTGTAGATTTACAGGAGTTGATGATAGATTTTACAACTGTGGAAAGATAATATTTACACTAGGTAAATGTGATGGAGGTTTTTAAACTTAGGATAGGGAGTGTATAAATTAAATGACGTGCTTGATTAATGTATGTGATAAAGGATTGAAAATTTTAAGTGTCTACATTTGCCCCCTTTTGTCGAGTAGTTTGGTGTAGGCAAAGTGGTAGACAAAAATGATGATAGATTGATTTGTATGGTGATCCCCCCTCAAAATATGGTGATTGCAACACATTATAAGGAACATTAGTTTGATAAGTTGGTTGGATGGATTTGACATGCATTTCGTTAAAAGGTGCCCCGGGGTGGGGTATCAAAATGAGGAATGCTACCATTGAATCAAGTGATAGGGGGTACCAAAGGCTCTATTACCTATAAACATATGATCCGTGAAGGTAGGATGAAAGGATGGGGAATTCAAGTGATGGGGGACCAAAGGGCACACATCCCATAGACATATGGTGTATCCTGAGATGTTTTGTTTGTTTGGTATTTAATATTTCAAGGATTCTTACTTTTTAAATGAGGCAATGAAAAATGTGATAAATTGATGTTGATTTTGACAAAATATAAGGATATGTGATAAACAGGGGGAATCGCTAGCGATTAAGGTAATCACAAGTGATTGTGATGAATCGTCGGTGATTTAAGGAATTGTCAGTGATTAGAGGGAAATTTTTTGGGGGGGCTATAAAATTCGATGACGGTGGTGAGCAATGCATTTTTTTGACCACAATTACATGATTTAGGAGAGCGACTGAGCTAGAAAATGGTGTTTGAAATTGATAGATAATTATTATGAGTGATGGTATCTTCAAGTAGATACAGGAGGCCCATCTAACCCCCATTGAGAGAACAACCATATATCCTGAGCAATTTTCACAGATTCTCTTAGAACATGGATGAGATATGAATGTAGTTGACACTTTACACACTTTTTAACGTACACACAACAATCTTGATTAATAGTGGGTCAGTACTAGCTGAGTCGTAAGACTCGTTTAGTGATGGCATTACCACTTAAATGTCCACCATATATGCCACCATGGACTTCTTGGATTTCCTTGATAGATTCATGATATTTAAGACACCTTAATAAAAGGCCATCAAAACCATGTTTATATAAGATACCACCTATGATGACAAAGTGAGTGACACATTGGAGAAATGATCATTTAGCATTTTGGGATAGATTAGAGGGTATTTTAGATTCTGAAATATAGTCAAATATTTGAGAATGCCATAGATTAATTGGATGGTCATAAAAAATGTCGATAGGAGGGAGTTTATTTTAATGAGAGGGGTAATCCAATATTTGAATGACTACAGATACTTTGGAGTTTTCATTTGATTCTTTAGTTTCTAATGGGATGAGTTCTCCTAAAGAGGCCATGGTATCTACAAACTTATTAGAGGACCGTAGAATGGTTTGGATGGTGTAGTGATCGAAGGCTTCAAAGAGAAAATCAAATTTGGCTTTATATTTTTGCAAAATTTCATTTTTACACTAATTATCCTTTTAATTGATTAATGATGAGTTGTGAGTCTCCGTATATTTGTAAGATATGAACGCCTAGTAAGATAGCAGTGGTAGGACCCATGATTAAGGCTTCGTATTCTTCCATATTATTGGTACATTCAAAATTAAGTTTAAATGATATTGGAATAAGAATCCCCCAAGTTGGTATGATAACAACACCAGCTCCTCCCTTTTGCTGGTATTTAGATCCATCAAAGAAGAGGGTCATTTTGATAGGAATGAATTCATGTTAGTTGATATTGTTGATGGATTCGTCAGGAAATTGTTTGTGAGGGATACATGTATCAGGAAGAGGTGCTTCAGGGAGCTGATATGTGATGTATTTTCATTTAATAGATTTTTGTGATACGAATTCAAGGTCAAACTCAATCATAAGCATGAGCTACCGAGTTATGTGGTCATTGTGATATGGTTTCAAATGCATGGTTTTGAATGGGTTAAAGCTAGTGACCACATATGTTTTATGATTAAGGAGATAATGGCGTAATTTAGAGGTAGCGAAATACAAAGCACAACATAATTTTTCAGCCTCATTATAACGAGTTTCATATTCATAGAGTATGTGATTGATGTAATAAATGGCTTATTCAAAGCCTTGATCATCACGATGGGTGAGCATGGATCCTAAGGCAAGGTTTGTGGTAGACATGTAAAGATAGAAGGGATCCCCTTCACGAGGTGGTATAAGTACAAGAGGTGATAGAAGGTATTATTTGAGCTCATCAAAATATTTTGATAATTGATATCCCATCTAAAATCTACATCTCTGTGAAGAAGATCATGAAATGGTTGACAATCGTCAGATTGATTAAATTTTACCTTGAAGGATGCGTAACTATTTGAGATTGTATGAAGGGTGCATTTTAATTATTGTTTTGATTTTGGTTGGATCTAATTCAATACCTTAGATGGATACGATGAACCCTAGGAGTTTACCGGTGAGAACGCCGAAAACAAACTTAATAGGGTTAAGATGAAGTAAATAATGAATAAGAAGGATAAGAAATAATTCAAGGACGGTGAGATGATTCTTGTGTTGCTTATATTTCCCTAAGAGATCATCAACATAGTCTCCTATGGTTTTTTGGATAAGGTGATGAAATATATATTTCATGGCACGTTGATAAGTGGCTCATGCATTTTTAATTCCAAAAGGCATAACACGGTAGCATAAGATTCCACAAAGGGTAATGAAATATGTTTTATGTTGATCATTAGTGGTAATGAGGATGTGATTATAACCATAAAATCCGTCCATAAGGGATAGCATTTCATGGCCAGCTGTTAGATCGACTAGTTGATCGATATTTGGAAGAGGGAAATCATCTTTAGGGAAGGCAAGATTGAGATCCCAAAAATCAGTGTAAAATTTTAATTTTCATGAAGCTTTGGTTATGGGTGTGATATTGGAAACCCATTGAGGATATTCGATGGGTATGATGAAGTTAGCAAAAAAAGAAATTATAACTTTTATTTGATAAGGAGAGTTGGGCGAGGATGTATTCTGCGAAGTTTTTGATTAACTAGTTTAGCATTAGGATAGGTGACGATGTTGTGTACGATGATATTTAGATCGATACCTGACATATCACTATATGACCAAGCAAATGCTTAACTATATTTTGATAAGAAAGTGGTAAAATCGTGTAGTTCTTGTGGATCTAGTGATTGACCGACCTGAACTATGTGGGGTTCTTGAGTGGTTCTTAAGTTAATGTCGATTGTTGATTCATTACGAAGGGTTGATGTGTCAAGTGGTAAGTTTTTTTGAAGGAAATTATTTTTTCTCCCATATGGGAGAGGATTTCTTGGTTGTTATGACATTGAAAGATATCAATGATCAATGAGTCTTCCTCAATCATTTCTGGCTAAATGAGAGGATGTTACTTAATGAAATTGTTGGATTGGTAAGTTAAAGTTCCAAAGGAAATAGTATTGACTAAAAAAAATAGGTGGGATGGAGATGATATCATCAGTGTCCATGGGGTTGTTAGACTCGATGGATGAGGATGGTTTAAGTTTAGTGATATGTAGGGATGTGGTATATGTTAATGATTTGGTGGCAGGTTTTCATCCCCTAAACCAAATTTCTCATGTGGCTTAAGAGCGTGTTAGGTGAATAAGTCTTTTATTCCTTATTCATAACACCTAAATTCAAATCCTTTCTAGGCACAGTGGTAGAGATACGTGTGGGTACAGCTTTGATATACAATTATTGGAAATCGGATGAGAAGGGAATAGCATGATGTTATTCAATGGATAACAATGAATGTCAGTTGATTCCTCCATAAACAAGATTAGTTTTTAAGTATGTCAGACCATAAGAGATAGTGTATCCAATGCTAGGCTCATACATTGGTTGTTTTTCTGGTCTACCATACATTTTAGGAGTAGGCAGGTGGTTAAGACTGAGGAGACGATACTCCCCCAGTGAGAGATGATCCATGACCTCTCCGAGGGAGGAATCATTTAGTAGTTTGGATGGTGAAATAGATGTTCTGGTAGATTCTTCCTCGGATGATTTTTATTTTGGTATGAGGATGTCATTTGGATGGTATATCATATTACAGTCGGTGAAGGGATTAGGATCCACAGGGACTGTGAATGTCTGACCTTCATGTTCATACTTTACACAATGATGTAATGTTGAGGGTACACAATGCATGGTGTGTATCCAAGGTCATCCTGACATCATATTATATTGGAACTCTCCTTCTATGATGTAGAAGAGTTCTGGAAGTGTTTTGACATCTACTTTAAGTGGTAAGATGACGATACCTAATGTAGGTGTGATGGTTTCATTAAAGGCTCGGAGTAGGACTGGTGTCTGGGTGACAATGGTGTTCGGTAGTCTAAGTTGATTGAAATCAATGGATGAAATTATGTTGATAGCTACACACCCATCAATCATGACCCTTTTGATGAGGAAATAATTGATTTTAGCGGTAATGAAGAGGGATAAGTCGTGATCTTTTGGCTGATGTGATGGTATTTTTGATGATTCAAAAGATATAGCGGAGGATGATTTAACAACACCTATGAAGTTTGTGAAGGAATTTGGATCGTTTGTGGGTATTGATATGGATAACAGGGCTTCGGTCATAGCTTGCTTATGTGACGATGATGTTTGGACAAGCTATTCAAGTGACATTTTAACTGGAGCTTGATGTAATTGTTGAATGACCACCTTTTGTACCATGGAGGAAGAAGGTGGAGCAATGAGGATAGAGATTTTGTCTTTCTAATTAGATGACTCAGGTGTGAAGGAAATTGAAACTTTAGATTTATCAAAAGAAGAGGAGATTTCTGGAGGCGGAATGGCAACAAACATATTATATTTATTTTGTTCAGGTGAATTGGGATTGTAAACATGTGAGCACGTAGTGATATGGACAACATCAACTTGATGAGTAAGAACCTTCGTAAATAATGTTTTGGATGTAGATGAGGGTGTTGTTGCATAGATTGTATGATATTTTATGGTTTGGTGTGATTCTGGAGGTAGGAGGCCTTTACTTTCAATTATCTTAATGAATGAATCAAAGGATTTAAAATCTTCTACAAAATGTCTCGATGTTTGATGATAATTACATAAAGCCTCGAAGTTATACCAAGATGGTTTCCAACCTTTAGAGCTAGATTGTTTAAGAGGTGATAAGACTATGAGCTTTTGGTGAAGCAATTTTTCTAAGGTTGTCACATAGTGACGTTTAGGTGCAGATGTTGAAGGTGATGGTATCTCACTAGAATTGGTATCTCTAGGAGATGCTATTTTTGTGGTGGATTTCTTATTCTTTTTCGGATGGATATCTTTTAAAGGTGTAGTGATAATGGGTGATTTGGATGAAGGGTGTGGACCTAAGATAGATGTTTTATTTGTATATCTTTGTATGGGGATAGTTGGATGATTTCAAGATATGACCATAACCCTTTTGGAAGGAGGTGGAATATATTTTTAAAGGTTATGGGGGTAATACTATGTCATGCAATCATCATAAGAAATTTTCATAATTTGGATGATTGGTTGTTTTTGAGGTGTTTTTGAAGATTATTAAGATGGGATTGGTGAGGAAGTGGTAGCGACAGATATACATGGTTTATTTTTGATCGTCGGTTATGGGGGTGTTAATTCTAAAAATTTTGTAGAAGATGTGGGTGTAGATTCGGTGACCAGCAATGTTTTATTAATGGTGTTTATAGTATGGTGTGCTTATACATTGTTGGTTTGTGGTTAGTTTCTTGATGGGGAGTGCTTGGGAAATGATTGTTTGAATACATCCAGATTCTGATTTTGGGGGTGTATTAGGATTGTATAAATGTAGTTCACCCTTATCGATCAGATCCTAGAGGACATTGCGGAAGGAACGAAACCTCTCAATGTCATGTCCTTTAACTCTATGGTGTTTACAATAGTTGTTATCTCCATACCAAGAGGGTTTCGAGACGGATGTGTCGATTGGATGAATGGGTGGAAGGGAGATCATATTAGTGGAAAGGAGTTTGTCTAAAAATGCACTATAAGTCTCTCAAAAAGGTGTATAATTATGTTAGAGCTAGGAATGTTTGATGTTCGAACATTTTTTAGTAGCAGATTTGATGACTATGGTGTTTGCTGATGATTTGGATTTATCTGAACTAGAGGATGGTTTTGATGAGAATTCTATTTTAGGTTTCTTTGGTCTGAGTTTGACTTTGCATTCTTCAATGGCTTGCAATTCAATCTTACGGGTCATGGTAAAGGCTTCATCAAATGTTTGGAATGATTGAATTTGTAATGTAGATGAAACGTGTTTAGCGCTAATAGTTTGATCAATTCTGTTTGTGGGAGTTTGAATGAAAACTAATTGATTATACCCCTCCAACAAGAAAAAAAAAATCTGTAGATTCATCCTCGAATTTTTTAATGGCATAAATATTTGTGATGGTGACTTTATGGGTGATATTGATGGAAAAAAATTCTAAGAAGAGTTGAGCGAGTTGTTTGAATGAGAATAAAGAGGACTGAGGGATGTTATTGTACCAATCTAGGGCAAGACCAGGTAGAGACATAGGGAATGTCCTAAGCATTAGATCTTAATCATGTGTTATAAGATAAAAGGCATGCAAAAAAAATTGGATATATTGTTGGGGATCTTATTTACTATAAAATTTGAGAAATTTTAGAAGTTCCCAGTGATATGGATAAGATTTTTAGGGCACAGATGAGTGAATGGACTCATTACAGATTTTCTCATATGAAAGAGTATTCTTAGGGCTCATGGAAGCAGCTTCGAGATTGGATATCCTATTTATTATAGCCTGAAGAATATCAGTTTATGATGGTTGTTGTGTGTTGGAGGAGGATGAACCAAACTTATTAAATGAGTATTGATTAGGTTGATACTTTTGTAAGGGATTTTGCTGAAAGGGTATGTTTTGTTGAGGGATGTTGGTGGGGATATTGTAAGCTAGCTGTGATACTAATGGTTGTCACAGTTGAATATAATGATAAGGGATATGAGTAGAGGTGTTTGGGAGAGGTTGTGATTGTTCTGGGACGTATTAAAAAGGGACAGATGTGTGCTAAAGAGGTTGTGAATATGGGGGTGACTACTGAAATGGAATGGAGCTAACAACAAACAGTTATGAGTGTTTTGGGATATTTTGAAAAGGGAAAGGTTGTGATTATTGTGGTATGTATTGAGATGAAGCAAGTGGTTGGGATAACTGAGATATGTATTACGAAATGAGGGGAGTCAAAAATTATAATAAAATGGGGTGAGTAATAGCAATAGTACTGGTATTGATAAAGGGTGTGGATGCGGGTATAAAACATGGTAATGTTCTGAATAGATGGTGTAGACACCTATAATTTATCCTGAACAATTTAAAACACTTAAATTGTGTTAATTATCCTTTTTCCCACAAATTGACGACATATCGTCAATAATGCTCATCTTCTCTTTTATCATCGTTAATTAATTACAATAAGTAATTAATTAAGTTTTATATTCAACAAATACCCTAATTAATGACCTTACATTAATTAATCCTTCCTCCTATCTAAACTAATTAATTATTATTAATTAATTAGCTTCCCCTTTCATTAAACCAATAAATCATTATTTAATTGATTTAATCCCCTTCTATAGTTTAAATCATGCTAACATTCCTCTAAAAAGCTTTTATAAGCTTACACATCTATTAATTAATCATCTTGATCAATTAATAAACCCCCTTTATCCACATGAGTCACTAAAGGACAAGCTAAACTCTCCTAAAGTTAACTCAACCCTATATAAACCCCCCTTATCCACAACTAACTCAACATCTCTATTATCCCACATGCAAAGGGATGTAGAGATCCCTTTATCCATTGGGCTATATAAAGATGCCCTCCTCCTACCTTTACACTTACACCTATTCCTTGAGAAACAAAAGTGAAGCATATTGTAAATACACTATAGCCATTTTTTTCATCTTGGAGCATTCTTCAATGGAGAGGCTAGCTACTTTCATTTCTTGTATTCATCCATCCAAGTTTTGAAGTCATATGGAGATATGTCAAATGCTCTTGTAGCCATAGATTGACAAGACTCCATTCTTGAAAACCTTGGGATTCAAACATACAAATCAAACCTTTGATTGCTAAGGATCTAAGTAGGTTCATTTCATTTTTAGCATTCAATAGAGATAGAAAATTAATGGATTAAAATGTTAGTTTGAATATTTGTTCATGTTCTAATGCAAGGATGTTAGTATATTAGTTTTGCTTAAGCTTTAAGCAATGATGGTGCATTGAAGTTTATTTAGCTTTGTTTTAGGACTACTAGGTGTTATTTCTAACTCTATTTGCATTGCTAACAAATACATGAATGTTGTGTGTGCGTTGTCGTTTGGGCGTATATGTCTTTTTGGTGACTGCGCGTGTGTGCATATGCTCCGAGGGCTCCTGCACCACCATTAGGGCACCTACCCCCCTACGCATGTGCACCGACATAACTTTAAAACCTAGTTTCCTACTTCTACGAGCATTAATTACAAAATTGACAAAGAGGGTTAGGTTACTCACAAAGACGCCATCATCTGCATGTCGGTTGTACCCCTGAACTGTGTCCGCTCATCTCAAATGGTCTCGTACTCTCACCATCATCCTCATCATTGTTAGAGCCTCGCGGTAAAAAACTCGGTAGTAGTGGGTAAAAAATGAATTGGTCACGGTGATTTACCCCCCCCCCCCCCGAGTGGGGTATATCAAGCTATTTTTTCAACCGACTATGATGCCTGGAGGGCTTATTTTGACCACTGTTTTCTCCTCTGTTCATAGTCAAATAATTATTTTATTTAAATATTCTCAGGGAATTTTCCCTCGCCTAGAAGAATGGTCTGGTTGAGATGAGAGGAGTTAGTTTTTTGGTCTCAGAATATTTAATTAGTAAGGTTGCTAATATGGATTGTGATGGCAGTAAGGTTTACAAGGCTAGATCTCACCTATAGGAGGAAGTCAAGATATTTTTGAGGGACGATGAAAGAATTTGTTTTATGGAAGATGGCATAGCTCGCAGTTCTTTGCCAGGTCGGTGGGTAGAGGTTTGTTTTCATCTTATGAAGTATATTACTCTTGATGGCATATATAGGAAGGTTCACTCTCAGCATTTTCACGTTGCTTAACCACTTCTAAAGGAACCGTAAGATTAGTATTCCCTTTTATCTTTTTAATTCTCTAAGTGGCTCAGTTAAAAATTCAAAGAGAAGAAAGATGGCTTGATTTTACATCAAGGTTTAATTTTACTGTTGGTTAGAGTGGGAAAGCCTATTTGAACACAAAGGGGGTTAGTACTGATTATGGAAAGTGACTGGAAAGATCATATTCCTTTGGCTAATCGTGAAAAACTGTTTAAAATGAAGGAAAGGGCTATGAAGGAGCTGAACGCGGTGTCAGTTTTGTAGGATCTTTCTGGTAAGGTGGATGAAGAAGGGGAGAAGGATTCGGTTTGTCTTTCTTGCAAGAAAATTGGAAGCCTTGGAAGAAGATGTTACCCAAGTGAAAGCTCAGAATAGGAATCTGCTCAGGGGTATGCAACGGTCAAATGCGGAGATCAGATCTTTGAAGAACAAGGTGGAAACCCTTCAAGACTTAATGGCGGGAGTAAACTGTAAAAGGAAACATTTTGCTGGTACTGATGGAGAGGTTGGAGCAGGGCCGAGCTCTCGTACTTAAAACGTAAAATTTTTAGGCCCTTTCGTGACCTTCTTGCTGACTGGTGGTCTATGTATAGTATTTTTTTTCTGTTGTTTTCCGTTAGGGCTTTTTGTTTGGATCAATGGTCTTGTTGATCATGCTCAGGTTTTTTTGTCTCAGTTTTTTTATAGATATTTTGACTCGTCTCTGGATTGTATTGTAATATCATTCTTTGTAAATTGTCCTTTGGAGCCTTTTCCAAATTATTATCTATAAAAAAAAAATATTTTATTTAAATAATTATTTTTCTTTCATTTTTTCATCGTGATGGGGCATTTTTTTCCATCTAGTACCCCCTTTCTTCTCACTAGGACAATTTTTATTGCTCCTAGGCAATTTGTCTTCTTATCCACACACTCTCGAAAAATTATTTTTTAAATAATTAATTTATTAATTTTTCCACTTTACAGGGACATTATTTGTCACATGTTTCTTCTTTCTTCCCCTTGGGGAATTTTCTTTTGCATCTAGGCACTTCCTTCTATTTATGTTATTTTCTTCTACGCATTCACTATCCACCGCATGTTGGATAATGCAAAAACATATATATATATATATATATATATATATATATATATATATATATATATATATATATATATATCACTTCAAAATTTAAAAAAACAAGGCAAAATTCTCCACAAAATTCTAAAAAATAAAAAAAACCTACAAAAATAGGTAACCCGCTTATTACGGCTAAAACTCGTGTCTTGCGCATGGTATTCTTTCCATATCCTACTGGTTTGTTTCACATCTTCACCAATCAACACGACTTGTGGATCGTCATATTCACAACCATTCACAAAGCTAGCGGCTTGCTTCATTTGTACTCTGGGGCACGTCTTATTGCCTGGTGTTGTTTCGTTGCGCACAAAGCTTTCTCCTTAGACCCAATATCCATCATCATTTCCCCTTGCATGTATCCTTGCTCGGGGCATCATTTTTAAACCCTTTTCATCAATCATGAACATGTGGACCTCTTCAGCTTGATAACAAAACATTTGTACAACTTTCTTGACCATTGTTGGGTTGGATATGTGCGTGTGTACTTGTTTTCCCTGTTAAATGAGCTTGTTTCCTTCTCATATTGCATTTTATTTTGTATGTTGCATAGGGTTGGTGTTTTCAGCAATGGACAATTGTTCGTAGTATGGCTTTTCATGTCATTCTACTTTTGTCGTATGCTTATATTTTTTAATAAGGACTGATGATGTAGATCTTTTGGCAATAATGATGACAATCAATTTGTTTCAATACACTGGATGAAATCTAGCTCTTTTCTTCAAGTCTTCATTTCTTCTACGTCGCCCTCCTATTGACAATATTCTTCTTCTTCACCTGGGGCATCTTTCTCCTCTCCATTTCTCACCTTTTTTTATCGTCAATCGTCTTCCTTCATCACCCCATTGACACTCGAGGGGGCATCTCTCTCTTCTACCCCTTCAAAATTTTATCTTTCTACTACCTTTGAAGTGGCGTCACTTACGCCACCCCCAAAGAGGGGCAAATGTAGGCACCTATAATTTAGCCTGAACAATTTAAAACACTTAAATTGTGCTAATTATCCTTTTCCCCGCAAATTGACGACATATCGTCAATAATTCACATCTTCTCTTCTATCATCATTAATTAATTACAATAAGTAATTAATTAAGTCTTATATTCAACAAATACCCTAATTAATGACCTTCCATTAATTAATCCTTCCTCCTATCTAAACTAATTAATTATTATTAATTAATTAGCTTCCCCTTTCATTAAACCAATAAATCATTATTTAATTGATTTAATCCCCTTCTATAGTTTAAATCATGCTAATATTCCTCTAAAAAGCTTTTATAAGCTTGCACATCTATTAAGTAATCATCTTGATCAATTAATAAACCCCCTTTATCCACATTAGTCACTAAAGGACAAGCTAAACTCTCCTAAAGTTAACTCAACCCTATCTAAACCCCCTTTATCCACAACTAATTCAACATCTCTATTATCCCACATGCAAAGGGATGTAGAGATCCCTTTATTTATTGGGCTATATAAATAGCCCTCCTCCTACCTTTACACTTACACCTATTCCTTGAGAAACAAAAGTGAAGCATATAGTAAATACACTATAACCATTTTTTCATCTTGGAGCATTCTTCATTGGAGAGGCTAGCTACTTTCCTTTCTTGTATTCATCCATCCAAGTTTTGAAGTCATATGGAGATATGTCAAATGGTCTTGTAGCCATGGATTGACAAAACTCCATTCTTAAAAACCTTGGGATTCAAACATACAAATCAAACCTTTGATTGCTAAGGATCTAAGTAGGTTCATTTCATTTTTAGCATTCAATAGAGATAGAAATTAATGGATTAACATGTTAGTTTGAATATTTTTTCATGTTCTAATGCAAGGATGTTAGTAGATTAGTTTTTGCTTAAGCTCTAAGCATGATGGTGCATTGAATTTAATTTAGCTTTGTTTTAGGACTACTAGGTGTTAGTTCTAACTCTTTTTGTATTGCTAACAAATACATGTACACATATGGGGTGGTTTTGATGAGAGGCTAATGGTTGAGATATATTGGTAGCAATGGTAACAGAACTCAAGGTAGGTGTCTGAACAAAAAAGGAGGGTGGAGGGATATGTTTGGAAGAAGATGGACTTGTGTTGTTTTGAGGGGGTGTGGAACTAATGGATATGTCTAGTGACGATGTCAGATGTTGAGTGGTTGTGTCTTGTGAAGAGATTACATTGAGGTCAAAGATGGGGACTGAAGACACGATAGTGGATATTTCTTGTCGGATATTAGAGGGATAAGCATAAATTTTTTAGATGACAGATTCGTGATTGGGATCGATAAGATGAGAAAAAACCACATGAAGGATCAGGTATGTAAGGTCGTGGGTCAAGTACTGATGGCTAGAAGTGAACACCCCTAGCTGCAAGATAAGTATTAAGGGCTATGAGGTTTGAATCTAAGATCTCTGAAAACACAGGATGCCCACTATCGAAGTAACGAAGGATGAAGGGCTCAAGAATCTCAGATGAAGCCAGATTGGCTACTAGAAGAATGTGGTTGTTTGTGATCTCCGGGGTGGTGGTGATGTAGCATTTTTTCATGCATGAAATGCCCTCTAAGAATTTTGAAGATACGCTTGAGTGTTATCAATGGAATGTGTAATGTCATCTATCATTTTTCTAGTTTTTGAGTATGAGGTGTTGATAAAATTTCTTGGTGTTGAGCTTAGTCTAGTAGGTTTTAGGATTGTTGTAAGGTTTGATGGTGTTTTTGGTGTGGATTTTTGGAAAGGACTAGAAATGTTTTCTAAAGTATTGATACAATATTGTTGTCTTATAAGCACCATATTAACAAACACGTAATCACCTAACGAAATGAAAATAAATATAAACGGGTTGATTAAAAGCAACAAGCAAGTCACACATAATGATTTCCTTTTGTCTCGATTAGTTTATAAAAAAATAAAATGTGTAAAATGGTTGATAGGGTCATAGGAAATGGCTATCTATGAATGGTTTTAGGAATGTTTAAGGATGGATTCTACTCAAGTTAATAAGTGAAATAATACAAACAGGACTGACCTTAGAAGACGCAGGGTATATCGATACCCTTAGAGATGGATGTTGAAGTTGATGTTCGATTGAAGTTGATCAAGTCCGAATTGATGTAAGCTTTCTTGTCCTATAAAGAAACCTACACTAAAAGACACTAAACAGAAAATATTAGACAAATGGATAGACGAGCTGCCCAGAAAATGCTAGTTCCAGGAATCCAAAGGGACTTCCTTGGAGGATGTCATCTCATTTTATAACAATTATGTGAATTGACAATAATGGTATGGATGATAATAAAGATATAAAATCAAAGTTGATCTATAGATCAAAGATAAAGAAGCTCTAGAACTCCATATGAATAGGTTGGTCATGTGTGGCTTCGAAGGTGACCAAAGCAATCGTAGATACAATTTGTATGTGTTCAAAGTAGTCGTACCAGAAATTATTTTGTTTCTTGTTGGATGTCATGAATGAATTCAAACTGAACTTCAATATCCTCTTTGTCAACAACAAATTAGATAGCACAAAGTGTTAACTCATGCAAAATGTTGTATTGTTCCCAGAAGAAGGGGTGTTGGACTATGGGAAGGTCGTAAATGTTAGTGATTGGATGTGAGCAGCCAAGTATTGCCATATAACAGAGATTCATTCTCAATAACATATTAGATGTGAGAAATACTTGGTTAAATCTGATGAAAGATATTGATAAAGGCTAATAATTTTGAAAAAAGGCAGTTTTGACAGGAATCGTCGTCGATTAGGCCAATCGCTGGTGATTGGGGGAATCAATGATGATTTCAAAGAATTGTGATAGTTCAATAAAAAAGAATGTTTGATGTTACAAAATGTTGTTTCAGACTAATTTAAGGATTAAATGTGACTGAAAAGAAATAAAGAAATATTATAAATGTACCTTGGACTGATGTGAAACTAAAAGATGCCTCAAACCTTTGTTTGGAGAAGATCTAAGTTGATATAGGATGTTTTAATGTTGTCCTGCAACCTAGATGATGAGGGGTGGTTTTTAGAGAGCTGGTAAAAGCTTGATAATGTCTGGTGATATCCTTGAGATCTTTGTGTTGACTGATGGAATGCAAGATACTAGTGCTTGAGATAGAAATCTCAGCCTCAGAGATTCAAAATTGACGATCCTAGAAGAAGGCCTGAAACCTTCTATTTATAATTGTTGGCGATTCAACTGAATCACCAGCGATCTGGGTTTTTTAGGATTTTTGAGTGGTAAAGTGGTTAAAACTGCTTCTAAAGATAGTTGTTTTGTTTTGAAGGTCGGGTAAAATGTTGAAGGGTGTTTTTAATTCAACGTGTAGGGTTCAAAAATGGTTATGAGAATGGTTTTTTATTTATTTTTTGGATTTCAGGTGATTAAGTGTAGATTTACAGTAGTTTAATGATAGATTTTTGCAGCTGCATGGAAAGATAATATTTACACTAGGTAAATATGATGGAGGTTTTAGACTTAATAATAGGGAGTGTATAAATTAAATGATGGGCTCTGATTAATGTATGTGATACATGAGTGAAAATTTTAAGTGTCTACACCAAGCATGGGAGTGTGTCCTCCATCCCTATCCACTATATGGTCCCCTACAGCTAGACCTCCATCATGTTTAGGGTGCATCATGCTAGCAACGCTCCTTAAAGTCACATGATGTCCTAATCTCCATGATATCCTCTCTTCAGCTAAGTTGTGCAATATATTACGGAACCTCAGGCATTCTATTCTCCACTATCCAACAATCTCACTCAATTCTTGGTAACCCGCTCTATCGATACAGTCATGGGTAGCGCCATATGACTAGCTCCAATGTGCCTCGCTACTTGAATCTATAGAAACTATAGATATGATCCCCATATCTCGTTGAATACGCCTTTATCTACCTCCTATAGTGGTCTCACTACTAGATGGTCGGGTCTCTCTCCTGACATATAGCATCACGCTCCTAGAATGCCCACGCCAACTCTTGGCGTATTGCGTCTCTCTCTCTCTCTCTTGCCATGTCGCATATAGCTTAACCTATAATATAGCCATATATGTGGCTTCTCCTCCATCCCCACCCTCTCCGTCTTTGGGTGTTTCCTCCTCCTCTCCTACCCGCAACCACCTCCTCCTCATCCACACCTACCCTCACCCTCTCCTCCACTACCTGGGCTGCCCACAATTATGTCCACCATTCTATATAACCCTCCACCAACACCTACATCATCATTATCATCCCGTGGCTCTCCCTCCTCCACTAATGAGTCTACTATCACTAGGATGGGTAGAACCCTCTTGGTATCATCTTGCATGAATCTAATTAATACCCCTAACTGTCATCTGTATCACTCCAACCACCTCGTGACTCAGTGGGAACTGTAACACCTATATCATCTTGGGCCTTCATCCTTATATCCATCTCAACCTCCTCATGCCTACTAAATTGTGCCTCTTCCTTCAATCATGCTAAACAGTATCTATACGGCCTCCATTTGACATCCTCTATCTCCAAAACTACCTAATATATCCTCATACCACTCCTCAGCATTCTCACCATCTTTCCCCATGCACACTTGATCTACAAGTCATCTCAAAAATCCAACCACAAGATCAATTTGATCTCTTAATCTCCCATGGAAATTATGGTGGCCGCACTATCATTATGTGCTCATATGCCCATCAATGTAGTAAAAACCCTACATCCATACTAGATCGTCACCCTACTAGATACATCAATGTCTCATAACTAACCTACCGCTATCAAGGAAACCCTGAATGAAAACATTGTCCCATGTTCCACAATATTTGTAACCACTTCTGCTAATGCATATGGAAATTGGACTTCACCTAAGTTTGGCAGTGCATAACACAAGATGGCCATCATCACTAGGAAAATTAGCTAGTTTCTCAGCGTTGTTAGATCATATTTGGTCTCAATATGAAATACCCCTGATAAAAATGTAATGTGGGACATCCACTCCAAATAATTATTTCAATACTTTGAGCCTCCTCTCTGTTGTGATGGGCACTATAATCTTTCCCTGAATCGGTAGCCTTAGTATGTGGTACGTGTCCTCCAGTGTCACTGGCATCTCTCCTATCTTGAACCAAAACATTTTGGTCCTCATTCCAGTAGGAAGGAATAATGAGGAGTGTTCAAGAGATCTATGAACAGTCAAGGTATGAATAAAATGAAGATGAAATGATTAATTTTGCTTTATTTTCAGCAGTTGATCCCATTTATTTTGAAGAAGCAATTAAAAATAATAAATGGTGTGAAGGAATGGATGAAGAAATGCATGTAATAGAAAAGAATCAAACATGGGGGGTTAGTAGATATTCCTGAAGGAAAGGAAGTCATTGGAGTCAAGTGGGTTTATAAAACCAAGAATACTCCTTAAGGCAAAATCGAAAGACATAAGGCAAGATTAGTTGTCAAAGGCTACAAACAAAATCATGGACGTGATTATAATGAGACATTTGCTCCAATAGCAAGGCTAGAAAATGTGAGAACAAATATTGCCATAATTGCTCATCACAAATGGAAATTCCATCAAATGGATGTCAAATAAACTAACCTGAATGGAGTATTGGAATAAGAAGTGTATGTGGGACAACCACTTGGTTATGAGATTCTAGGGCATGAGAGAGGTATACAAGCTCAAGAAAGTAATCTATGGACTAAAATAAGCACCAAGAGCTTGGTATAGTAGGATAGATTCCTATTTGATTAGTAAAGGATTTAGTAAAAGCAGCTAGTGAGATCACACTCTACATCAAAGAAAGTAATGGTGAGATTTTAATTGTTGTTTTGTATGTAGATGATTTATTTTTTTATTGGAAAATGCTAGCAAGACAATAGATGACTTCAAATCAGTCATGAAGGAGGAGTTTTGAGATGACTAATGTGGGATTGTTGAATTATTTCCTTGGCATTGAGGTCAAACAAACATAGCAAGGCATATTTGTTTCTCAAGCATAAGTATGCAAAAGAAATCTTGCAAAGATTCAAAATATTGGATTGCAAACCAACATCTACACCAACTAAATTAAGTCTGAAATTGACCAAAGATGATTGCAGCAGCAATGTGGATCCTACAAGATATAAAAGCATGGTAGGAAGTTTGATATACTTTTGCAACTAGACCATATATATTGTATGTAATTTAGTCTTATTTCTAGATTCATGAAAACTCCAAAGGAGACACACTAACAAGTAGGCAAGTGTATTTTGAGGTATGTTAATGGCACAAGGAATTATGGAATTTTATATGCTGCTAATAATAATTTGTAATTAGTTGGCTACACAGATAGTGATTGGGAAGGTGTCCTTGATGATAGAAAAAAACATTTCATGGGCTTCAAAGAGAAACAGTCAGTCGTTTCATTATCTACTGCTGAAACAGAGTATATTGTAGCAAACTCATCTGCTTGTTAGATGATACGGTCAAAGAGAATCCTCTCATATTTTCATGAAGAGCAACAAAGAGGTTTTGTTATTATTTGTGATAATATGTCTTCAATTCAATTGTCTAAAAACCCAATTTTTTGTGGTAGAAGCAAGCATATAGCTATCAGGTATCATTTTATTCATGAATTGGTTGAAAAAGATGAAATTGAACTTAATTTTTGTAATTCTGAGCTGCAGCTAGTTAACATTTTTACTAAGGCCTTTATCAAAAAGAAAGGTTTGAGTGTTTAAGGAAATTTTTGGGCATCATGGATGAAGGACCCACCCAGCTCCAAAAATTAACGTCCTTGAATAAACTTTTGTTTGGCTCAAGATTAGGGGGGTGTCAAAATTAATGATGTTAGGTAATCTTGAGCCATGTGCAAAAATTCAAATTTGGTTTCCCTCTCTCTCAACCACTGCCTCTGACAGGGATTTATATCAATTTTGGTTATTTAAATTAATCGTGGAAGTGTCAAAGCCACGACACAAAGGGAAGAGCTAGTGTTGTGCGGAATTGTCAGGTCCAGTTCTCTGCATAGTTTGAAGCCACGAGACAAAGGAGAAGGTAAAAGCCATGAGTGTAAGTGCCAATGTTGTGCAGGTCTAGAGTTTCCCACGGATCTTCATTTTTTAGCATAAGCCAAAAGCCGTGATAAATAGGGAAAGCCACATAATAAAGAAAAGGTCGTGTGACAAAGGAAAAGCCGCAAATGCAAAGGCGTCAGTCCACACAGGTCGAGGGCAAGTCAAAGCCGTGGAATTCACTGAAATGAATATTAGTTTCAGGTCTATGTCAAAAGTAAACAAACTTTGAGTGACTCGCAGTTATTTATATGTGGTTTTTGAATCTATAGATACATAACATAATAGAATAGAAAGAAGAGAAGAAATATATGCAACAACATAATTACAGTGACGATAGAGAAAGAAAATATAGCATAGAAAGAGACATAGCTCAAGGCATTATATAAAATAATAAAGACACGTGTAGTAGCACAGAACCAGAAGAAGAAATAACAAGAAGAATATTCAGAGAAGGAGAATATAACAGAGAAAGAGTCGTAGCTCGAGGCATTATATAAAAGAAGAAAGACACGTGTAGCAGCACAGAGCCAAAAGAAGAAAGAACAAGAAGAATATTTAGAGAAGGAGAATATATCAGAGAAAGATTCATAGCTCGAGGAATTACATAAAAGAAGAAAGACACGTGCACTAGCATAGAACCAAAAGAAGAAGAAACAAGAAGAATATTGTAAAAGAAGCAAAAAGAATGTACAGAGCCGTAGTTATGAGTTTGTAAAACATTCTTTAAATCGAATATAATAGTTATATTTTGTGTGCTTTTGTGTTTTGGTTGTCTTTACCTTTGTTGGTTGTAGTTGGCACCAAATTTTTCCAGCATATGTGAGGAAGAAACAAGTGACATGACCATCAAACACCAATCAAGCTACTACTCAAAAACTATAGTAAGGCACAAAAATAAATTTTAACAAAATATAGAAACATGACAGGGAAAAGAATAAATTAAAAATAGATTTGCTTAGGGATGATACAACACACAAGGACATTAAAAATCTTGAGGATCCTGGTCTCCATTTGAGAAACCAATGAGAAGGCTAACAAACAAGAAGACACCGCGCCAGAAAAGGTGTTGGTAATGAAATATTGAAAATAAAAAAATCCAAAATCTTCATGACCATTTTAGAGCAACGGCTGTTAAAAAGATAATATTAGGGTTTAAAGGAGAGATGTTGGTCCATGTTAGCAATTGATTTTTATATAGTTTTTAAATTAAGTTACGATTCATTTTTGAAGATGATAGATATAATTGATTATGCATGTTGATTTATAAAAATTTGTAAAATTTGAGGGATGAGGGTTACATAGGTGACGCTCCCGAAGTCGGTGGAGCTCCTCTTCCTCGATAACAGTGGTTGCCTTGGTCTCAGCCCTCCTCTCCTACTCAAGGTAGGGATTTTTGGCTACCTTGGCGAAGCGTGCTGGTCTGTCCCCTAGCAGGAAAATTTTGCGGTTAACCGTTTTCATTTCTTCTTTCTCAATAGATTGATAATTCTAATCAATATTAGTAGCAACAACAACAAGATAAAACTGGATGTCAGCCCATCTCCAACACATCTCACCTTAGTTCTGGCTAGGGAGATAAGTCGGACAGTCCTCTACCTCCACCTCCTGCCACCATGTTTTCTGTTTGCAACCTAGGTTTTTAGCTGTGCAGCCTTGTTTGCCAGTTTCCTTATTTTGTTCGCCCTCTTTTTTTTATTGAGGTCCACACTTTTATATTATTTTGATTGGCGTCCCTTTTGAGGCCTTGCTGGCTCAATATGATTGGCATTCCTACGGTGTGATTTTCACCACCCATCTTTTGTATGATCAACATTGTAATTACATGTTTATATCTATAAAAATGTGCTTTTCAATCAAAAATACAAATTTGAAACATAGATTTTATTAGCATCAATTTATTGAAATATTAAAATTGAAAAAAGACAAATTTTAAAAGTTTACATAATTCAAATTGGTTCTTAAAAAAAATTGAATAATTGATATCATTTGAAAATATTTTAAAACCTTGCCCGATTGATTGCAATAATACTTGTTGGGAAGAGACTAATAAGAGTGTGTTCCATCATAATTTGATAGAAAATTATGTTGAGGGATTGATTAGAAATTATGTTTTTACTTGATTAGAAATAACTTACCATAAACCCAATATTCTGTATGCGTAATCGCCAAATAACCAATATAAACACACACTCATATTTGTAATGGAATATATGGAAAGAAATAAATATGCGCATATTTAAAGGGAAAATACAGGGACTAGCCTCTATCTGGGACCTATATCAAAGCTAACATTGTTGAAACACTCCAAACGAAAGTCAAACTGCCAAACCCGGGGGGGTACCAGATAAATGGAAGAGAGTCCTCGCAATTCTTGACCTTCGCGAGGAGGATATGAAACAAGGTCCTTATAGAAACCCATCATCGCGACCTACATGTTGGTAGACACCACCTGTCGGCTACACTAAAATTAATACAGACGGAAGCATCTAGAGGAAATCCGAGACAAGCTAGTATAAGAGGCATAGCTAGAGATAGTGCAGCTCAACAACACTTTTTTATGGGCACCAAATTGGAATTACCACAAACAATATGGTTGAAATATTTTCCATTCAATATGCTTTGAAGGAAGCGGCCAAAAATGGGGTGGAACGGAGTTATTATTGAATCTAACTCTCAAGCGATTATTCGACTGCTTAATAAGCAAGGCAAGATTCACTCTTCTAATTGACGTATTTCACAAATTCAAGAAAATATTTGTATTTTTGGCTCAAGCTTTCCAGACAGCTTTTTATGTTCATACTCCTTGGGAGATTAATAAAGTGGCGGATGCTTTGGCCAGTTGGGCTTTGGATCAGGGAATGTTCATGGGATAGGTCATATTCCTATAGGGTAGTCCATGGAGAAAAGATAAACAATTTATCGAATGAATCACATGAGTGACTGCTTCTTGTTGTACTATGCTTTAAGTTGCTACCAAGGTATCTCTAAGAATATTTCCTGGTGTATTAGTTTGCATGCTTGGCAGTGTACCCATTTGTAACATGTTTCTTGATGATTAATAGAAGTAATATATATATATATATATATATATATATATATATGCGAAATAACTTGCCATAAGAGAAAAAATGTATGTTTAAATTAAATTTCAAATCAATCTTTTGGCAAAACTGTCGGGGACATGAAAACAAAGGAGAGCAATTTCTGTTACATTTCACAAGGAAAATTTCCCAACAAAGTCCTAAAAGCAAGGTAAGAATCTCTATCAATATCAATATGCAACTGTATTCTTCCAAGTTTGTTTTCCCGGTCGACATCTATAAGTTCACACAACGGATTGTACTCACAAGGGGTACACTACACTGAAACCAGGAGCCATGGGAAAGGAATTAGTTGTTTTGATTGCACTTGTTGCTTTAGCTTTGTCTTTGAAAGAAGCCTGTGCAAAAAAGCAGGCAAGTAGGAAGGCTTGAATTATGTAATTTGTGGTTTTCTCAATTTCTTTAGTTGTTTTTTTAATTGAATTCAAAGTGTGTAGGGGTTAAGTATACAGATTTCTTAAGTGTATTGATGTCTTATAGAATTTGTATTTTTTGTGGATGACTAGACAATACCTTTTACACCATCATATTACAACTTAACTAATTTAAATCTGTATATTAGAATGTAATTTGTTAGGTAATGTATGTTTAAACTATCTCAAGATAACCATCATTAATAATCTAAATGACATTTTAGAAGAAAGGTGAATATCTTCTCCTTGGGCTCCTCATCCTCTTGCCTCTTTCCTATTAACAAACCTTTTGCTTCATACCATTTAGCTTGTTTTCTGAACTTGCCAACAGTCTTTATCAACCAGGTCTGTGAAGGCTATGTAAACTTAGAGTGATTTTGATGTTGTTCGGTTGTGCTCCTATGAACATTATGATTCCTAATTTTGTGAACTTTGGATGGAAGGATTACAGAGGTAGGATTAAGACCATGATCATTATCAATATTGAAATTTCAATTATATTTGGAATCCTATAAAGTGGAATGGTTGAAGTTTGAACATTGATCTGTATAAATTTGGGGTTGATATTGAATGAGATATTTAATGTATGGTATGGTGAAAATTTTGATTTGGGTGGTTGCAGTCTTATGTGGTTTACCTGGGAGGATACCCTGATGAGGTCACGGAGCAAAAAATGGTTGAATAATCTCATCATGAGCTTCTGGGATCAGTGTTAAGAAAGGTAATGCATGCAGTTCAGTAAACTTAATGCAATTGAGATATTTTAATACTAATGTTGATTTTCCTGCCTTGAAATTTTCTTTGTGAGTGTTAATGAGTTTGTGGGATTATATAAGCTTTGGCTGCTAGGCTACTTCTCCCATCTTATACCGACTGAAAGGTGCAATTCTTTTTTGTTTTTGACACTAAGGAAACAGCCAAGAAATCAATCTTATACTCATAGTCTAGAAGTGTGAATGGATTTGCTGCTGTTTTTGATGAAGATCGTGCCCTTGCTATTTCAAGTACATTATCCCACACAAATTGCTTTATAGAGAGAGATAATCCCTTTGTGCAGGAATTGATAATCTATGTTTTTTTTTTTGGTTTACTAAAAGAATATCGTGGTGCTGGTCGACCAGATCTCCCAGGAGTATTATCTGTATTTCCTAACACACGAAGAGAGATACACACAACAAATTCATGGAAGTTCATGGGCTTAAAAGGAGGAGATCCAAATAATCCTACAATTCCTAAGGACTCCCTCTGGACTAAAGCAGATTTTGGAAGAGATGTCATTGTAGCTAACTTGGATACAGGTACAAGACTTCTTCTCATTGGAGCCTTAAAATTAGGCCATAGGTATGGAATTATTCAGATCCTAGTATTGTGGACTGATTAGTCTCTGTTAGGTGTGTGGCCCGAATCAGCGAGCTTCAGCGACACAGGGCTTGGCCCTGTACCTTCCAGATGGAAGGGTTTTCTGCCAAAGTGGCACCAATTCTAGGTGTAACAGGTACCTGTTTTAATACCCTTCACAAAAACAAAACTTGTGATATGAATGGTTCCATATATCCAAAAAGCTTTTGCCCAAACTTTTTTCGTCTTCAAAACTAAGGTAGCAACTTCCGTACAGAGATTATTAAAAGTTTGAAATAATCAATGTTTGATATTGTGGATGGGAAAAGACACCCAAAAAAACAGAAAATCTGGTAACTATGCTCAAAATCAACATAATCTAATAATAATATATGTGAAGGTTAATCTTATACATTGTTTTATTCAAATATGAATTTGAAAAAGGAATGGGGTGGATAGCGTCTTGCTGAGTCAGTAGTCCAGTTTATAATGAGAATTAAAGAGTGACGACCCGCCTCTAGTACATAGATTGAAGCATCCACCGCTAATAGAAAATAGGAATTCACAAACTAGTACAAAGAAAAATGGAAATCCTCTAGTACCTACATTGGGTTTTTGTAAGAGAGCAAATAGTCTTCAAAGGACTAGCTCCTATCTGGTCAGGAAAATCAATAGAACCAAGACCTAATCATTTGCAGTATTATTGTGGACCAGAAAATTGATTGGTGCCAGATACTTCGGTTTAGGATATGAGTCTGAAAATGGGGTTCTTTCTGAAGAACTACGTGATTCACCACGAGACACTAGTGGGCATGGATCTCATACCCTGTCCACAGCAGCTGGGAATTTTGTGAAAAATGCGAGTCTCTATGGATCTGCAGAAGGGACTGCACAGGGAGGAGCTCCTCTTGCCAGAGTGGTGGCCTACAAAACTTGCTGGAATGGTTCTTGTTATGATGCAGATATTCTTGCAGCATTTGAGACAGGCATTCGTGAAGGAGTAGATGTGTTCTTTCTTTTGGCTCCCCTCCCCCTTCTAAAGATTATTTCCAAGACGCAACTTCCATCGGAGCATTCCATGCCGTTCAGTTAGGAAAAGTGGTGGTTTGTTCTGCGGGAAATAATGGTCCAAGTTCAGGCACAGTGACGAATGTGGCACCGTGGATAATAACTGTTGGAGCAAGTACCACGGATAGAAAGTTCTCTGCCTATGCTCAACTGGGGAATCAGAAGACTTATGAGGTGAGACTGAAAATTTAAGGCAACCATTTTTCAAATTTCTTTTCTGGGTGTGATTCCATCCACTGTTTTTTTTTTTTTTTTTTTATGACTCGCAATGTATCTCAGGTGTGATGAACAGAAGACACTTTTCAATCCAAAAATTAGAAGAAGAAAAAATGCAGAGGATAATCTGATTGGACTCACTGTGTTTAATGTCTTAAATTTAAAAGCATGCTATTGCAAAGATTGCAGAGCAGGTGAATTGGTCTTTGATTTGATCCTTGCCTTATACTTGAGAATGCATGAATAATTGTGTTTGACGACAGGGAACTAGCATATCCCAGTTCACGCTACAAAAGAATAAATTGTACCCTCTTGTATCTTCAGTGGATGTCAAAGCCTCAAGTGCAAGTGAAAATGAAGGGTATGCTACAAAGTGACTCATTCTGATCATTACTCATAAAGATTGTAAGTTATTATGAGGAGGAATCCTAACTGCACTTTGCCAATTAGGTGTATTTATTTTTGTGGAGAGTCAAAGTAACTCATAAGGAGTTCACATGTAATAATAACAGCTTGATATCTTACACCGTGGATGTTTCCCTAAGCATTCAAATAGGGTTTTTACCACATAAATTTGGTGTTCTTCTCTTACATGTTTAGTATTTTGTATATTTCTTTTGTCCTTATCTCGATAAAATTTAAATTGATGTTTTGTTATTCAACTTTCTACATATTCATTGCTGTAAAGTCTGTGGTTTCCTAACATAACTTTATATTGCAGAAAACTGTGCTTCATGGGAGCTCTAGATCCCAACAAAGTCAAAGGCAAGATCGTTGCCTGCCTTCGTGGTGAAAATTCCAGGATTGAAAAAGGGGCAGCAGTTCAGAAGGCAGGAGGAGTAGGCATGATTCTCTGCAATTCATTTGAAAATGGCAATAATCTTTTAGAAGAGGCTCATGTTCTCCCTTCAGTGCATTTGAATTTTATTGATGGGGCAGCAGTTCTTGATTATATCAACTCTACCAAGTGGGTTTTCAGGGCACTTAATTTGCTTCAAAATTTCCTGCAATTTAAGGTCCAGACGAGCGTTCATACTGATATGCCACAAAATTGTGATCTAGCAGGTCGCCTGTTGCCTACATTTCTCCTTCAGAAACCGTATTGAATGCAAAACCAAATCCATTTGTAGCTCAGTTCTCTTCAATAGGCCCAAATTCTCTTACTCCAGACATACTCAAGGTCATGGTTCAATTTTGGAAATTCTGATGTTCTTTTACTATGAAATTCTAACATTGGAAACCTGAATTAAAACATCTTGGGTGTCTGATGCAGCCTGATATTACAGCACCGGGGGTGAATATACTTGCAGCATGGTCAGAAGCAGCACCTCTACTTCCCAGGATCGATTCAAAACAAACGTTTGTTCCATTCAATTTAATTTCAGGCACATCTATGGCATGCCCCCATGTTTCTGGCGTTGTAGCTTTACTAAAGGCAGCATATCCTGATTGGAGCCCTGCAGCCATAAAGTCTGCAATTATGACAACAGGTATAAACCAAAAGAAAACCCTTTAAACAACATAATTCAATGCAAAAGACTTGCAGAAACTGAAAGAATGAAATTCATTATGGTTCACATTCGTAAATTGGGAATACCACTTTGCAACTAATTTTTCTTCTCCTTTGGAAATCACAGCTTTCAGATTGGACAATAGTAAGGAGGCAATGAAGAGATCGTCGAGAGAAATAGCAGGTCCTTTTGACTATGGTGCAGGTCACATTGATCCAAATATGGCTTCAAATCCTGGCCTAGTTTACAATGCATCAATGCAGGACTATCTCTCATTCTTCTGCAGTTTGGGATATAATTCCACCCAAATAAAGCTACTTACAGGCAATGGATTCTCTTGCCCAAACCACAAAGAGGAAGTATACAACTTCAATTATCCTTCCATTACTGTCTCAGAGCTGAAAGGACCTCTCTTTGTGAAAAGAACTGTGACATATGTATCAGAGGGACCAGCAGTTTTTGAAGCAAATGTAAAATCTCCTCGTGGTGTTCTGGTGGCAGCGAAGCCCAGCAAGCTTACATTTTCAAACAAGGGAGAGAAGAGAGTATTCTATCTGGTAATGAAGCCACAGGAGAGCGTAGGAAATGAGTATGTGTTCGGATCTTTGACATGGAAAAATGGTGAGCAGAAGGTGACAAGTCCCACCGTAGTGAAAAGAGCAACCCCACGAAGTCCTGAACTAACCAAGCATTCTCACTTTAACCATCCTGAGTACAAATCATTTTAGAGGAAATGGTTATAACTTGAAATATTATTATGATAACTTCAAAAAAAAACCTTCAAAACTTATTGCAATTCCCATTATCGATATGTGAGCCAAAAAAAAATGTAATACAACGATAACTTGTTTCTTGGCGTGAGACGAAATTTGAGGAATATTTTTGGATGTGTATGTTCATTTAAAAACCCTATCAGGTAATTAAAGCACTAATAAAACCATTCAAACACCTCAACACGATCGCGAGAATCTGGTAACATAACAGAAAATGTTGATAAGACCCAAAGGTAGGCATTATTGGTTCCTTGTTAGATTAGCAGTTGTACTCTAAGTGTGCAATGGAAATGTCTAGTGGGCATAACAAGGCATGTGTGCTCAATAAATGTGTGTGGTTAGGATCGTCAATACAATCAGAAGTAATAATGCATGGTTAGAATCGTCAATACAATCAGAAGTAATAATGCAAGTAATGATATTTCAAGTGTTATTCCTTTAACAATAAACCATGTGTTGTAAATTCTATGTCTTGAGTACCGGCTAGCAAAGTAACATCAGTGTACACTCTTTAATTTTTTGTACACATTGTTTTACTCACTATAATGACATTATCTTTCTATAATTGGTGTGTATATTGCCTGAAAAATGTCCAAATATGGAATAGATATGATAGAAAAATCCTTCAAATATTTGGACAATAAGCTTGTGAATATTGCATATTTTAATGATGATTTCTTAGATCTAGATTCTTATTTAATTAACACCCAATGGCCTTTTTGGAGCTATTTATTCAAAGAAAAAATAATACATGATTGCTCATAATTCAATTGAAGAGAATAAATATTAGAATTTCAAAACAATGGAATAAATATATATTTTAATAATCAATTATGTGTGAGTAATCATGTAAAACATGATTTTTGTTCACGTTTTAGTAAACGAGCTTCCTCCCTCTTCGTAAGAGATACATACACATTTTCCTTTATCTTAGAATAACACTCAAAAGATAATGAAGGAGTTATGTGTAATGTGTTAAGAGATTTGACTCTTGTTATTGTCGTGAATGTCAACTCTTGTTGCTCCATGTCATCTATGTCAATTGTTGCTCTAATGAGAGTGATTCCTTGCAACTTGTGAATTGTTAAAGCCCGTGACATCTGCGAAGGTACTTGTCTACGACATCCCCTTAACACCGGAAGCATAGGTACATACTTCAGGTGATTCAAATCCCATGGGATGTCAATCTAATTATGTAACTCAGATGATTCAAATATATGTAATTAGGAGGCTTTGTTCCTTGAGAAGTTCTTAAAAGATATGATGTTTTTGAATTGCCTTCTTTATGTTAGAGGAAAAGTATTATATATATATATATATATATATATATATATATATATATATATGTATGTATGTATGTATGTATGTATGTATGTATGTATGTATGTATGTATCTTTTTAAAAAACTTGATCTTTTTAAAGTATAGTTAGTTTAATGTATTCATCACAAAATTCGAGAAGAGTGTCTCTTACATATATTTGCAAAATGAATTATTAACCATCAACAATGTGTTGTTTACTAGTATTGATCAACAATTCAATTTACTAATATATGTAATGTTTAGACCCACAAGAAAATACCTACCCCAAATTTAAGTGCTTTTAGTACTCCGAGTATTAAATTTGGCATTTTAGTGTATACTAAAATTTATGTTTATCGAGGTATATAAATTTCCACATATCTATTTCTTATTAAACTTCACAATGGGCAGATCTTTAGAATTTTGAAAATATTGTTGAAATTGATATATATTAGCCAACTTAAAACATGAAAATATTAATTCTACGTTACGTGTTTGATTGACCAAAGATATTAAAGTTGACTTGATATCAAAGTAAAACGGTACCTAGTCATTAATGAGCTGGAATTTGATTTTTCAGGTTAAGATTAATTTTTCTCTTTGTATAAATTATCAATATCATCATCTTATGTAACTTAATGTCAAGAGAAGAGAATGACATCAACATTTTTGTTTTGGCCTTCTATTCTTTCATTCGGCAGCTTGTTGTGTTGGGATTGAAATATGTATGAGCAATAAAAGTGAATTAAAACATAATTAAAAGAAGCATGCAATCATAAGACAAACCTGAGATTTAACAATTCAGCCTTCTCATTTATTCAGTCATAAAGAATACAATACAATTCTCTCTTTCTCATACTACAAAGAGTAAATCCATACACATATATATAACTTGTGCAACTCTTTGTAAAAGTTTGCTTCAACCACAAACAACCTGAATATCACATGCTTATAAAAATAAGAACTCCAGTCTACTGTTTTTATCCATGACCGTGATTTCCTCCCAAAAAAATAGGAAAAAGAAAACCAAATTGCCACTTTAACTTGCAATCAAGCTCCACAACAACAATATCCCACTTCAAGACTGACTGATGCAACCCACTATTACAACTCATCCTTGGACTTTTCTCTAAATTTTTTCTCTTCTTCAAGATCAATCTTGAAGACCTACCGAAGCTGAACAACCTTCCAACTTCTCTTTTGTCACCTTCTTTGTCAACATCTCAGCAAGATTCTGAATTGTATGGATCTTCTCCAACTTCAATTGTCTATCCTCCAAAACTGATCTAATAAAGTGATACCTGAGTTATATATGTTTGGTTCTCAAATGGAATGTTGAGTTCTTTGCAAGATGAATTGCACTGTGGCTATCACTTAATAACCTATAATCCTCTTGCTTCTTTCCCAACTCTTCCATGAACTGCTGCATCCATATCATTTATTTGCTTGTTTCTGTAGTAGGAACATATTTTTCCTGTATAGTAGACAAGACAACAATATTCTGCAATTTAGAAATTCAACTAACTTTCGTGCACCAACAGTGAGTACATAACTTGTGGTGCTCCTACCATCCAAATCTCTAGCCATGTCTGCATCAACATATCCATATAAAGAAACCTTTGACCCTTCATAGCACAACTGTCTACTAATGGTCCCTCTCAAGTATATGAGAATCCATTGGACTGCATTCCAATGTTCCTTTCCTAGATTACTCATGTATCTATTAACGACTCCCATTGCATAGGCAATGTCTCGTCTTGTGCATACCATAGCATACATCAAAATTCTAACTACTGAAACATATGGAACTCTAGGCATATATTCAATCTCTTCATGTGTTTAAGACATTGTTCTTTACTCAACTTGAAGTGCCCTACCAACGGTGTACTCACTGGTTTTACATCCTCCATCCTAAACATGTCCAACACTTTGTTCACATACTCTTCTTGAGACAAAGTCAATATTCTACTCTTTCTGTCTCTTTTGGTTCTCATGCCAAGAATTTTCTTTGTTGCACCTAAATCCTTCATGACAAATTTATTGGCATATTATCTCTTTAGCTCATTTATATCCTGCATGTTTGACCTTGCCACAAGCATTTCATCTACATACAACAACAAGATATTGTAGGTGTCATTATCTAGTCGCTTAAAATAAACACAGTGATCGGAATGACAACTAGAGTAACTTTGTTCTATCATGAACCTATCAAATCTCAAATACCACTATCTTGGAGCTTGCTTAAGGCCATACAAGTTCTTCTTTAATTTGCACACTAATTTCTCTTTCCCTTTGACTTCATATCTTTGTGGTAGCTCCATATAAATTTATTCCTCCAAATCACCATGAAGAAAATCAATTTTTACATTTAATTTTTCAAGATGCAAATCTTCCACAACTAACAAACTTAAAACAGTTCTAATGGAATTCATTTTAACAATAGGAGACAAAATTTCATCAAAGTCTATACCTTTTTTGTATGTAAATCCCTTCACAATAAGTCTTGTCTTGTACCTCTTTTTTCCACCTTCTTCTTCCTTCAACTTGTAAACCCACTTGTTTCACAATTCCCTCTTTCCTGCAGGCAACTGAACCAAATCCCAAGTTTGGTTGTGTTCCAAGGAGTCCATCTCCTCATCCATGCAATGCTCCCACTTTTTCCATGTTTCTACCTATAGTGCTTCTTCAAAACTTTCTTGTTCTCCACCATCCATCAATACACAATAGTGAAGTTGATACGAAGATAATCTTGCAGGAGGTCTACTTACCCTAGTAGAATGTCTCACAATATTTTCTGGAGTTTGAGGCTCTTGTTGTTTTAGTTGATTTTGATCTACTGAATCAATGCCATCTATGCCAGGATCGATGCCAACTCTATGTATTTTCTATACTTGTTGATTTTCCATTCCTTTGAGCACTTCTATGTATTTCATCTCATCAAGTGCTATATACTTAGACTTTTCCATCTTCTTGTTCTGTAGTTGTTCCATGTACATAAGCCTTTCATTGAAAATAACATCCCTACTCCTAATGAATTTCTTCTCATCCAAACTCCACAAATGAAATCCAAAATCATTATTGTCATACCCAATGAAAGTACATTTCTTTGACTTAACTTCTAGCTTAGTCCTATTCTCTTTATCAATGTGAGCAAAAGCTTCACAACCAAAAACTTTCAGAAAAGAATAGTTTACCTTCTTACCAGTCCAAGCCTCCTCTAGTACTCCACCTTCCAAAGCACTTGAAGGTCCTTTGTTTATCAAGTAAACAACAGTATCTACAACATCTGCCCAAAATTGTAAGGGAAATCCATCATGCAATCTCATGCTCCTTTCATGATCCATGATATTCATGTTCATCCTTTCTAACACACCATTTAGTTGTGGTGTTCTAGGAACTATCTTCACCCTACAGATTACATTCTGTGAACAAAAGTTATTAAATTCATTTTCATAGTACTCTTTACCATTATCTGATCTGAGACACTTCAACTTCAAACTGTTTTCATTCTCAACCAAAGTTTTCCACTTCTTGAAAGTATTAAATACATCATATTTCTTCTTTATACAGTAAACCCAAACCTTCCTAGTAGCATCATCAATACAATTAACATAATAATGTGAATCACCAAGAGAAGATACATGAGCCGGCCCCCACACATCCATATGAACAAGCTCTAACTTGTGTTCCCTCTTGGTTAATCCAACCCTGAGTAATCTCACATGCTTTTGTTTCCCATACACACAATGCTCACAAAAGTCCAAGTCTATGTTTTTTAAATCTGATAACTTTCCCTATGAATGTAAAATCTTCATACCCTTCTCACTCATATAGTTAAGTCTATGATGTCATAAAGTTGTGTCTATACATGTATTAGCTAAAATAGAAGAGGGATCAGTACTAACAGTGGATAAACACAAAGTACTTACTTTCTTACCTCTTGCAACCACAAGAGAACTATTGGTAACTTTCCAAGAATCTGTTGTAAATGTAACCATACAACCCTCATCTCCTAATTGCCCTCCAAAAATTATATTCCTCCTCATGTTAGGAACATGTTTGACCCTCTTCAACACCCAAGTGTTACCATTCTACAATTTAACTCAAACGTTTCCTTTTCCAACAATGTTACATGGCTCATCATCACCAAGATATACATGCCCAAAATTCCCTTGAACATAATCTTAAAAATACAGTCTATGAGGAGTTGCATGAAATGAAGCACTAGAATTTAAAACCCAAGATTTTAATTTACTATCCAAAGAAATAATAAGAGCATCTTGTAACAAATCACCTACTATGTTTGCTTCTTTGTTCCCTTCTTATTGATCTTTCCTTGATTTTAAAGACCAATAATATTTCTTTTCATGTCTTACTTTTCCACAATTCTAGCATACCATCTGCTTCTGGATTTAGATCTGCCCTTCTTAGACCTTTCACAATGTCTAGGAATTTTTTCTTTTTCCTTTTGTCTTCCCCTATCCTCTACACTCAAAGCATTACCAAATGACTCACATGTGTTTTTTCTTCTCATATCTTCACTAAGAATCACACCAATAACATCATCAAACTTTAAAGTGTTTGAACTAGAAACAAAATTGCTCACAGCCATAACAAAAGTATTCCAACTTTTAGATAATGAACACAAAATCAAAAGATCCCTAACTTCGTCATCAAAACTTACTCCTACAGAGCTTAATTGACTAGTAACCATGTTGAATTCATTCAAATGGTCATTTACTGAATCACCTTCTAACATCTTCATATTAAACAAACGTTTCATGATAAATACCTTGTTGGAGGCTGAAGGTTTTTCATACAATTTACCCAATGTTGTCATCAATTCTACCGTTGTCTTTTCCTTATAAATATTGAATGCTATTGTTGCTGACAGGCACATTCGTATGGTTCCCAGTTTCTTCTGATCAATAACATCTCATTCTCCATATGTCATAGTTGATGGCTTCATAGCTTTCCCTTTCAAAGGTAGATAAAGATCCTTATAATATATGTAGTCCTCCACTTGCATCTTCTATAGCTGAAAGTTCTAGCCCTTAAAATTCCCAACCATGAACTTTTTATCTTCTGCCATTGCTCCCACTCAAACAAGAAACCCTCCTATTAGCTTTTTTTCCAAAACAAAATCTTGCTCTGATACCAGTTGTTAGGATCAAAATACATATGAGCAATAAAAGCATAATTAAAATAGAAATTAAATAAGCACGTAGTCACAAGATAAACCCAAGATTTAACGTAGTTCATCCAATTTGGGCTACATTCACCAGAAACAAGTCAGCCTTCTCCTTTATTTAATCTTGAGGAATACAATACCATTCTCCCTTTCTCATACTACAAAGAGTAAATCCATGCACGCATACACACACACACACACACACACACACACACACACACACACACACACACACACACACACACACACACACACACACACGCACGCACACACACGCACACGCACACACACGCACACACACGCACACACACGCACGCACGCACGCACGCACGCACGCACGCACGCACAACTTTTGCACCTCTTTGCAAAAGTTTGCTTCAATCAAAAGCAACTTAAATATCACATGCTTATAAAAATAACAACTCCATTCTATTAATAAGACAATGTTATTTTTATCCATGACCATGATTTCCTCCCAAAAAATAGAAAAAAGAAAATCAAACTGCCACTTTAACTTGTAATCAGGCTCCACAACTTCAACATGTTGCTCTACGCAGTCATGGAAATCATGTCCCAAGTCCCCATTTTCTACTGTAGATGAAGCCATTGACTTACAAGGTCTTTTATCATTCAAGAAATCCATTTCTAAAGACCTCGCAAATGCTTTGTTCAACTGGAACAAAAAATCCCATCATTTCATTTGGTTTTGCATAGCTTATGATTCACTCAACATTGTTGTTTCCATCACAATGTATAACCAAGAGCTGGAGGGAGTCATTACCCCTTCCATTTCAAATATATCTCAAATCTAATTTCTCTGGATTTGGATTCAAACTCATTTCATGGCCCCTTTCCACCACAACTCACAAAATGCTCTAAGCTGGCACAATTGGTGTTGTTTGGCAGTAATTTGACACCAAGTGTGTGCAAATTTCTACAGTAGGGTATTTAAATTTCTTTGCATTTCACCTGGAAAATTGTTGGTTCAAATTCTTGCTGAGGTGTCATTTATCTTCTCCCAAGATTTACCTAATGCCAATACATATTTTTAACTTGATTTTTTAGATAAGAATTGTGCGAATTAGATGCATACAATAACCCACCTTATTAACTGGAACACAATTCCCACCTCATCATTTTTGGCCTTTGTTCTTAGTAATAATTTGAACTAACAACTTCTCAGACAAAATGCAAAGAAACTTAAATCCCCTACTATAGAAATTTTCTGCCATAACAAACCAGCAAAAGCTATTTAGCTGCAACATTAAGA
Source organism: Taxus chinensis (assembly GCA_019776745.2). Taxonomy (NCBI): domain Eukaryota; kingdom Viridiplantae; phylum Streptophyta; class Pinopsida; order Cupressales; family Taxaceae; genus Taxus; species Taxus chinensis. Next base: position 752,738,673 of record CM034153.1, read on the forward strand.
ATATTTGTAATTACAAATTTATAGAAATGATTTTATTTTATACAAAAACCACACATGGTTAATGCAGGGTGTTCTTGAGCAAATTGAAAATGAGATCACAAAACTGACTTTAAAAAAATTGTTATATTTGAATGTAGGATGTTATTGAGAAAATTGAAAACAAAATAATAGATTTTATACTTTCTATCATTGAATCCTGAGAGAACAAAATATCCAAAATTTATATTTCTTTCTAATTCTGATAATTTGATAATGTTTAAGTTTCACTCCGCTCAAGATCAGTATTTTTAGTATTATTGACTAATACACAAAAAATTGACACATGAATTCTCCCATTGAAATATCCTTAAACCCCATGTACTTATTTAGGCTCATTACTACATAGTTTGTAAATAAATAACCATTGGACTACAATAAGAATAATTTATAACAATAATCTTGTATTTTTCTTTGTATAGTGCACTAAATTCATAACCAAAATGAAATAAAATTGGCATCATGATTAGCCTTTGCACATCTATGGTATAACGAAGGAGGGAGAAGCATTTGCCTAGTTAATTGGGGGCTTTCGATGCTTAAATGCGTAGATAGGGCTGGAAAATAACTAGGCCCGGCCCCTACTGCTCCTCCAGTGTGGCTGTTGCGATCTTCCATATTCCAACCATTGACCTCCCCCCTTCATTTCCTTCTCCCTTGACGGCCATATAATACACATTTCTATTATGTGCACCCTTTTCCCATACATGTCCATAACCATAAAATTCTTTTCCTTCCCACGCCCACAGATCACGACTTCATCAGCCTGTCCAAATCCTTCTCCTTTGAGTCACTCATTGGAGATTTTATCTTTCTCTTGAAGAGAAATAATGATCAAATGGTGTATGACTTTTTAGCCATGACAGTTTTATAGGAGTCGAGGGATCGAATCTTGGGGGGTTTCGTGGTGGTTTATATCCTAGTGTTTGTCAATGCAGTGTATTTTCTTCTTTAAAGGAGAATAATGGATGCAGCCTCATCCTTGGAGGATTCAAACTTGGGGCATGTCACTATCTATGAGAAATGATATTTTCTCCACACTGTCCACCTCCACTGATATTCCTAGAGTGTTGGTAAAGTTCTATTCTGTAATATTTGGGACCTTGGTAGCAACTACTTGGGAGGTTGCATTCATTGATACCATCAAAAACTTGTATATCCATATACGTGGCCATTTATCAAGGTATTTTGTAGTGTTGGTGTTGTTGAAGGACACCCAAACTCACAATTACATGGGCAGCAAACTATGGATCAAGAAAATGAATTAAGTATCCATCCACTTTGGTTAAATCAAACTACAAAGTTTTTTTATTAATGGAAAATATTTTTGAAGGGAATATACCCTATTACAAAAGAGCCTCAACAGCTAGATAAACATGATTAAGTAGAAAAAAAAGGATCTAATTCCAGATATTACAATAAGCCAAACAGTAGTCAAAAGAGAAACTACTAGGAAAAAGCAAGATAGAGATAAAAATGTAGTTAAACAGCATAAAAATAGCATACCATCAACAACAAAATAGCAACTTGATCGCATCCAGCCTTCCTAGAAGATGTTATTTCTTTAAAGCCCTATCTATTCTTGATTTGATCATCTATAGAGAGGTAAAAAGTGCCAGAGTGGTGACATGTGTGGGGTCATTTACATTTAGTTGTGAGATGACCTGGTTTCTTTCCTTTTATGTACCCCAAATGTCCTCAGGGACTCCACTCAACATAGTGATGCTTCTGACCTGTTGATCAAGAAAATCACATGTAGCTTTGAAGATGGCCATATTGTGATCGTGTTTATCCTTATATTTCCCAATTCTATTATCTAGGGAATTCAATTTCTTGTATATTTCATTTGTCTTATATGTCATAATACCAGCATTCTCATTCAACTTTCTTTTCCCCTTTTGCTTATTTAACTGATGCAGATCTTTTTTGATACTTTCCACCTCCTTTTCCAATAATTCCATTTTGTGGAGAAGATTCTCCTTCTCTTGCTGAGTAACATTGTCTTGGCCTGCATTACTAATATGTAATATATTGTGTGTTATTTCAATATCCTTGCTACTCCTTAGGACACAGCCAAAGGAAGAGGGGGTCACTTTAGAGAATGAAGGATTTTTAGTCTTGACATTTCTATGACTGGGAATGGTGGTCAGGTTAATAGTGGGAATATTGTGAATAGGAATGGGCGGGGTGCTAGGGGTAGCGGGAATGGCAGGAAAATTGATGAGGCAATGCCTATGAAGGAGAAATATAAGCCCCTGATGGAGGGGAATGGCCCTGGTATGCTTTTGAAAGTCAATAATAGAATGCTCCATTGAATCAAACTACAATGTTACATAGTGTAAGCCCATATCAAAACAATGTCATGAAGGATCAACGGATGCAAATAATTGCATGGTCTTGTATGTGTATGGTTCTATTACTGGTCATTGATATTACACATAGGAGGTGACCTCCAACTATAAGAAAATTCCTATCAGCATTAAATAATGTTTTCATACACTTAATAAATAAGTGTAACATCAAATGGAGAAAAAAAAATTGGTGCATCTTAAAAGGCCTTTTCTTATGCTTCCAGAAGCATATATTTTTTCATCATATCTACCTTATTTTTGTGAACACATTTTTTGTCTTGATGAGGATCACAGTCTATCATTCCATGGTTAACTAAAGGATGATGAACGATGTAAAGGTTAGAAAAACTAACAAGAGGACTAGAATAACTATCAATTCATTTAGTCTTAGGAGATATGAGTTAGATGTAGAACAAAACTGGTTGATAATTGTGGGGTATGTTGGGGTGTTTTTATTCCCTAAATCCATATTGAATGGTCCACACCCCAAAAATTATCCCATGAGTTTTACTTCAAATGCATTTTGGCATCACTTGGGTGTTATGTCAAGCACTCCACCCAAAGTGCACACAGGGGAGACAAAAATTCCTGTAAGGCTAGGTTCAAGGTTTGCGGGGGTTGGAACATCTGCATATTATTACTTAGGCATGTTGTTCCTACCATATTGACATTTATATTACATATTCATTAGAACATATAAACCATTGTAATCCTATGGAATGGAATTCACATTTAAGACTCGAGATAACAAATCATTAAAGGATGCCAATATGCAAGTCCCACGATAAGATAAATTAAACATGTTCAATATATTAATATGTAAAAAATTCATCACATAGCCATGCAAAATTGCATCGCCAATACCATCCCTTCTATCTATATCTATATATCTCCTTATAATGTCAATGGCCTCTTTATAGATGTTTACAAAAATTTGAATTGAAAATGGCCTGTCCAAATAATCAAGGGGGTGAACTAGCCACCCATTAATGTTAAGTTACTTCTTCACCAACTAGCTTTCCTACTCCTAGAAAATCATGCTTCATGATTCCCACTGACATAGTGATTTTTCGGGTGACACCTTTCTCCAGGACTTTCTTGTGTCCATACCTAAAAAAATTGGTGATGATGCCAACATGCATAAAAATGCTCCTACTCCAAAATTTTGAGATCGTTCTTTTGGACTAATTTGTTTTCCCATCCATGGACAAATATTGTATTGATTCACCCCAATTTCACTTGATTTCTTCAATATGATCTCAAAGGAACTCTACCTGGTTAGGGTAACTTTTACCTCTATTTTGGCTTGGGGTACCTCATGGTTCAATTTCTTTAGGAAATTGATTGGTTTCCGTCCATTTATTGTCATGTGTGCATTTGTCAACTTCACCTAAAGTTGGCCTTCTAGTTCCTTTAGATCTTGGCCTTCCACTATTTCTTGGAGTTGGAGGTTGTATGACTTCTTAAGTTCTGGCGCTTAGTGAAGATAGCTTCCCCTCTTGGTGTATACATGTTCATGTTGTTTTATCCTTAGTCTCAAAGGCTAGGGCTTTGAGAAATTTTTTATTTTCCTCATCCTATTCCTGACTTTTTATGGCCTTCTCATTGTTAGTTTGTATGTTGGCATACACCTACTTTACAACCTTTTCTTTTTCATGGAGTTCAACCATTTTTTGTTCTAAGACAACCCTTTTTTCATAATTTCCTTATGAATCTCACCTAGAGCGTCTGCCTTTTTTTATCGAAGATGACCTTTTTAGTATAATGTCAAACATATGTTATAGTCTATTAAGGGAGTTTGTTTACACCCTTATTAGATTATGTGAATTCTAAGAATTAGTGAAGTCAATGCACTAAAGGATGTAAGGGGAGCTATAGGAGGTTATTTTTAGTAATTAACTTCCAACATTAATTATCTAATATCATAACAACACATTAATACTTGTAACTAATGTATGAAACAAGATGTGAACTTAGAAACACAAGAAGATGAGTGCACTTAGCTATTTACATATGGATATGTGAAGTTCTAAGCATGCATACTACTAGAACTAGGAGATTTGAGACTGATGATGCTTCGTTCTAGGAACTTTTTTAGTTATGGAATGCATAATAACTAAAAAGGAACATAATGTTATAATATTAAGAGCTAAACTGATTAATTAAATTCTAACGTTAATCATGCAATATCATAATAACATATTGGTACTTACAACTAGTTTTAACAATATTTTACAAGATTAAAAACATAACAGGAGATATGTACTTAGCTACACAAAGTGATATAGGAGATATATAGATGTACATACTAGAAAACTTGGGAGAATTTAACCTGCAGATGCTTCATTCTGGAAACTACACTAGTACATAATTTTACATGTCTACCAAGAATGTTTGTATGGTCCTAGACCTAATGTAAAGTTTTGGACCTACTGGTAGCGAGGTTCTACAAATTTTTGTGTCCTTTGGTGGTCTTAAAATATTCTTCACTATCAAACCATGTAAGTGCTGCACAATTTTAAAACCATATAAAATCAACTGAATGAAATTCAAACCCTGATCATGGGTGATATTCCTTGTAAGAAGGTTAATTTTTAGGTTGAAGTGTAATCCATGCACTACCTATATCAACAATACTTTGAAGAGGCCTCAAATCACACATAATTCTCTACCTAGTATGTGATATTTACATCAATGCAACTATTTAAAAAATTGAATCACTTTGAACATGCTTGAGATGGTTGTGCTCTTGCTAAGACATTGAGTAGGGATTTTTTAGTTCTTGGAAATGAGGGAGTCTCAACTCCTTGACCTAGTTGAGTGCTTCAAAATATTATTAGTGTCTTCCCTAGTGGATGTGCATTATCTTTGGGAATATTTAGGGAGCATTGGGTGGTTTTTTTTTATGTATTTACAATGAGTATGCCAAGTGATTTTTGTGTTCTTTTTAGTTGAGTAAATGAGGTGATGTTAACTTGCTTTTATAGGGATTTGAAGGTAATTTATCATGTAAATACTGGCGTAGGAGGTGTAGACACTAAATCATGTTTTTTGGGTACATTTATAGGTCCTAGTCACATACTACTATTCATATGATTTTGTAGACACTAAATCACACGCTTTGGATACATTTCTAGGTCCTAGTCACACAGTCTATTCATATGATTCCTAAGTGAGAAAACTAGCAATTAGCATTTGTCTTTGGAATTTTTTTCTTTGTTCATGTCTTCTTCTTTTCCCCTTACACCCTACAACCCAATAAATGATTCATTGCTTCATCTTTTACCACACTAGACACTAGCACCCAGGCGCCCCCATCCTTTTGGGTACGTGCGGCCTCTCTTTACTTTACTTGCCCCTTTGGGCCTCTTTTATCTTTTTGGCGTATTGTTTTCTTATGGGTCAGCCTTTTAGCTGTTGATTGTGAAATTAAAACAAGGGAATCATATAAATATAAAGCTACGTGATCATAATAAAGAACCAAGCTCTAAGCATCTACCAATATCACCTAAGGTTGCATCTAAAGGCATACATGAGCATCAAATCATTCTCTAGACACAAAAATTGGTTCATATTCCCCTTTAAATCTCGTTGATTAAACTAACCATATCCTACCTATTCATATTCACTAGTACACATGTTAATTGAATTAATTATCTTAATTAAATTAATTAATATCCTCACTTAACCACCTCACCCAGCCACCTCACTCAAATGAGCCACTCAAACCTCATTAATGACGTAAGACCAAGTCTAAACATATCCTAACCAACGAGGACTTAGTCTAAACCTAGACTTAACTCCTATTAACAAACCCAAAAGGACTCCTATGTATCCTTTCGTGATCTATCACTCAATACTAGGAAGAAGATTGGAGACCACGCCAAAAATAGCAACAATCAGGATATTTTTGGCTAACCTAGATATTCCCTCCTTAACCGACGTCGGTTATATCTCAACTGACATCAGTCACCTAACCGTCGTCGGTTAGGTTAAATACATTTCCAAAAGCCTTTACCTAGGTTGGTCATTCGATTTAGAATCTCATACAAACAAAGACTTGGAGCACTTGAATTTTTTTAGCACTCAAGAAAAAGAAGACACACGGGAGCACTACTAACATCAATCACCATTCACCATCCTCTTCACAATCACAGATTCACAATAGAGAGGCAGGTTCGAACTACCGCGGCACGAATACAATGGCTCTTCTCTCTGGATCTCTGCCATTACCATCCTCACCACCTACGTTCTCCAAATCTACTTTTTAGTAAGTACCTAATACCTCCTCATTTATCTTCATTGTCTTTCAGTAAGGTTTATTATTCATCTCAGTAATTTATCTTTCTCCACATTTGTACACTTCCTTCCTCCTGTCAACCTATCACCTTACCATACCTGGCCCTTTCACCTATTTTCACCCTCTTCTAACCATCTCTGAGTCTTCAAGACCATTTTACAACCTCACCCTCATCATTTCCAACCTCTGTGTAATCATAGAGAGTCTAAAAAACTAATTCTAATAACTTTCTACTAATTTCCCCCTACCGACATCGGTTAGCCAATTGACATCAGTCATTCTACCTAATCGACATTAGTCATCCAACTAACATTAGTTACTGTGTCTAGAAATATACCTCAGACCAGTGAGTTCATACCGATTTCCCAATAGCCTAGAACCATTTTTAATCTTTACCAGACCTTACCCAGAGCTTGTACCAAACCTACAACCCAACACTAGCCCATCACCTAACCCGTTTTGACCTCAATCACCTTTTACCTGACCTTTCTTATTTTTTTGTACGAGATACCTAAATCGTTTCAATCCCAATAGGATCTTTATTTCATTTATATTTTAAATAGCATTAATATTGTTATATAAAATTGGATTAACAACCTGTTCAGGAAGTATCACGCTTCCCATATCTAGCTTCCGCTAGGTAGTCCACTCATTGTTTTGTTTAACTCTATCTGGTGGTATTGTTTTGCATTTACAGGTATTTCCTCCTTGCCAAAAGGGAGTTCTCACAATTAACTTGGATTAGGAAATCATAACGCGTGCACAACCTTCAACCGACAGTACAAACAAGTATTCCTTCTTGGCCTACTACCCGTATCTGTTTCATTAATTTGCTAAGAATTCGGTGAAACATTTTGGCATGCCCTGTAGGACCCATCTAGGGTTCCTTTCATTTGTTCATTCTTAGGGAACCATTGTATGTTTGTTTCTTTTCAAAAGGAAGTTAACATTAAATTCCATCCCTGGGAATATTCTCTCTCTTCTACTTGTATAAGTGACATTTGTATTTTGGGACTAAAACAAATCCTTCTTTCTTTTCTTTCATTTACATTAGTGAAATTTATATCCTTTCCTACTCACTCTTTGTTTACATCGAATATCACATTTCAATTTGGGTTTTAAAATACCTTCATTTCATATTTCTATGTTTGCATTTTTATCTCACATTAAAACTGAGGGAAACCTATACGCTAGAAGTGATGCCCAGCTAATAGTTGACACAATTGAATCGTAGAGCACATTTTTTCTCTCTTTGTCAAACTACAAAAAAATAAATTCACACATCTTCTTAAACAACACCTTACCTAGAACAAGTTGTCAACGATCACATGATCAAAGGATTAACAGTGCGCACCCAGCTGGTTTCTTTATCTAGTCATTATCTCAAAGAAAGGACCGCCCCACCAAAACATAACCTGAAACCATCCTTAGATATTGCCTCTTCATAGGATACCCTCTTTCCAACCAAAAATTTTGTTCTATTCACAAGTCATTCTTAAATAACATAAGCTAAAACACAAAATTCGCTTATAGGATTTCATGTTTTTCTCATCTTTTTATTGATTTGTGTTTTGAGTTGTGAGGTCATGTTCTCCATTTTCTTTCTTCCTTTCACACCCCACAATTATAGTTGGTGTATTCCAACTTTTTTTGGGTGTGTTAAGGGCCATCACTAACATACTTAGATTTTTGGGTTGATATTTTATCTAATCTAAGCCACAAAACTCAATTTTTCTCCATCATTTCAAATTCACAGTGATCAGCATCAGTCTAGCAACCATCATCGGTTTTCATCTGACCATCATAGGTTTACCTAACCATTGTCGTTTTCTAGCTTTTTTTGGTAATTTCACCAAAAACAGCATTCACCACATTTTTTGTTCTTTCTGAGGTTCCTCAAAAGCAGCATCATACCTCTAGATCTTTGAAATAGCTATCAAATCTAGATTTTTTTTCTCATTTTCATCAGTTGTTACAAAAATTTTCAAAACTTTTGAATCCCCACAGTAACCGGTATCAGTCGCCCTAACCGGCATCAGTTACCCTCTCACTGTCATCGGTTAACCTAGCCGTCATCGATTCTTGTGTTTTAATTTTTAATCAAAATAGCTACCAGTTTCACCTCCCGAAACCTATTTTTCTTCATTTCTTATGTTTTTCTATGTCATTTATAGAGAATAGATTACCAAGCCTATGCCAACTCACATGGTTTTGACTCATAGTCAATCCAACACCCTTGTATTCCATACAAGCCTTCAGCCGCTCACGCCTATCACATCACCACCTTCCATCTTGTCACCTATGGATCCCACTCAACCCATTTTCATCAGTACTGGTGATGAGGAGTTCACAAGAATCCTTGACAACAACCCCATTTCCTTACAACATTATCTCACCCATTCCTCTACTCACAATTCATCAGGATAGTTGGTATACGACATGTCTATGTCCATTCCTCCTGCCCTCGCCCCCACTTCTGCATTAGCTACCACTAGCTCGGTGTTACCTTCTTCCACCTTACCACCCGTAGTATCCCAACTTGGCCCCACATCATCAATATTTGTGGCACCTACAACATTGGTCGCACTTTTGATGTCAGTTTCTCCCATGGTGTCAACCATTCCTTCATCAGCCACTTTGAGCATAGCCCCATCTGCACCTGTGACCTCGTATATACCTATTACATTGCAGCCACCCATGGTGTCGGCAACCCATACCCCATTCCAAAACATCTTCCTCTCCATCCCACAGTCTTTACCTCCAATCACTACAAGAATCACTACATCTACCCCACCTACTTACACATATCACCAACAACCCACAATCTCATCTATCGCCTATTCAGGATATTTTCCACATGCATCTATTCCCCCAACTTAGTTCTCATACTTGGCACCACCATATATTGGGATGTCATCCACATCATACATTCATCATCAACCTCCTTATACTCTAGGGGTGCTCAATCATCACAACCTACCAACGACCTTATTAAAATGATGATGGAAAAGATGCAAACATTGGAAGCATCAGTTTTTGGCTCTCGTAACTCCTTAACCTACGATGAAATCTTGCAATGAGCCCATTCATTTGTCTATTCCCATTCACCCATACCTTGTGCATTGGGAAATGCCCAAATTCAACCGGTTCAACAGTAAAGAAGACCCATAACAACACTTGTGGTCTTTCAAACATGGGTGTTATCTAATCACCATGAGGATGCTTTACTCCTATGGAAATTCCCAATGTCCTTGACAGGACCTACATTAGATTGGTATAGTGGTTTACCCAGACATTCCATTTACTCATTTAATCAAGTGGCTCAAGCCTTCCTAGACCATTTTTCAATCAATATCATCAAGAAGGTCACCATGACCGACCTATACTCAACACAACAATTCGATGATGAATCTATCACAGATTTTATCACTTGTTCGCAAAGCCTCATCAACCAACTAACATTCCAGTTGCCTCAAACCGAGCTTATAGAGTTGTTCACTAGAGCTTGTGTCAGGCACATCTCACCAACTCTCCAAGTACAAATCTTCCGTACCTTTCGACAAAGCATTTACCATGGCATGAAAACTAGAAATTTGTGTCATTGAAGAGAAGAAAATTCAATTATGAAACAAAAACGTCACCTTTAAATCAAATGATACCTCCTCCTCTTGAAAACCCCCAAACAATTATTCAAAAGCCAAAGGATCTGCCTATGCGGTAGTTTTAAAGGCTGGCCCATCTCACCCCTCTAATCAATCAAAATCTACCTCCAACCTTTCTCTCATTCAAGATTTTCAGTTCAAACAGGAGCAACGAAAATACACTCCAATCGGGGAGCCTTATTCTTTAGTATTAGAAAAACTTCTTAAGGCTGGAGCCATTTCTCTTCCACCCATAAAACCACATACTAGTTTTAACTCCACTCGTCCTATGCCTTCATGGTACAAGGAACATGACTATTGTAACTATCATCGCGTAAAAGGCCATAGTGATGGTAATTGTATAACCTTTAAGAACATTGTCCAGGAAATGTTAGATAATGGAGATCTCATCCTGGATAACCCAAACGCACTCGGAAAATCAAAACTTTCATATCTTCAAGAAGCCATTCCCTAATCATACCCCATGATCTAACCAAAGTGGTGAACCTTCAACAATGACAACAATGTTCATGAAGTCCATGTTGTTTTCAAATTTGTACCAGTCATTCCTCAATTTCCTCCTATCCCCTCTATCGAGGAGATTCTAGCACGAGCTCCTTTACCCTGGAGGAGCCTACCTCATCTACTCCTTCACCCATAGAGGAGTCCCTTCATCTCCCCCTTCACCCACAAAGGAGTCCACAATTTCCGCTAATGTCATTTCACCATTTACCTCACAACCTAACGAACAACCTACGGTATTAACTCTCCTACCCACGGGAGAGTCATCCTCACTTTCCTTGCCACTGAAAGAGGAACCTACCTCATCCAACATGTCATCTCCCCTACCCATAAGGGATCCTTTAGATGCACCACTTCCTATTGGTGACAATTCCCCATTAGCCTTCCAGGATCCCATTGATCTTCTCTTGGCTCTCTTAGCTATAGATTCTAAAGCCAACCAGTTCCCTTGTCTCACAGACATATTTTACAGGGATTCCTACTAAGCCAACATCATCTCTCTTACAACAGTGTCATTTTCACGCCTCTGATCTTGATTACATTGATAATTCCATGCTTTGGGGATGCCTTTGGCTACCCTTTTCAACCCAAATGTAAATGTTCACATGATACCTCCACAATCTATCTGAAGGTATTTTAACCCAATCAACCATGACCATGCCTATTGCCTCTTCTTCATCACCCTCACCTACATCCAAACCTTTACCAACAACTAAACATGTTCCTATGCCTAAGAACCTACCTACACCTACACCTCCCCCACATCTAGACCCATTACCACATTGGGTGTCATGCCGACATCAAGTCTATTCATCCTCCTATCAAATTGAATTTAGCCACATCTTCCCAAACCCGCACAAAAACCATTCCTCCACCTAAAAGGAAGACCCAGCCTTCTAGGCTGCACACACCAATTTCACCCACTATGCCTTTGTCACCTTCTCCCCTTCCATCTATCCTATAGCCTCACCCATCTACCTTGGTCAAACAACCCCTTACCCAAAGAAAATCAAAAATGCAGCAGCCCTCTTCTTCATCACTATCCTTTATTACACCTAACCTACCTACACAGCGTACACCTTTGTTGTCACCCACATCTTTCTTACCACCTATACCCCCACCACCAACAATAACCTCATCACTACCTATGATATTTCCTTCTCTTCAACCCATACCTTCTACCTTGCCTCTTCTAACAAGCTTCACCTGCATCATTTATCACCTTGGTTAACTCATTCCTCTACCACCATCCACTTTCCCTTCTACATCATGTACTCCTCCTTCACCTTTACCTAGGAAGGTGCAACCAAAATTGAAAAACTCACTACCCTCCAAAGAGGTAGTTAAGCCTACAACACCTTCCATCACTAGTTCATCTACTACGCCTTTACCTAAGAAGGTACAACCCAAGCCTAAAATAGTGTACCACCTACCAAACCAGTGGTCAAACCTATCCCACCTCTAATTCTACCTCCTATAGCACCTCTCCCACCACGATCACCCACACTTCAACCTAAACCCACACTCACTTCACACTGTGATCCATTGGTAGGATCTTACACTAATATTTTAGCCAACCATTTAAGAGACTTTTTTCATCACATTACCACCACTTAGACCTTATGACCCACTCAAACCCAAACCAAAAGGTTTTGACTGTTAGAGTAGGTATTTACCTTATCTCATGTTCACCTAGGTACTTTATTTACCTTTATTGTATTTATCCACACACATAAGAAGGCCCGATGTCATTGCCTCCTAATAGGACCTAATTTGGTGAATACATGGTGGGCCCAAGGCTAACGTGGTTACATCTGGCTCCATCATGTTGGGATGTGTTGGCATAGCAACTGGTTAACACGATGAGATCCCTTGCCACCACCAATTTTGGTTGATGTAAAAGCGTGACATTGACGAGACTAAAATTTGTGCATACCATCATGTGTCAGGACATGATGTAGAAAATTGTAAGGCTCTAAAGACCGCTCTCCTCCAACTTTGTCCTCCTGAAAAAAAATTTGATGACGATGATCTTCTAGATGAGGACCCAATTCCACCTCCACCTATCACCACACATCTTCGCCCACTACCTATTCCGTGACCTACATCATCACCTCCACAACCATTTTATCCACCTCCAAAATTTGAGATCAATATGGTCCGTATAAGAGAGCTAGCCAAAACCCCACCAAAATGCTAGTGTGCCTTACTCATCTCACAAGGCTCTTATCCCGAACTAGGTTTTTTTCCATCATGTCATTATAATTTTCATGACACACCTTCTCCATCCACGTCTCTTCCTCATATTAACATGATACAAGTTGTTACTCACGCCCAAAAAGACAAAGGAAAGGAGAAAACAACCAGCCCATCCACCAATCTTGTGCCCACTATACCATCAGCACCCACACCAAAAATCACCATTTGGGGACCCACATACCCTATTTATGATGGGGTCATCCCATCATACAATGATAAAACAATTACACCAATCCCCTCTAAAAATGTCTTTATACGACCTCATCCAAACATCTGAATCTCATCGACAAGCCCTCATGGAGGTTCTGTAATCCATCAAGGTTTTACCTAACAACCTAATGCCTGTGGCCTCCATTATCACCCCTCACCATGTGGCCTCTCTCACCAATTCATCCCCTTCCTCTACACCTGTCACTACTCACCAAGTAGTCGCCCTCAGTTTCTCTGACAACGAGATTATACCTCTCCAATCAAATGATCCTGATCCTACCCTTTTCATCTCCATTTATATTGATAATATATGTGTTCGACGCATTATGATCGATGGTAGTGCCAGCATCAACATCATCTCCTCCCACGCATACAATCAAATGTGCATCCCTTCAAATTGTATGCATAATAACCCAGTTATGTTGTGCTTCATTCAATGACGCCATCACTTCCACCCTCAGCACCATCATCCTCCACGTTCATGTGGGCCCCCGTACCATTATAGAATTATTTTATGTATTAGAGGGGGAGTTCTAGTACAACTTGTTATTTGGCTGACCTTGATCCATGTCATGGGTTATGTTCCTTTAACCTTACATCATTGTGTAAAATTTGAACATGAAGTACATAACTATACCATCCTAGCTGACCCTCTGTCATTCAAAACATGTAACATGTTGTACTGACCTAATGATGTCCTTGTACTAGTTAAGGCATCTACCACTGCCACACTTCTCCTTCACCCACAACCCCATCCACCAATGTTTCCGCTACCTCTCCCACACCTTATTCCTCTATTCCCACTGTTGTTATAACCTCTGCAACTGACTCATCTGCTTACCCATCTACTTCTCAACCAACCAATGCTTCATCTTCCCAATCGCCTATTGATTCATCTATTCCTGCTACCCACATACCAACCACCGATCCCTTAGAAGGTGTTTTCAACATCTCACTCTGGGGGAGTACCACCTGTATAATATCGACACATTCCTTACTCCTCAAGAGTATGGTAACCTTCACCAACATCCTCGCTATGATCACCACATAAGTGAGGTTTTCCCTTATGGTCCTCCCCACCTTCACACCAATTTAACATATGGGGGACTTGATACTTCCACCTACTCACCCGAGCCACCTTCCCAGATGTGACCATTTTCATCTGACCTCCAATCTCTCACCAACTACTACTTCACCCACACTTTCCTCCACCATTGTGCATGGAAAGGCTTTGGATTTTGTTTTTACAAACAAGGCCATCATAATGTCATCTCGTGTACTACACGTAAACATAATGACCATAGTGGTATTGGCTTTGTTGAACCATCTTCCAAGAAATCCCATGTCGACCTCATTGAGGATGACAAACCTTCTTCACTCCAGTTACCAACTTCACCACCTTCACCCACGAAATCTATGGATCCAAAATCCATTCCTCCTAACTTTTTTGTTCATGAACACCATTTCCCTAGGACCTCTGACTTATCAATGCGATGGCGAGGCTCCCTCTTCTCTTCCCTTCTTGTATCCTAACATGATCGAGGATGATACACCATCCATTAATGTCATTCAATGTCAGGACAATGATTTTATTCTCACCTATCTTGGTGCAGAGGATTCTTATATTCATTAGTCATTTCCTTCTAAGATGTAAACCATGTTAAATGAATCAACAATTGAAATCAATATTAACACTCAGGATGACCCGTACATTCTAAAGATAGGCCAATCTTTAGATGCTGTTGAACAAGAAGCTTTTACTTCTTTCCTCCATGATCATAGAAATGATTTTTCTTGGTCCTACACTGATATGCCCTGTATTGACCCCAATATTGTGGTCCAAAATATCATCACCATTCCTAAAGCTAAACCCGTAAAATAGAAGCTGCGGAAAATGCATCCTCACATTGCCCTTCTTGTCAAAGAATAAATTCAGTGCCTTCTTTCGATTTCCTTCATCCTACCCATTGATTATCCCCAATGGATCTCTAACATCATTCCTATCACAAAAGTGAAATAGGGGGACTCCGCATTTACATAGATTTCCATGACCTCAACCTAGCCTGCCCTAAAGATGACTTTCCTCTACCTAGTATAGACCAATTAGTTGATCTTATCGTTGGCCATGAAATGTTATCACTCATGGATGGTTTCTTTGGTTATAACCAAATATTACTTCACCCTAGAAGATCAACACAAAACTACCTTCATCACTCCTTGGGGGACCTTCTACTATTGAGTCATGCCCTTTGGCCTTAAAAACGCTAGTGCTACATATCAGCAGGCTATGACTTATATCTTTCATGACATCATGCATCACATATTAGAATATTACGTAGACGACCTTCTTGCCAAATCCAAACATTGAGCCAAACACCTTACAGTCCTTAAGGTCAAATTTGACCGTCTCATCAAGTATTGTGTTTGCCTTCAACCTAAGAAGTGTGTCTTCGTTGTTCTCTTAGGAAAATTCCTTGGTTTTATCATTTCTTTGCGTGGCATAGAATTCAATCCCACTAAAATCAAGGCTATTCTCAAAATGCCTCCACCTACTAACCTTCATCCAACTGCATAATTTACAAGGCAAGTTGTAATCTATTCATCATTTTATTTCATAGCTTTCTGACTGCTACCACCCATTTCATCATCTCCTCAAAAAGGATATCTCCTTCAAAATGGATGATGAATGTCACAAAATCCTTTAAGGCCTTAAAACAATACCTCCTCCAACCACCTGTGTTCATTCCTTATAAGGATGACCAACCATTTTACCTTTACATTTCTACTACTAATCATTCCTTGGGTGACATGCTCGCTCATCACAACGAGCAACACAGGGAGCAAGATGTTTATTATATAAATTTAACACTTTTGGACTATGAAACTAGATACACCCACTCTGAAAAACTCTGCTTAGCCTTAGTTTTTGTTTCCACTAAACTTTATCATTACC
The DNA here is from genome assembly GCA_019776745.2 of Taxus chinensis. Lineage (NCBI taxonomy): Eukaryota > Viridiplantae > Streptophyta > Pinopsida > Cupressales > Taxaceae > Taxus > Taxus chinensis. The sequence goes on from CM034153.1 coordinate 752,754,945, forward strand.
TACTCAACCAAAAAACCTTTGTCGTCACCAATAATGACCCCTTACATTACATGTATGCCAAGCCCTACCAACATCAATGTGCTGCAAGTTGGCTCATGCTTCTTGTAGAATTAGACGTCGAATTCACTCATCAAAAATCTATCAAAGGCCAAATTATCGCTGACCAACTTGCAGATGCACATCTCTCTAGAGATCAGCCCTCTAACTTTGATTTCCTAGACAAATCCATCGCTACCCTCTCTTTGGATGATACTATTTACCAAATGACCTTATTCTTCAATGGTTCCAAATTTCAGCATGGGGGTGGTGTCAGCATTATCCTCAATCCTCTTATCTTTCAACCTATTCCTTTATCTTTCAAATTATATTTTTATTGTACTAACAATATCACCAAATATAAAGCACTCATATTAGGTCTTCAAGCCGCCATCACCTTAGATGTTAAATCGATTAATATCTTTGGAAATTCTCAATTGGTTGTAAATCAAGTCAATGGTATATACCAGTGTCATAACGAAATAATTCAAAAGTACAAACATCATGTTGACATACTTTTGACTACCTTTGACCATTATGAACTTCAAACCACTTGACATTCCATGAACAAATTTGTGAATACCATGGCCTGCCTTATTTCTCAAATACCTGCTTCGCGTTCTGACTCAAAAATATTTGTCACAGTACAAAGGTTACAATCACCTTATTATATATTTCAAGACGTCAACCTCATCGGAACCGTTCAACTTGACCCACGTGACATTTGGTATAAGCAATTTGTGGACTATCTTTCCCTTTCAATTCTACCTCCATACCTTACTCGCAATGGACAACAAGCCTTTCTCAAAAGTGTCTCTCAATATGTCATCATGGTTGGTCTTCTTTATAAACATGACTTTAACATAATCCTCTTAAAATTCTTTATAAGTGCTGAAACTCCCTACACCATCAAGGAAGTTCATGACAGAATTTGTGGAGGTCACTTCAGTGGTTTAGCTATCGCTAAACACATTCTCTACATAGGATATTACTGGCCAGCCTTAAACCACATTTTTTGTGATTATGTCAAATGTTGTGTGAAGTACCAGTAACACTAATCTTCATCACACACCTATTCATGCCTTACAAGTCACAGGAGACCTTTGGCCTTTCTCTCAATGGGGTTTGGATCTTGTCGGAGAGATCAATCCTCATTCTTCCTAATGTCATCAATGGATTATTACCACTACTTAATACTACACTAAATGGGAATAATCCATACCTATTATTTCTACAAAGGCTGAGGAAATATGTGAATTCATCAATTATCACATCATTTTTCGCTTTGGTGTTCCTCACTATCTCATCACTGATAACAGAAAATGGTTCAAAAACAAAACCCTACGGAAACTTTGTGATGCCTTTGGCATTCAACTAAGTTTTTCTTCACCTTACTACCCACAAACAAATAGCCAAAGAGAATCAACCAAAAAAACCTTGAACAAAATTCTTATGAAAGTAGTCGGTGATACTGGAAAGGATTGGCACACGCAGATTCCTTTTTCCTTATTCCATCTCTTCATATTCCATCTCTTCATATCTCACTCAAAGAGATGCTCAACGATGATGACTTTCACCAAGACTGTTTGGCACAACTTGAGTTACTAGACGAGCATCGTCTTAATGCTCTCGATCATCTTCAAATATACCAAAAACATATCAAACGTACTTAGGAAAAATGAGTCAATGAAAAAACCTTCTAGGTCGGCGACCTCATTCTAAAGGAAAATCAACATGTAACAAAAGAGGAAAAAATTAAACGGGGTAAATTTTCTCCTAATTGGCTTGGACCCTATATCGTTACTCATACCTATGGATCAGGTGTTTATCATTTGTCTTCACTTGAAGGTAAACCCGAACTTGAGCCCCTCAATGCCTTGCATCTTCAACCATTATAGTATTCAATTAAGTCCTATATCACCTCTTGTTTATAAAACGCTCATTCCTTGAGCACCATTCACCTTCCATTTTACCTATTTTAAGGATCAACGACTAGACCAAAATCATGTGAGTACCCATTACCTTTCAAGCTTGTCTTCAATATGTGTATCATGGCTCTACTCATGGAATGATTCTCATGGATAATTTTTATATTTTCAAGATGGAATCACATGTTCATTCATCACTTAAACCCTCTCTTTCATAGTTAACCTTTGTGTGATATAGTTTTATATTCAAAATAATAGCTTATTTTTCTCTATAGTCTTTTCCATGACTTAAAAGTCCAAAAGTAAAACAATTTCAAAAGTAAAATGGGATTCAACTCCTTGAGTCAAACTTATAGCAAAAAGATGACTCCCTCAAAAATGACATCTATTCTTTCTATCTCGCTCTTATAAATAGACTGCTCCCTCAAAGGAAAGCTATACAAAGCTAGCTAGATTGTACTTAGTCTATCATCAAAAGAAGATTATTCTTGCAAAAAATAAAATAAAACATTTAGAAGCTTCCCGCATCGATCAGCTTCAAGAAGGCTTCAAGAAGGCTTCAAGGAGATAATACACTCATTGCACATAGACTTCCCACATCGATCAGTCTATCAAAAAAAAAACAAAAAGAAGAAAATGATAAGTTTTTCTTCATGGACTTTCCTATTTTGATCTTGGGACTCTTTCCAAGTAGGCATCATGTCTCACACCAGGTTATGCTAAAACCAATCAATTTGACCTCATCACGTTTTTACCCTAATTTCTTACCTGCTCAAGGGATGTGCCGTAAATGTGAAATTTCATGATCATGTGACTTTCTTCAACCTTTGAATAGTCAACAAGCAATGCCTTTAGGGTATTACATTCATAAGACTATTTTTGGTATGGCAGACTTGTTATGGTTCTTTCCAATTAGGTGGATTTTTTTGTCACCCTCGTACCCTTCACCTTCTTCATTACTTGTTGATTCTCCTATACAGGACTAGACCATCGACACCTACATTTTAATAATTCCTCTTTCACCAACATCACCATGCCTAACTAAACTAAACTCAACCATGCCTAACTAACCTAGGCTCAATCATGCCTAAAACCTACCAAACCATCCCTCTACCTCATCATATTCTTCCCTAGCTTACGGGAGATCTACATAGGCCTAAGGCCCCTTTTTACCAGGGCTATGTAGGCAACACTCCAAGGGCATAAGGACCTTGGAGGTTAGCTCAACCACTCTTTACCCTAACCTATTTTCCACCATTTTCCTAATCACATTCTACCTTAGTTTTTAGTTTCTACAACACTTGGAAATTAATACAAACATACATAGCTACCATTTCATCACATCATACATCAATCAGTTCACAATTCCATGCTATCAAATATTTGGAATTTTAAAGCATCACATACATATACATCATCATTTATTTTCCATACTTACAATAACATGTAAATTAAATCAAACCCAACAATATGGCCAAATCATGCCTAACTCACCTAAGACTCCACCATGCCTAAGTGACCTAAGACTCAACCATGCCTATACCTAGACTCCACCATGCCTATCACCTAAACTCCACCATGCCTAACTCACCTAGACTCAATCAAGCTTAAATCACCTAAACTCCACCATGCCTAACCAACCTTAGTCAACCATGCCTACATGACCTAGACTCAATCATCCCTAATTCACATATTTTCCATCACATACAAATAACAATGGAAATTAAAACATAGATACATTATCCATCCAATAAATCTCATCATCAATATAACTGTGAAAGTATGTGTATCCATACATATGTGTGCAGATACAAATAAATACAAGTATCTCAATCACTCACCCTTAACACAAAAGAAAGGAACCCCATGCACGTCGGCCTATCACCCAGTGAAAGTTGGGTGCTCACCCGAGGCACGCGTGGGTGCCGAGTCTCTCTTTTATGTGATTTTAGTGGGAAACATCATCTATGATTTTTGCATTTAAGAGATTTCAAAAGGATTTAAGACATACAAGAACCATAGAGCTCAGAACGGCCTCTAGATCCTTGCAGTCATTCCAGACAGAGTACTTAACAGATTATATAACTTGTATCATAACAGAAAGAAGCATACAAGCATCCATACTTAGCATAAAATGAAAGAGAACTCATGAGAGAGATGTATGCATCAGAATCATTGATATTCATATATATATAATAGGTAACCTCATTACATCCATGGAGCCATTACAGAGTGTCACAGAGAAGCAGACCATAGTCATGCATTACAACTGGACTAATGTAACTATGCTACCAAAAAGAAAAATTACAATCCCCTTGCCAAATACATCCTTCCCCAAGTCCAATTACTCACTAACAGAGTTCTTGCAGTATTTCTACAGAGCTCTGCCCACTCTCTAAGTCTCTCTGTTTACTCTAAAGGCACTTGTATTTATAGCTTTTCTAGACTACCAACTCATCCTCCAACACCCTCAGATCCGATGCCAAGTGTCTGAATGTGGTCCTCTATGCGAGCATGCTCCTCCAGGCCTGAGCTTCCCACTTTATCCCATGATGTGCTTCTAGAAGATTCTACCGCAGGCATGCTCCTTCCTAGGCCAACCTGTCGCCAGGCTGGCATCTTATCCATGCATAGATGGGTCATGCTTTTCATGTGTTCTGCCCCAAACGTCCAATTTTCTAAGTCTTGAACCCTTGGTTATGTCACGCACACATCGTGCGTGCACGGGCTTCCTTAAACCCTTCTTAAACCCTACCTTGTGCGTCCTTTGTGCACCTTTCCTTAACTGGGACCTTACGCCTATGTGCCTTCTATACTTAGTCAATATTCTAGGGGCCCAACATCACCCCACACTATGCTTGTTCTCCATCTGATGGGAACACTTCCCTTAGTGAGAGAAAGAATACAAATAGGCTTACACCTAGGAAAAAGAATAAGAGGATGAAAGAATGGGGAAAGAAGAAAGAATGGGAGAGTGAAAGAATTACTGCAAGTAGACTGGGAAAATCCTTTTTCAAGTCAGCCTCCAATTTATTCTAGGCATCGACTTTATCCTGTGCTCTTTGACAGAGGTCGCCGACCAGGGCGCTCACCTCCCCAAAATTTAGTCCATCTCCTTGTGTGCTCATAGTATCTGTGATCTTCTCTAATTCCTTGCATATATCCTCCAATGCATCCATTCTTTGTGTGATACGTGGATATAGCTCCTTCAACTAGTTTTTGATTGAAACCCTTAAGGTTTCAATGGCCTCTAATTTCTTCTCAACCTCGGAAAGGATTTTGTCTCTTTCCGCCCTATTCCCCTTGTTTTTCTCCTGGAACTCCTTGAGTTCCACTTCATGAGTGGTGACCAAGGTGTCTGCCACTTTTTCTATATCCGTGCAATTGTCGTACACGGCTTCAGTAGTCTGGGAAGTGGCCCTTACATCAACAAGCACTTTGTTGTACTCCACAACGAGTGCTATGATCTTCAACTTGTCTTCCTTCTCTAAGTGCGTGGCCACTTCCTCCAGACTCCAAGGCTAGCGGCTATCTTTCCATGGTGAGGACCCTTGTTAAATCCTCCAGGCATCCCAAAGAAGATCCATACTTCTGCGCGGGAAATGCCAGGTCTAGATGCTTTAATAGTATGGCCCCATTGATGGATTCTACTTTCTTGTACATAGCGCTCACCTTGGCCTTTTCATCCTTCAACTCCCGTTGCCACTGGGCGCTGATTAACTTTTCCTAGCTCAACTCCTTGGTTAATGTAGCTAGCTCTTCCTCTTTCTCCTTCAGCTCCCCTTCCAGATCCCTGATCCTATCATTTCACCTGAAGAGTCTAGCCTCTATCTCAATGGAGACTTTGTTAAGCATGTTGCTCAGTTGTTCATCTGAGAGCTGTTGGGTATCCACCACTGGGTTATCTTCTCCTGGTCCTAGACAATGTTACTATTTCCCTGTGGCTTACCTCAAACTCTGGCTCATCAAGGTGGGACTCAATTGCCCAAGAGATCATCTTCCTTGTCTGTGGGTAGGCAACCTCCTTGTCAAAAGATGACATGCATACAAGCTCCTCCGCCAGAAGTGTACTCTGGAACCGTGCGTGAAACACCTTCTTGGGGTCATCAATATAACCCATCTCTAGCCTCCCCCCTTTGCATGCACCTTCCTCCCATGTGTACCTTTGGGTATACTTACAGTTAAAATTAGGGCCTCTAGTGCTTCCATGTTCCTCTTCCGTGCTCTCCTTCTCCTTGTTTAATACTGGCTCAGTGTCGCGTTCCACTTTGTCCTCCACCAGGGTCTCAATGTCCCTTGTCTCCTCTTCTTCTACCACCTTGGTCGTTTGCTCTTGTGCTCGAGCTTGGAACCTCTTGCTTCTGCACGCTAGCCTCTTCATCTTTTCCCATGTCCTGGGTGCTTCCTCCTACCTGGCTATCCTTGCGCCACACAAAAAGGAACCCTTGTTCTTCTTCTCCACCTTCCTCCTCTGAATCATGTATATTGAAAATAGGTGGCCCTTGATCTTTCCCAGGTCCTCTTCCCCACTTACTTCTTCTTCACTACCATCCTTCTCTCCTATGTACTTGCCCATACTTCCAGCTTCTTCCGAGGTGGTCTCCTCTTCTACCCTCTACTTTTTCCTAACTAGGAGATTCCGGTGTAGGTGACTTTGTTTCTTCTTCTGATGACTCCTTATCTAATGGCTCTTCTAGCTCTAGAGTCTTTTCTCTTATTACGGCCTTTTTCTTACACGCGTATGTACTTGGTCTGGCCTACCCGGGGGAACCTATTGCCTGTGTGTCCACCACACTTGGATTTTTCTTTTCTGGTTTCTTTTCCTCCCACTTGGGCATGGATCTCTTCCTCCCAGTTGGATCCTGAGGTATAGATACCTCATTTTCTAGGTATGTGCCCTTCTCCAACTTGGGCCTTATGTGAATGTAAATGCATGTCGTGGATCCTCCTACAATGGGCAGAGTCATGGGCCTTGTCATTTGCACTTCATGTGACATGTACCGCTCTATGTACGCATGCTTTCTAAGGTAGACCAACCCTTTGCAATTCCCTATGGTCTTGGTCCAAACTACCAAGGTCCAACTTAAAATTTTTGGACTCCTTGAACCTGTTTACTCCCGCTTGGAAGTACTGAATTGTGAAGGAAAAGGGGAGCTTGCACCATGGGCTCCATGAGTCATCTATCAACTTGAATCTGCCCAGGCAGTAATGCTGGTACACAAAAAATTCTACTTCTCCCCTAGTGGCCACTGGCAGTTGTTTGGGAATTCTCCATTCTACCCGAATGCATTCCTTAGGTGCGTGTACCACTTTTCCAAGTGTGCCTTGTGCACAGTTGTCATAGTGTCACAAGCGTACTTCTCAAATATTTTAGTGGGTGAGGGGTCTTCAACAGGGTACTCCCATACAAACTTATCTGATGCATCTGGTACCCCTATCTCTGAGAACATGATGGTCAGCAGCACATTTCCAAAAAGGATCCTGTCACCTTCCTTTACGCAGTTGATAATTTCATCCACGATGAATGCAGACAAATTATAGATGGTGCCCTCTGAAATATTTCTGCAAATGTTTAACCATGGCTTACTGACTTGAGTCCATCTCTCCTAGCCATTTAGCTTTGACACCAGGTGCGCGGCCATCTTCATTACTGGATCCTTGATGTCTGTGACATCATAATACCTTGACCCCTTTTTGCAAGCAAAAGTGGTGATAGTTTCCTTAATCGCTTCCTTGTCTGTCAAATCATCTTCCAACCCATCTCCTTCATAGATGAGGCCTGTGAAATGTGAAATGAGCTAAGGGTTATGCATGCATCTTGCACCCCATGAAGTGGAAATAGTCCTCATGCACATGCGACATTAGCCACTGATACAGTCGCTCAGGTTTCCCAAAGTAGGGAAACTCAAAGAGTTGTAGTAACCCTGCCTTCTCCAATTTGACCTTTACGTCATCATTATATATGGGCAAACCTTCTAGCATCCTCTTGTTTGTTGGGTGCACTAACTCCAGTGCCAACTCCTTTTCAATTGTGCTTGTCCGATGATTATAATCATTTACAGACATATCCCTAAGATGGGACTCCCACTCCTTCCCCAACAACACTCCATCTGGGTACTGCATTTCTGCATACCACTCCTCATTTGTGCTTGCTTCAATTTCTTGTTGCTTGCCCTTGCCCTTTCCTTTTCCCTTCTTAGGTGTACTAGCTAGTTTCTTGGGTGCCATTTTCTAGGTCTTCTACCCACTTCAATCACTTCTGTTACTTTGTTCTTCCACTCTCTCCAACCCTAGATCTCGAACTTGTGAAGAAAATTACTTAAACCCATGCCCTAGTTCTTCAAACCCTAACTAGGATACTCCCTTCACAAGATGATGTCTTCTCACACTTTCTCCCATGCCCATGAAATCCCTTCCTCCTGGTTCACAAATCTGAACTAGCTACTCACGCTTCAATTTCTCCAAATTTTTCTTCACACGGATCATTTTTTTGGAAGCCCTAGTTTGCAAAGGTGCAAAAAGTGCTTCATTCTCTTATACGCAAAGTGAAAAATGAAGTGTCTCGACCCCCTTATTTATAGTTTTTCCCTTTTTGAGCATTAAGTGCTACTTCACCTACCATGTACTTTTTTCATTTAATGCAGCTTTTTCAAACAAAGCCTGACTTAAGTGCTTTCCCTCACGTGCCCAACCTGTGTGGAAAATCCTCCAACCTTCTGGCACGCAACCAATCCAACATGACAGGAGACTCTTACGTGCGTAACCAGCGCCAAAGGCACTTCTTCTATCCTAATTTTTCTCTCACCTACCTCATGTTGCTTAATGCGCTTTCTCCTCCTTTGTACGTGGGATCTATAAGTAGCTTTATCTTGGCACCAACCATCCTTTTTCCATCTTATCTCTCCATACACCTCTTTCAACTGGGCCATTCCACTGGGATTTTTAACACAAACTTTCCTTGGCACTCTAACCATGCACTCCTTCACATTACTCCACCCCACACTAAAATGATGTGCGGTCCTCTACGCACTCACAAATTCTCAAAAAGTAGCAATAAGGTTATCGAGCGCCCAAGGCGCAAAACAAAACAACAACGTGAAAGGGAAACACAAGAAAAGAAATGCATAAAGGAAAATTCTAAACTAACTGGAAAAACTACCTTATTTACAAACACCAAGAAGACTTATTTATAGTAGGGCTTCAGCCTACTCCCATTGAAGTGTCCAGGAAATTTCATCCCATCCAGCGCTTGTAACTGGCATGTGCCTAAATCAAGGATGTACGAGATTGTGTAAGGACCCAACCAATGGACTTTCAACTTCCCAGGATGGCACAGAAACTTAGAATCATACAGTAAGACCATATGCCCAACCTCAAACTTCTTGTTTCTAATGTGGCGATCATGCCAAGCCTTCTGCTTTACTTTCTCTGTTGTTTGGCTCCACCTGGTGAGTGATCATCTCTCATCCAATTTCATTAACTCCTCAATTCTTTCTTCCAGTGCTTTCTCATCAGCCAACCCTCCTATGCGCACTATTCATAGAGAAGGTAACATGAATTCAACCGACAGAATAGCTTCCGTGCCAAACACCAACTGAAATGGTGTGGCTTTGTTCAACCTTTTATAAGTTGTCCTGTAAGCCCATAATACTACTGATACTTTTTCATCCCAATCTTGTCTTCTGACATCACAAATTTTGGTCAGGGTATGACTCAGTATTTTGTTGAATGCTTCCACGGTTCCATTTTCTTGTGGGTGATAGGGTGTAGTCTTGTGATGAGCCACCATGAATTCTGCTAACAGGATCCTCATGGTCTCATTCAAGAAATGTGTACCCCTATCGCTGGTCAAACTCAATGGACATCCATACCTTGTGATAATGTTCTCCCACAAGAACCTTGCCATTGTGGCTACTGTGTAATCTTTAGTTGGGGCTGCCTCTGCCCACCTGGTCAAATAATCCATGCAAGTGATGACATAGTGTGACCCAGTCCTATGTGCCGCTAGTGTGATAGGGCCTACAAATTCTATTGCCCACTTTTCAAAAGGTTCCACGCTAGGGATGGGGTGTAAAGGCATTTCATCTCTCTTTCCTTGGCTTACCAATGCACTGACAATGGTCACACATTTTACAATAGTCTTTACAATCCTTGTATAGGTTTCCCACCACAAACCTGCCATTAATATCTTACATGCGGTGGCATCACCCACATAATGCCCACCTGCACTTCCTCCGTGTGCTTCCTCCATGATGGCGAGGCGCTCATGCTCTAATACACACCTGTGCAAACACTTCATCACGTCCCAACTTGTATAAGTCTCCACTGATTAACATGTAGGGAGCAACACATATGGCTAACTTACTTCTTCTCTAATGCCTTCATTCCTTTCGGTGCCACACCTTCCTTTAAAAATACCACAATCTCCTCCAAATCTGAGGGCACGTGCCACAACCTAAACAGTTACGCATCTGGCATTGTCTCCTCAATACTCTGTGCATCCTCCCCTGAATCAATTCTTGACAGATGATCAGGTCCACAATTTCTTTTCCCAAGCTTCACTACAATGGTGAACTCAAATTCTTGAAACAACAACACCCACCGACATATGTGCCCTTGTAGAATGGGCTTGTTCACCAAATACTTTAATGCCATGTGGTCGGTGTAAAACACAAAGGGTGTTGCCAGCAAATACTGTCTAAACTTGAAAAGCACGTAGATCATTGACAATGCCTCGCACTCAGTCATGGTGTAATTCTTACTCTGCTGGTGTCAACTTCCTACTTGCAAAACACAGAGGATGATCAACAATTCCTTCACCTGGCTGTGCAAGCACTGCTCCAATAGTGGTCCCTGAGGCATCTACATGGACATGGAAGGGCTTGTCCCAAGAGGGAAAATGTAATATAGGCATGGTGACAAGCCTATCTTTTAATGTATCAAATGCCCTCTGCTATGCCTCTCCCCAATGGAAGGCACTTTTATGTCTGAGCAGCTCCTCTAAAGGCACAGTGATCTGGCATACCCTTTGATGAATTTCCTGTAATAACCTGTATGCCCAAGGAATCCACGCACTATGCTCTGGCTAGTAGGCTCCCCTAACCCCACAATAACTGCAACTTTAGCGGGATCTACCAGCAAGCCCTCCTTACATATGATATGCCCCAATAAAGTCCCAAAGGGTGTAGCAAACACACACTTCTTAATGTTGAGGGATATCCTCAACTGCCTACACCTCTCAAACATTAACCTCAAATTGTCACAATGGTCTTTGACTAGACCATACACTATCCAATCATCCAAATAGACCTGAAGAAACTTATGGATGAAGTCCTAGAATGCTTGCACCACTATGCGTGAAAAAATAGCAGGTGCATTCTTCAACCCAAAGGGCATGACCATGTATTTAAAACTTCCCCACTCAGTGGTGAAAGTTGTCTTCTCCTGGTCCTCCTTTGCAATCTAGACTTGGTGGTACCCCTGAAAATCCATCCGTAAAGGAATAGATTTCGCACCCAGCAACTCCTTCCAAAATTTCTTCAGTGAAGGGGGTTGGAAAAGGATCAATGACACAAACTGCATTCAGCTCCCTATAATCCATGCAGATCCTAATCCGTCCATCCTTCTTGATGCTGATCACCATCAGACTTATCCATTCTGATTCTTCCACTGCTTCAATGATCCTAGAAGCTATCATTTTATCTATCTCCTCCTTAACCTTCACGTGTAAATTGGGATTCATCTAGTAGGGCCTCTTCCTAACCGGGTGTGCACCATCCTTCAGTTTTATCTTCATCTCCCCCAAGGAATGGTGAATGCCTTTGAGCTCATGGTACCCGTGCACGGGAATAAATCCTCAAATTCATGCAATAGATCAATGATCTTAGAGACTTCCTTCTCTGACCAGTAATCTCCAATAATAGCTTCCTTAGGTTCTTCTCCTGAACCGATGTTAACCTTCTTTGTCTTTAAGGGCTCATGGTAGGCGCATGTGAGAGTATCAGCACTATCCACTACCTCACGCGTCCCTCAAGAATGGCCAACATCCAAATTTTCTACTTCCTCCCCATCAATCACATACACCAAATTTCCTTTCTCCTTTTCCAAACACACGCACTCAAGCTGTAACTCTTTTGTTTCCTCCATCTCCTCTTCAAAGAGTGCTTCCAAACCTTGTCCACCTAACAACTCCAACAGCCTATCTTCCACCATGGCACTATCCCCCATGGTAAGTGCTTGATACCCTACAAGCCTTATCAACTGATGGCTTGGTACTCTGATACTCAAAGGTTTGAATAAGGTCAGTTGTGAGCTCTTGCCAATTCCTGTCTAGCAGATGTGTCTCCAAATGAATGTACCATGTGTGTGCGCAACCCTGCAGTGTAGAATACAACTTATGCACCCAGAGGGATGGTGGAAAATCTTCCGCACCTTCTCTCCAGACCCATTCACACTCTTGGATATGGAAAGAGGTGGGCTCCTTCCCATGGTAGTCCTTGATGGTGGTGGGCACGTTGCTCCTAGAGAATCTGACAGAGAGAGCAATTCTTACCTCGCGCCATTCCAAAAGGCTCTCCTGATGTGTAGCCCACCATCGTGCCACTGTGTCGAGTAGGACATAACTTAGCATCCCTCTCTGTTCCTTCTCATTCTTCCACTGAGCTTCCATCTCCTATAGAAATATCTCAGGGAAGGCTCCTCCTGAATACTTAGGTAGCTCTTTTCCTCCTAGGCATCGAACTATGCGCACCTTTGTCACCTTGGTCACCGACCCTCTCAACTATCATCCCAACAATTCATAAGTTCCCATGCACCTAATTGTCACATGCTAGACTAGTGGTATCACTTACTGACTGAGCATCCTCAAACTGGATAACTCTGTCGGTAGGATGTATTATCTCTGGGTCCCTGATTGAGCGCACATATATCCTGTCTAGAACTTCTTCCCCCAAAGGTTCAATATAGGGTGTTGAATTCCCATCAGCCAAGGGGTATAATGACCCACTCCTCCTTATTTTCAAAGCTGATGTACCCTTTGTTGAACTGAAGGTCCGCATTGTTCTTGTAACACCATGGGTGCCCAAGTAGTGCTAGGAAATTGTCTGCCTCGGTGAGTGCCAAGACTTCAAAGTCCCCAGTAAACTTAGCTCCCTAGATAGTAATAGCTGCATCCTTTAAGACACCGATGGGCATCACCTTAGTCTTGTTTGCCATATACAACACATTCAAAGATGGTTGTAATGCGGGTCTTCCCATCTGATGCCATGCATCCAAAGTTAGAACATTAACCTCCACGCCAATGTCAATGAGGATATTACTAAGGAGCCATCCATCTACAACTACATTCAACATGATCTCCTTGTCATAGTCAAGGCTATGAGGGGGAAGGTTTGCGTGCAAGACCTACCTCTCACGCTCTCTTCAGTGTGTGGTACCTTCTCTCTCAACCATGATCCTAGCAAGGGAATGATATTCTCTTGCCTTAGCATTTTACACACCTCCTTGACCTCATCCAGGTCATCCTTTGGTGCCTCGACTCTCCTTCCTTGTTCCTCCCTCCTGGACTTCTCCTTTAGACACTGGATTTCCCCTTGTAAACTCTGAATGACATCCATAGTGTCTTGATACACCTCCTTCTGATGCGCAGGGTCTGGGTACTTTCCATGAACTACTTCCTCCCTTGAAACTAGGTTCTTCTACCTTGGTATCTCTTTTACGCGTGTGGCTTCTTCCCTTGTTGTTACCAAGACAAACTCCAAACCTGCATCCCATGTTACCTGAGGCATCCACTATATGTCTGGCTTCTTGATGTTGACCATTGCAGCACCCTAGTCTTTCTGGTGCTATTGATTCATGTGCTCAAACAATTTCGAGCACTCCTCATACTTATGCTTCTTTTTGCACCACGAGCACTTCAACAGGTCTGGGCATTCACATTTGTAATGATTTGTAGATCCATAATTGAAACAAGTTCCATACGGGAACTCACTCTTTCCTCCTCTGCGGTTACCATGACCATAGAATCCTCCTTGAAAACCTCTTCCATGCGTGCTCCTCATAACGGTAATCCTCACCCTTAGAACTACTGGAAACACTGGTCTGGAGCACCCCATGATCAATGGCTTCATGGATCTGATCAATGAGTCTACAGTCCTTAGTATCATGGGTTGTAGAGGTGTAAATCTTGCAATGACAAGACACATTCTTCCATATTTCATGCTACAGCAAGGGGCACCTACTCGCATCATGGTCCCCATGACAAATTTCACAATCTACTACCACAATGCATACTGTCCTCCTGGGGTAATTATCCTTAACGTGCCCCTCTACTTCACAATCTGTGCACCACAAACCACTGCGAGTCTCATGGGCTGAGTTCGCAAACAACTTTTCCAACTGCTTGTCCATAGTAGAAATATGAGCCTCTAGGAACGGGCTAACGCCAGTATCAACACTACCAACAGCCTTGGCACGCAGAGTAGCTTCTAATGCCTCGTGTGGTTCTGTAAAAGTTTTATGAGATAAGGCACTTCTAAAAGGAGTGATCAACCCTCCAAAAAACCACTGAGCATGCTGCGAAGGATGAATATCATATGATAATTTAGACAAGAGAGTTTTAAAGTGTGCATCATACTCCCATACACTCTCTTCCATTCCTTATTGAATCTCCTTCAACATGTTGATGCTCTTCTGCTCAAACTCAGGAATGTAGAATTTTTCCAAGAATGCGTTCTTTAAAGTAGTATATTCCATTATTGTCTGATGAGGGTCATACTTCTTATACCAACTATGTGTACACCCTTATAACGTGGTTGTAAAATGACTTGCCTTCCGTTCTGGGGTTGTTCTACCCTTTGCATGCCATAGAAGTTCACACTTTTGAACATGTTCCGCAGCATCCTCAATACCTCTGTAATTAGGAAAATGTAGAGACATTTCAAAGAAAACATGGGGAGTGGTTAGGGCCCGAATCCTCCCAAGCCAGAGCCTTGGTTTTCACCTGTGTTTCCTCCACTTCCTGATCCACTAGGTCCACAAGATCTTATTCCTCCTGACCCCCCAGATCTATCAGAACCCGTAGTGGTTGTGCCAAGGGTCCCCACAGTTCCATTGAACTACGCGCCTATGGTCTGCGATAAAGCCCCACTACCAATAGTATATCTCACGCCACTCCCAGACGCTAGACAAAAATCTTATGTGTCTGTACCTTGCTTGAAAAGTCCTCCTAATACTGGGTTGGTTTTTACAGCCATAGAAGGCCCAAACGAGAAATTATATCTCCTAGGTGTAGACCGATCACTTCCAATGTAACCAACTGGACTAGCAATATTTTCCCCCTGATCTGGAAAACCAAGCGCAAGGGTCTGGTCACTAGGTGGGCTCAGATGCACACCAACAGTTCTTCTTTCTCCACGTGATGAACTCTCATTAGAATCTGAAGGGGTCTCTCTTACGCACTTGCCAAGATGGGGTTACACAAACTTCTCAGGTTCCACGTCCTCTGTGTGAACCTCAAATCCTTCCCGCAATGTCTGCCGACATACATCCATCACACCTGCAACCTCGCATTGTCTAGCAATCTCCCTTTCACGTGCTTCACCATACTTGAGTCATCTCTCCTCCCTTTCCTTCTCCGTTGCAACATCTGCCATCTTCCTCCACCCTAGCTTCCTTGTCTAGCACTCAGAATGGTTTAGCCAACCATTACAAATGCCTCTAAACTCATGGTAGCCATCAATATTTTCATAGCCAGAGGGACAGCTCGTAGAAACAATCCTCTGGGCTCCTGCAGAAACTCAAACTCAACAACCTCCAAATAATAATATGTGGAAATGGCGTACTCTAGACTATATCTAGCCAATACTCCTTTCCACTAATGATCCACAGCATGGATCCATGTCAGATCTACATCCTGCAGCCTTTGGTATTCTTCTTGGGTCCACACACGTGATCCATAATGCCAACTTAATCTAGATGCATATCCTGAGAGCCATTCATACAGTTCCACTGGGAAGCAGCAAAAAAAAGTTTCATACAGATCATGGTAGAGGTTTTCTTCTACCCATCTACGCGCATTAAACTCAAGTCCAGTGCTAAATCTTTGAGTGAATTCATCCTCAGTGCTCTTAAACCATGATTCAACACTTTTCAAAGTTAACCGCTCTATCATTACTCACTACACAGATCATGATGAATGCTAATTCCCACTATAACTTCAAAAAGAGGTCCCAGCAATAGAACCAAGATGTAGTCATTTTTGCCCTTAACACAAAAGAAAGGAACTCTATGCCCGTCAGCCTATCACCCAGTGAAAGTTGGGAACTCGCCCGAGGCACGCACGAGTGTCGAGTCTCTCTTTTATGTGAATTTAGTAAGAAACATCATCTATGATTTGCATTTAAGAGATTCCAAAAGGATTTAAGACATACAAGAACCATAGAGCTCAGAACAACATCTAGATCCTTGCAGTCATCCCAGACATAGTACTTAACAGATTATATAACTTGTATCATAACAGAAAGAAGCATACAAGCATCCATACTTAGCATAAAATGAAAGAGAACTCATGAGAGAGATGTATGTATCAGAATCATTGATATTCATGTATATATAATAGGTAACCTCATTACATCCATGGAGCCATTACAGAGTGTCACAGAGAAGCAGACCATAGTCATGCATTGCAACTTGACTAATGTAACTATGCTACCAAAAAGAAAAATTACAATCCCCTTTCCAAATACATCCTTCCCCTAGTCCAATTACTCACTAACAGAGTTCTTACAGTATTTCTGCAGAGCTTCGCCCACTCTCTAAGTCTCTATGTTTACTCTACAGGTGCTTGTATTTATATATTTTTTAGACTGCCAACTCATCCTCCAGCACCCTCATATCCAATGCCAAGTGTCTGAATGTGGTCCTCCATGCGAGCATGCTCCTCCAGGCCCGAGCTTCCCACTTTATCCCATGATGTGCTTCTAGAAGATTCTACCGCAAGCATGCTCCTTCCTAGGCCAACCTGTCGCTAGGCTAGCATCTTATCCACGCACAGTTGGGTCATGCTTTTCACATGTTATGCCCTAAACGTCCATTTTTTCTAAGTCCCGAACCCTTTGTTATGTCCACGTGCGCCACGCACGCCACGGGCTTCCTTAAACCCAATTCTTAAACCCTGCCTTATGTGCTTTTTCCTTGTGCACCTTTCTTTAAATGGGGCCCTTGCGTACCTATGTGCCTTCTATACTTAGTCAATAATCTAGAGGCCCAATAGGTCCTCTCACTTTCTATCTGTTGTGCTTTGAACTCCACATAGGAGGGGACATCTATCCTGGTAGTCGTCAAGTTATCCTAATAGTATCGGGCCTCATTCAGGGCATCAATGAATCTCACCATCGATACCATCTATGGTGGTTCCATAGGTCTCACAACAACCTATGATCTCTGCCCTACTAAACCTATCCTAGGTCCCTATACCTGTGAGCCCTATCCTCCTCCCTATACCATGGAACCTTGTCCCTGAGCCTGTAGAGGTACTTGTGCTACAACTTGGGCCTGTAGGGCCATAGCCTAATCCTATGCAGTGGTTAGTTGGCCCTGTAACCCTACTACATGTGTCTGTAAGGCAGCCACCTATCCTTCCTCTCCATCTCCACCCTATGCGGGAACTTGTCCTTGTGCTACCTGGGCCTATAAGGCCACCACCTGAGCCTGTAAAAGGGAAACATGTGCCTCTGACCCAGTAAGCTGCCCCTATAAAACTATAATCTATACGTGAAGGGCAGCCACCTAACCCTGTAAGGTATCCCTCTGCACTATGATGGTGGCTAATTTTGGTTACCCTAGTATCAATGGTAGTTCTCATAGTTGTGCTACCCACCACTGCCTGTAACCATCAGTGACTCCAGCATCATCAATCCACATATCTATTGGCTGCTCCTCCTGACCTGTTGGCACACTCGAACGTGGTGGAGACATAGGTCTCTCCATATCGTCTCTCCTATATTGTGGGAAGGGTGGAGGCACGTCTTGTGGCAACCCAAACTTTCATTTGACCCTGCCTACAGGTATCATCTTGTGCTCTCCAGGATGATGCCTCTATATCCACCTCAACAACTATAGCTCCTCTAACTCCTTCATCATGTCCCAATATGAGGGATACCTAATATATGCCTTCCAAATAATATCATCTCCTGAGTGTCCCTCCAGCAACTAATCCTGTAATATAAAACATCATATGTGGCCCTAGCCACCCTATGTTTCCCACCAACTGGTACCCACCATCTGTAACCAAACTCTGAGAAATCCACCCCCAAACCAATCATGTCAAGGAAAACCAACTGGCTGCACACATATGATATGTTCGTATGCCCAGCAGTGTAAAAGAAAGGTGCAGCACAAACTAAACCGTTGTAATCTCCCATAAGCCCACAACTCCCTATATAGTTGCACTAGGAATGTTGGTGCCATACAAAGTAGATCCACTCCTCTATCATATCCTAGAGCACTCCCATCAGTGCTTGTGGGAATCTCCCACCCTCAGCATCTGGTAAGGTGAAACAACATATTGTATTACATCATCAATACAATGAACCTTGTCTCCTGAGGATGGGTTACATACATATCTCCATAGCTAATTCTTACGTTATGGTACCTCAGCTCACCCATCACCTCCCAAAACACAGCCACTATCAGCTCCACTGATGCCTCTGAAGAAATAGAATACACTGACTACCCCAATCAGTAGTTGTAGGATCCTATACACATCCTCTAGGGTGATAGTCATCTCACCCATCGGTAAATGAAATGTGTTGGTTGTTGAATCCCATCTATCAATGAGTGTAACCATCAAGCTAGGATCTCGAGCTATATACCTATAGCATCAGATCCCAATCATTCCAACATCTGTCATATGCTCCCACTCCTCCCCAATCACACTAGACCACACCACCAATAGAGGTGGTGTTTTGTCCCACATCCTAAGTTAGTCCCTAGCCTACAGCATCAAACACAACATTGTCAAGACTTTCCTACCCAAAAATTACCTATTACCCACTAAACCACACCCAACCACATCAATCATGCCTACCCCATTTACCTAATTCACCTACAAGCCTACTACTTTTTTATAATCATGACCCATCATCTTAACATTATTTAACCTACTTACCTATTTTATCTTGCCAAACTCACATTTTACCCTCATCCCTCTACATACCCTCTTCATTTACCCCTTCCCCACCTATTTTTCTTTCCAAACCAACCCTTCTTACCCCTTTTTTCTTTAACCCTAATTGCATGTCAGTCGGCTTGACCGTCACCAGTTTCCATGACCATCATCAGTTTTATTTAACCGGTGTCACTCACCTTAACCCTCACCGATGTCAAAAGAAAAATTAGACCTAGACGTCAATCTATGTCACAGTAACTCAAAAAACTAAAACTTGTCCCCCATAACCCATTTCACCTAAAATTCATCAAAATATAACCTTACACCTACCCCAATTCACCCCAATTTACCTTATATTCATTTATCATCCCATTTATCCTAGATTTTCCCTTCCCCATATTGATTTTACCCACTTTTCACCCACATTTAAAAATGAAAACCCCCCACCCCAATTTCTTCATTTTTAACCAACTTTTTTTTTAGCAAATAACAAATTACGGAATGCCCCCTACCTCATCACAACATCACCTACGTGGTGACAAGTCTGGCCATTGGGCTAGTGGTCCACCCAAAACCCTGTCATGCCAAAATCTACCTCAAATCTCTCCACCAATCACACGTCTCCAACTGATCATGTGGACTCGTCTCCCTGGCTCCTCTCACCACTTAGTAACCTCCACCTCAGCCAAGTACAATGCCTTGTCCTTTTCTTTAAGAAAAATGTAGAATTCAATAGGCTATGTCATTTTCTCAAAGTCAAAAGACAACAATGATTCCATCAAATACAGAATTTCTACCTTATAACCCCAACCTGATATGACCAACATCAGTCGTGCCCTAGACAACCGACGTCGATTAGACCTTAACCGGCATCGGCTACCTACTATTACCATTTAAACCCTATTTTTCCCATTTTGAACAAAACTCATTACTATTGAATGCTTATTGACATTACCAACACCCATTGCACCCTACCCACAAGCCTAAATTACCCATACATTTCCTTAATTGTGTTTAGGGACTTGTTATTTTTACCTATACCTCGGCCTTACCCATGCCATGACCTATATACCTCTACCTAAACCACTTTTTGTGACCTTTGAACTTTGTGTACTCATTATACCTTGTGATGTTGTTACATGTGTTGTTGTAGCCTAATGACCTTACCTTGCCTATTGTCGTGTCGTTTATCCCGACCAAACCTTTAATGTAGCAGATCATACCTAAATGTTCCTACACCTAACCTGCATTGTGTTTCCAAACCATATCATGTACCCTGGATATCTGAATCACTTCAACCTTGTTTGGATAAACCTATCGACCTTGGACGATGTAGATTTTGCAAGCTCTTCAACATGGTACCATGTCATAGTCTATATGTGTGCGTACGTTTGATTTCCATTACCTATTACCCAATTTGACCATTACCCATTACCCACTATGCCCATACCCTTACCCACAAACCCAACTACCTTTGCTTTCATCACTTACACATTTATCAAACCACTCATCGAATTTGTATCACACCTCATCAGTTCCTGGTTTGAGGGGGATCACCTCCACCCATACTTGGGGCAACACCACTTTTACTTATATTTAGGGGCAACCACTTCCTATTTTTGTCAGTGTCACTTACCAATACAAGCCACGCGGACAAAAAGGGGCAAATGTAGACACCAAAATTGGGTCATACTCCCCTTAAAACCCCTATTGATTAAACTAACCATATCCTACATATTCATATCCCCTAGTGCACATGTTAATTGAATTAATTATCTTAATTAAATTAATTAATATCCTCACTTAACCACCTTGCCCATCCAACTCACCTAGCCACCTCACTCAAATGACCCACTCAAACCTCATTAATGACCTAAGACCAAGTCTAAATGTATCCTAACTAACTAGGACTTAGTCTAAACCTAGACTTAACTCCTATTAACAAACCCAAAAGGAATCTTACTTATCCTTTTGTGATCCATCACTCAAGACTCGAAAGAAGGTTGGATACCACGCCAAAAATAACAACAATCAAGTTATTTTTTGCCAACCTAGATATTCTCACCTTAACTGATGTCGGTTATATCTCAACCGACATCGGTCACCTAACCGTCATCAGTTAGGTTAAATACATTTCCAAAAGCCTTTTCCTAGGTTGGTCATTCAATTCAGGATCTCATATGAATAGATGACTTAGAGCACTCAAATTTCTTTAGCACTCAGGAAAAAGAAGACACATGGGAGCACTACCGACATCAATCACCATTCATCATCCTCTTCACGATCACAGATTCACAACAGAGAGGCACAGAGGTTCAAACTGCCATGGCACGAATACAATGACTCTTCTCTCTGGATCTCTACAATCACCGTCCTCATCACCTATGTTCTCCAAATCTACTTTTCAGTAAGTACCTAACACCTATTCATTTATCATTGTTTTCTTTTAGTAAGATTTATTATTCATCTTAGTAATTTATCTTTCTCCACAATCGTACACTTCCTTCCTCCACCAACCTATCACCTTACCATACCTGGCCCTTTCACCTATTTTCACCCTCTTCTAATCATCTATGAGTCTTCAAGACCATTTTACAACCTAACCCTCACAATTTCCAACCTCTATGCAATCACAGGGAGTCTGAAAGAACCAATTCTAACAACTTTCATCTAATTTCCCCTATCAACATTGGTTAGCCAACCGACGTCGGTCATTCTGCCTAACTGGCATCAGTCATCCAGCCAACATCGGTTACTTGTGTCTGGCAATATACCTTAGACCAGTGATTTAATACCCATTTCCCAATAACCTAGAACCATTTTTAATCTTTACCAGACCTTACCCATAGCCTGTACCAGACTTGCAATCCAACGCCAACTTATCATTTGACCTGTTTTGACCTCAATCACCTTTTACCTGACCTTTCTTATTTTTTTGTACGAGATACCTAAATTGTTTCAATTCCAATAGGATCATTATTTCATGTATATTTTAAATAGCATTAATATTGTTATATAAAAGTGAATTGACATCTTGTTCAAGAAGCATCACACTTCCCAGATCTAGCTTTCGTTAGGTAGTCCACTCATTGTTTTGTTTATATGTATATGGTAGTATTGTTTTACATTTACAACTAGTTCCTCCTAGCCAAAAGGGAGTTCTCGTAATCAACTTGGATCTGGAAATCAGAACGTGCTCACAACCTTCAACTAACATTACAAACAAGTATTATCCATTGGCCTACTACCCTTATCTATTTCATTAATTTGCTAAGAATCTAGTGAAACACATTCATCTAACATTCTCTCAAGTGATAAGGGATTGCATTATTTTGCATACACGCATAGGAGGGGAAGTTAATTTTGGTATCCACACATCTATCTACATTTCTACATCTAGCTACTTGTTTGTTATCAAGTGTGTCTGGTACAAGAGCCACCTAGGGCATGATTCCTGCACACACACTTAAGAACTATATGGAATCTAAAATGTATTGCAGTTCTTGGTCATAAGTTCACTCTATCGAATGACTGTCGAGGTCAGTCTTACTTCCCATTTGCATCTTTTTATTTTTGGGATTTTATGTATTTTGAGGTTTTACATGATGTCTTTTTTTTTGTAGGTTACATGTGAACTCAACGATCTTCCAGTGACCTACAGGCAATCAACAATGAGGGTTAGCGACATTGATGCAACACAAGAAAAATTATTTTTTGATGTTCTTCATAGTCGCGGGTGCCCAAAACCAGTCTCTAGTGCCTAGGTGCCCCTGACCTAGTCCATGCACCCTAGTCCCATCATTTCTATAATTTTCTGGGTTCAGTTGCGACAATCTACCTTTTGTTTTAATAGTTTTCTAGATTTATACATCTTTGGATTATTGTGAACCCAACTAAGCACTTTATCCCTTTTATTACACCTGGGGTTTCATTTTTATCTTGTTTATGCCTTAGGTCAAATCTATACTTTATTGCTTATTCATTAGTTGTTACACTATAATTAGGGTTCTACAAAATCTTATTTTTATTAAATCATTTAGTTAACCCATCACTTGACCCCACCTTTACTTATCAGAGTCTTGTTTTATTTTCATCATGGTCATGCCCTTTACTATGAGGATCTTCGTAACCTCAATGCTCATCTTGTGGAACATTTGCAAGATCTAGATTTTCTCTTATTCACTACTCATGAGGAAGCCACCAATCTTGTCAATCTTAATGTTCCCACATTCGCTCCTACTTCTATGCCTATTGTTACTCAACCTCTTAATTCCACTCTTCCACTATTCCTATATCTATTCCTACTCCTACCAACCACTACACTCCACCTCTTATTTCTCACACGTGGAAATTTTCTTTCACTGGAACTCAAGATTTAGCCTCTCACTACCAAGATTTGTAAGCTCAAATTCATCAACTTCAGTAGGCTACTTTTTGTGCATCTCCATCTCATGAATCCACTTTTATCCTCCATACTCCTTTCACACTGGTCATTTTTGTGTATGCTCTTCCTCCTAATTTTGTCACCCCTAAGCTACCTATTTTCAATGGCCATGGAAATCCTCAAGATCATCTCTAAGATTTCCATGTAGTATGTCTAGATTACATGGATGATCATACTTTACTTACAAATCTCTTTCCTTGCAGTCTTCAATATTATGCAATACATTGGTTCCATGATCTACCTATCCATTCGGTAACATCATTTACGCATTTGGTTGATGCTTTTCTTATTTGTTTCTCAATCAATATCAGCTCAAGATATCTTAAGCTCAATTAGCACAAATCAACCAAGGATCTAATGAACATATAGTAGACTATGTCTTACAATACAAGAATAACTTAGCTAAGATGTCTAATGTACTCACAGACTCTAAGCTTCAGGAGCTATTTTTCTAAATTCTATTACCCCCTTTGCAGTAGAGTGTCATCTTTAAGACATCGCCTTCATTCGATCATGTATGTCACACTCTTAAATTATGTTAAGGAAAACTCCTCTCTATGGGCAAGCTTAAATATCATGAGCAGGATTCATCTTCGGCTCTGTTTTAAAGAAAATCAACTTTCAAGCCATCTACTAAGCCATTTGAATCAAAACCAATTGTTAATGTTTTCATTACTCCTAAAAATCTTCAATGGAAGCCTCCAAAGCATACATTCATGAAATTGCCTTCTGTTCCACACATTCTATTGCCATAACTCGTTCACAGAAATCTTATTACGCTTCCACCTCCACTTGAACTAGATCCATCTCACCCTAAGGGATGTAATTATAACAAAAATTTCAGATGTGACTACCATCAATATGTTAGACATTCCACAGATCAATGCTTTAAAATTTGACATCTCATTCAAGATCTAATTGATAATAATGAAATTGAGTTTCTTGAACCTTCATAATCTCAGTCGGTCAAGGAAAATAAAAACATCAAAAATTGTAATGATCCTCTTCCTAAGCATGAAAAGAAAGTGTCTGGTCCTTCAACTAATCATACATATTACACAGTGCCTCCTCCTTCATCGATGGCCCTTGATTTTCTAGTTGCACATGTCAAACTATCTCTATCACTCATTACATTCTCTTGTCACGACTATCATACTTCATTCTCTTCTAATACATTACATAACAATGTTGATATCAGATTTCATGTTATCAAAAACACTATGATCATCTCAGCATCTCCTCTCTCTATGTGTTCTCTTGCGCTTCTTGTTTCTATCAATTATTCACTCTCACAAATTTCATATCCAATTCCCAACTTATATGGTTATGTCTAACTTCAATCATGGTCTTTCTCTCACTATTATTGTGCCATTTGTTGTGGCACATTCAATTAAAGGTTGTGACCTGCTCTTAGGTCTTCCTTGGATTTGCACTACCAAGTCTATCTTTTCCATCCCTCACTTGTGTCTTAAGTTTGTCCATGATAAGCAAGTTGTCTCTATCCAAGGTGTTCTATCATCCACTCCATTTCCTTTTCCTCCACTTGAGGTTGTCCTTGCACTTGCTAGATCATCTAGGTCCTCTTAACCTCTAAATTCTAAAGTGCAATCTTCTCCTAGTTCTCTTGTCTACACATGACCTACTCGATCTCATAAGTCCACTAGTCCATCACATCAATCTAGGTCCACTATTTGGATGACTCCTTCACATAGGCACACATCACCTCCTCGGTCTCCTTCACATAGGTATGCATCACCTCCTTGATCTCCCTCACATAGGTTTCTATCACCTCCTCGGTCACCTTCACATAGGTGCTCATCACCTCTTTGGTATCATACACATGTCTTATTTATCGACACATCATCTGTCTCATACGCTACCAGTCTTAGAGCATGGTCACACACCTTTATCTCCACAAGCATTAGGTAAAGGACCTTCACCCTTCAATTTTATCAAATAGCTCATTCATATACACACTTGGGGGCATCGTGCTTACTTTTTCCCCCTCTCATCTTGCATTTCTACTTGTCCACTATGTGCTTCACATCGAGTCTTTTGCACACATCTTGATACATGGATATCATTACTACCATATGACACGTTATAGTTCCATGGTTCATACTTAATTGTTGAGGGTATAAATATGAAATTAACCTCACCTCACTCACACTCTCTATGCCCTATGCTTCATTGATCATATCTTTCTAGCGCACAAATTCAAACCATTTCTCGATGATGTACTCTTATTCTATGGTTCATTCTTGAGCATCCAAGGGTCTTTCATCTCATGCATACACATCCACTCATGGGGCACATTATTCCTATCACATTCACTTTGCATTCCATTCCATACACATTCACATCATATTGAACATCTTGGTCGCATTTATTCTTGCTTAGTTATGCTCACATGTATGATTTTCTTACTTTGTTTTATGGTTAAACGTACTGTGAGAGAGGAATTTTTAGGGATCAATAATGAGGTTAGGGAACTGTAGGAGAGGATGGAAAATTTATAAAAGGGCTGACAGCATGAGAGGTTTTAACTCCACTTGAGTAGCTTCAATGAATATGATGAGGAAAAGGAGGCATTCCAAAAGGACATTGATGAATTTTATATGTTGCAAGGACAAACTAGCACTCAAGGGGGGGCCTCAAGCGCCTCAAGAAAAATTAGTGGACCCATTGGTTTAGGGCCTTTTGGCTAACTATTTACAAAAAAATTCTATTTTTTGAAGTAGATTGTTGTCCTTTTTGCTTTTGTTTATGTTCGGTCCTGGTGGTCTCTGGGTTAAGTTGTTTTAACTTTGTTTGTGGCCTTATTTAACTTTTTGTTTCTCTTTTTCTATATTCACAATGTAATATTTGGTGATAATGGTCTCTAGGAACTAGAATTCTTGTATTATTATCTTATTTGATAATTTAAAACTATGTTATTCAAATATTTCATATGTCATTATCTTTCTATATACACATGCACATCCACTTCCCTTTTAGTTGTGAATGTAGTTCTACGCACCCAAAATTACATGTGGTAAATTGTCAGAAAATGGTTATAAAAGTCCCCAATGATGATCCAAGGCCTTTCAAGAACGTGTTCGAGCTCCAAAGCCCATTCACAGTGTATATTTGTTGCCTAGACGTCTTTACTTAGCCTTCCCACACTCTTTCCAGCTTCCTACCTCTTTCGGTGCATGTGTTGGCCTTGAGTGCCAAGAATGCCACCCAAAATAGGGCATTGGTCCTGCCCGCTTTTTCCAGATTCCCTCACACATGTTTTAACATGCGACGGTTCACCTAATTTTAATTTTTAGCATGCATCTATGAGCCAAATTTTCTAAAATTAGCTTTGATTGCTTGGTTCTCCTTCCTCCTATTTTTAAATAGATTTAATTAGTTGGAACTGCTCCTTCTTTCCTTGATCTTGAAGGCACCTCCCATCCTTCATTCCTATATATTCCATGCTTGTATTCAGGAAAAAGGCCTGAGAATTTTGTGTATCTTGCATTATATTGTTGCTACGATCTTGCTAGGAATTGCATTGCCAAACTCTAATTTCTTGTGTTATCTCTCTTCTACTTGCATTGCATCTGAACTACCATCAAGCTTTCATTGCTCAAGTGTCATCCTCCTGATGTTTTTCTTGCATTCCCAATCCCTTGGACTCACATGAACACTCGGAGAAAGAAAGGAACATACTGAGGGGAAAAATACAGATACAACCAGATTTTCCAAAGCTCTTGCTTATCCAGGTTGGAATTGTGTGTTTTTTTGCTTTATTTGTTAAATTATTGATTTCAAATCAGTAGTTTTAGTTACATATCAAATAGAGTAGAAAATCATTCATTTCAATAGAGTAGACAATCACAAGTAGATCAAATCATTAGTAATTTTTCCTCTTTAACATTACCAGGGAAGTTGTGAGGAACAGTAGCCCCTTGCACGGTCATGATTTTTTATTCACCTCTGAGATAGGGTTTGAAGGTTTTTGATTGGATTAGGTTATATGTTTTAGATTAGATTCACACATTCACACAAGTAACCAGCTACATCTGGCTGATTACTTGTCTTTAACTTATTTATCATATTAGAATGCATTGCTTAAAAATTAGAAAAGATCAAAAAGATTTCCTTTGATAGATTAATTTGCTTTTATTACTTTGATCCGATATATTGTTAAAACTCCAAAAACATAGATTAGATTTCCTTAGTAATTATTTTTCTTATTAAAACCATTTATTTCATTATGTATGACCATCAATGGTCCACAACAGGAAAAGACATACAGTTGTGATCCCTTGGTCCCACAACCCAACGAGCCAGAATTGATAACCGACATTGATACCAGTTTACATTTGACAGTATTATGCACACCTATAACTTTTATTGAGAAAATAGAACAACTCAATACGCTAAACATCATCACTAATCAAGCTTACGACTATTAGACTACTCTTGGCAACAGGGCTTGATTATGCGCATGACCATACATGGTTCACAACCTCCACGAGTCTTTGGTTGTGATCCTCAAGTCCCACAGCCAAACAGGCCTACTAATTAGTTAGACATTGACACTAGTTTGCATATATTAGTATTCAGATCTTCACCAATTCCACCAGATATTATTACACAACTTTCCTTGTTGAACATAACTGCCAATCAAGCCAAGACTTTCTGGACCAAACCAAAAAATCACCCATATATCCTTGTGGCTCCACCATGCCTCTTGTTCTTAATTCCATGACCTTGTCTGGAAATCTATGTGAGGCACCCACAGGTCATTTTCCACGTGTTCAACAACCAACAAAAAGAATCTTGAAAGAGCTTGACATTGATTGGAGTCTCTGAGCAGCTACTATCTCAAACCGAGACATTACACCTCTTCAAGTTAGGAGAGCATTCTTTTCCTTAGACTCGCAGATCCCAATATTGCGTGTTGAAGATATAATATTGGCTAATTCGCTTAAACCTCATCATTACACTCACACTCATATTCATTCTACACTGGCTATCTTGGCATGACCTCGAGAGGTTGGGTGTGAAGAAGGTCACGTGTTGATTTTCTATCGTACAAATTGGTGAACTCGATGTGAAGAGCTAGTCTCTAAACATTTCTATTTTCTTCGTCCATCCTTTATTCTGTGGGTATTCTTATACCCCCTGAATATGTTGGGATATGACAATTACAGTCGGCCCATCCCAGGTTTTCACATGTATAACTACCAATCAAGTATACCACAACAATCACTTTCACTTTCAATGTGGGCGAACAATCACTCAATTGCTCAAAACCCTTTACTTTAGGGAACCAATGTTGGTACCTCTGTATGTATTGAGGAGCTTGAATAAGTCATGTAAACCTATCCTCATGAAAAATTAGGTTCAAAAAACATGACCTTCACTAGCGAAGCAAGTTCATCTCCTTGGTTATTGTTTCGGTAGCCCATTAGCATGCAATCAAATCAACTCCCACATCTAGATGAGGAATATTTAGAATGCTATGTTAGGAGTGAACAACACTTCCAGAACATGAACCGATCTTTTCAATAGGTTACAAGGACAAGGTTATGTCCTTCTCCAAAACAATAACGCTACCCCTCCACCTAGCTAAAAATACTACCAATGAGGGGTGGCAACATAGTGAACAATTCATAGCAAGGATACCATACTTCTCAACAACCTCTGAGGGTTCAACAAAAATCACCTAAGCAAAGCACCACCCCGTCAATGGGTGATGTCCATATCATCTTTGGTTGATAAATTCAAGGAGCTAGAGCTTTCCCAAAATACTCAGAATTCATATGCAGGGAAAGCATGAACTTCTCCCTACCCGTAGAATTACGGACAAATACCTACTGCACAGAATCCTCCAGTTTATATGAATACTCAAAACCCTGGAGATCTACTTACGGGGATGGGCACCTTGGGTATGCCCCCTCATGCCACATATGGATATCTGCAACAGGCACTAGCCGGAAGTGCATTCTCAAACACCATACCATCCGGAAATGCAACATTCCCTGGCTTTGTGCCTTTGATTCCATATCAAGGTAATCAACCCCCCTATGTACACATGTATTATAAATCTCATGCAGGGGGACATGTACACCTACCTGGGTCCATATGGGCAACTGCAAGGGATTCCATATGCCCCAACAAATTTCTATGATGTCCCATTTCAGCAACTGATGCAACCTCCACCTCCCCAACAAGGATCTTCAATGGTGGAAACATACGCAATGGGGGACCTATTCTAAATATCTCAAGGAGCCCCTAGACTTCTCCATTTCAGACAATCATGCTCTTGAGACCCTTTCTTGATCTTCCAAAATTCAAAGGGGAGGGACGATCCTAATGCCCACATTAAGGCTTACACAATAGCCATTCGAGAGCTACTCCTATGTGATGCAATCGTTGCGAAAATTTTCCCTAAGATGTTAGAAGGTATTGCTCTCGACTGGTACTATAGGATACCAGAGGCTTCAATACACTCATTCAAGGAAACTCATATTAGAATTTATTAAATATTTTGATATGAACAAGTTTTTGAGAACAGGAATCAGGGAATTCCTTCATATCAAGCAAGAGCACAATGAGTCTGATAGCCCACTTCATTCAAAGGTGGCGAAAAGTTCTCTACTCCTCTGTAAGTGCTCCAAATATGGATCAAACGGAACTTTGTGATTTTTCCTACACTCTCTCAATAGGGAGACAAAAGAAGAGGTTCAAAATTTTCCCACTAAGGAGCTATGAAGAGGTGCTAGAGGGTACTCTTTGAATTGACCAAGCAGCCATTGACAGTGGTTGTAAGACTTATGGAGCTAATGGAAGGTTAGTCACCCCTAATCAAAATAACCCCAGTTACTCCAACAACACAAATAGCAATCAAGGACCAAAAATCCTTAATAAGAATTATGGAGTCACGATGGATGGAGTGACAAGACCAACCTAAGAATCCTAATGTTGTTAATGCTCCCAATGCTTCCTCTTCAAACAAACACAATAATAATGACAAAAATCAAAGAAACAACAACTTCTCACCCTCATTTAATGTTTTATATTTTAACCACCAACAACAACATCAACAACAATAGTCTTAGCAATCAAGACAAACATAAACCCATGGCCCTAACCAATACCCAGGTGGGTATCCAAACCAATTTCAGAATCAAGGGTAAGGGTTCCTGAATTTTAGCAATAACAATCAATAGATGAACAGTAACCGTAATTTCATAGCACAACAAGGTGCAAACCAAAGGCCTCAAGATTATGATCCTAATTTATATTGTGGTTTCCATTGGGTTTGCAAGCATGATGCAAGAACATGCTGTGATTGCAACAAGTTTTTAGACATCATTTTCCAGAGGATCAAAGATGGTTATTTGTTGACATGTTTTTAGAAAACCCAATAGCTCCCACTCAAAACACCTACATGGGACTTGTATCTCCATAGAACACAATACGTTAGGAATATTTAACGATCCTCTCTCACACGCATCCAAAAGATGGTAGATTAGATCCCAATGGTTTGAAAAAAGGTATTGTAATAGGGACCCATGATCGTGAAGTCTCAACTTCATCAAACCCATAAGTGGCACCTCATTTAAATGGTCGCCAACAAACAAAAATTATGGGGTTGGTAGAGTTGGAAATTGAACCACAAATTAATGTTGCCACTAGAACTAGGGACTATTCTTCACAACCTATCCCGATCTACCCGACTACTTCAGACGACATTCATGATAGTCTAAGAAAGATAGTAGGGGCTTATGATTTGATCACCAACTTAACTAAGACATTCTCACACATTTCCTTCTTAGATCTGTTACAGAATTCCCCTACTCATAGGGCCACTCTACTAGAAGAATTAGGTCTTGGTCATTTGGCTAACATCACCCCTCCTCCAAAAGCAACAAATAAACCATGTGGACTTTGATGTCTATCCTCTAGGGAAACCTTTAAGATATGTTGGATTTGTGTTTGACATCAGTAAAATGATTCCCAAAGACACTAAAATAGTTTTTAGGGGAGATTCGGTGTTGTTTTTAGAATTCTGGATTTACAACAATTACATAAAGCATGCAATGATTGATGATGGGGCAGCAGCCAACATAGTCCCCTTCTCTTTCCTTAAAAAACTAGGGTACTAAGAGATCAATTGCTCTTTGACATGAAATACACTGAGGGGCTACGACAACCTCAAAGCAATGTCAATCAGAACTATAGTGTTTACATGTCACCCTTCGAGCTAAGATGGTACTAACCAAGTTTTATATTCTAGATCAGGAAACCAGCTATAATATGATCCTTGGTCATCCTTGGATTAATTACATGAAGGTGATTCCCTCCACTCTATGTTTCAGGAAGTTAGGTTCTTGCATTTAGGGAGGGTTTTTGTGGTGCAAAGTGATCCAAAACCCTTTAACATACACCTAGCTAATTTGAAAAAGAGGCCAGGTGTCCAATCTGATTTTGAGCTTCCTACAAATGATTTAAATAAACCTACAAGATCAGTACCAGAGGAAACTTTGGTTCCTACAACAGAATTATAAGTCATGGGTTTAATCGAAGGAATTCCATGAAGTCAAAGATGAATCCATCATTCTCCTTCCTTTAGTAGAGACATAGTATCGTTAGGAACTACGGCAAATATTTTTGAGCTCTTGCAAAAATATTTACTCATTCTCCTTCCTTTCGATTCTATGGGCATGGGACATACCCTAGTTCTTGGTTCTTTACTAACAAATGAGGTTTGTATGGTTGAGGTAACTGAAGTAAAGAAGAAAGATTCAAAGGATGATCCAACATCCATTTTTCCAAGTAACTTGTTGGACTCTCCATTTTGATGGAGCCAAATGTCATTTTGGCGCTGGGGTAGGTGTGATTCTTACCTCTCCTGAGGGAAGGATTCTACCTTTTTCCTTCAAATTAAACTTTGAGTGCACAAATAATGGGGCTGAATACGAAGCCCTTCTACTTGGTCTCATAATGGCTGAAAGAATGGGTGCTCTTAATATCAGGGTGTTGGGTGATTCACAACTTGTTACAAATCAGGTATCTGAAGTATATGAGACTAGAGAAGAGAATTTACAACTTTACAAAACAACAATGTTAAATTTAATGAAGAGGTTTGACTTCATATCAATCAAAGCAATTCCACGAGACCAAAATCTCCTTGCAAGACTCAATTGCAACATCTGCTTCTCGCTTTACTCCAAGCGGTGAGTTGGAAGATTCAAACTTCACGGTCTTCATTCGTGCAGAACCTTTGGTTCATAAGACATTGGTAACTCCAATGTTGACATATGTGGAGACTGAGAGTGAGTCTGTCATTGCAGATCACATTGACATTGACAAAGAAACTCTAGAATATCTAAACGCTCTTACAGAGCTACATCTTACACATCATGAGGTTAATCTTTCTCTAATTCCACACTCTTCTTCCTATTTTGGAAATCCCATGATGGAATCCTCCCCTGGGGGGGAACTCAAAATTTTGAGGTAGGAGAAGAGGGGGATTTAGAGTTACCTCTGGCCCCGCCTGAGTTTGAGGAAGGCAACACCTCCTTAATTGAGGGAACAATCGATATAAATATCAGGACCAAGGAAGAACCAAATATTTTGAAGCTAGGGTCCTCTTTAACTCCTGAGGAGGTTGAAATACATACTCGACATTCTCAAGGAGCATAAAAAATAATTCACATTTAATTACAAAGAAATGACGGGGATTGCATCACACATTGTGGTACACAATCTTTTCACCAAACCAGATGCAAAGCCGATTAAACAAAATTCAAGGCCCATGAAGCCAAAGGTGGCCCTCATGGTGAAGGAAGAAGTGATGAAACTCCTCCAGGTGGGATTCATCAAGCCAGTTGACTACTCTCAATGGGTATCTAACATAGTCCCTATTCTCAAGAAAAATGGAAAGATCCGCATTTGCATAGATTTTCGGGATATAAATAAGGCTTGCCCCAAGGATGATTTCCCATTACCATCCATCGATGTTATCATTGACACAACAACTGGTTTCAAGTTGTTGTCTCTTATGGATGGATTATCTGGGTATAATCAGATCAGAATATCTGAAGAGGATCAGGAAAAAACTACGTTCATAACTCCTTGGGGAACCTACTGTTATGCGGTCATGTCATTTGGGCTTAAGAATGCTGGTGCTACATACCAACGAGTGATGACTTATATATTCCATGATCTTATACATAAGATTGTGGAATCCTACGTGGATGACCTGTTGGCTAAGGCCAGAAAGCACTGCAATCACCCAGAGGTGCTTCGTATCATCCTTTCTCACTTAATCGAATACGACGTCACATTGAATCAGGAAAAGTGTTGTATTTGGTGTAACAGGAGGCAATCTTTTGGGGTACATCATATCTTCATGAGGAATTGATGTAGACCCAGCCAAAATCTGAGCTGTATTGGAAATGATTCCACCAATGGATGATTCTGGCATCAAATATTTTCTTGGAAAACTTAGGGAAATCTAAAGATTTATCCTTGACTTGACCTTTGTTGTTCACCCAATCAACAATTTGTTGAAAAATGATTATAACATTGATTGGATAGATGAATGCAACGAGGCCTTTGAGTCAGTTAAATAATTCTTATTATCCCCTCCCATTCTAATGCCGCCTAGATCAGATCGCCCTTTGATCTTATATTCATGAGCTACAGATGTTTCGCTAGCCTGCATGTTGGCTCAAGAAGATGATGATAAATGAGAGCGTGCACAGTCTATTTTATTAGTCAAACGTTGCTTGATTATGAGACACATTACACCCAGGTAGAGAAATAATTCCTTGTCATAGTCTTTGTGAAAAAATGCTTAAGACATTATATGTTGAATCAAGAAACAAGGGTTATTGTTAAGTCAGATCACTTATGCATATTCCTCACACAAGGATTCTTATCTAAGAAGGTTGGGCACTTCATAACTCTGATGGGTGAATTTGAGCTAACGTTTGTTAATCAGAAATCCATCAAAGGACAAATCATTGTGGATTGGTTAGCTGATAATCCATTAGATGGAGGTGATCTGGTAGATCTAGACTTCCCCGATGAGTGTGTATACTTTGTCGAGACTAGGCCCCCCATTTCTGCATGTCCATGGTATACTGACATCATTAATTTTATAGTGGACCATACATACCCAGAAGGGGAAACATCGCAACAAAGAAGGCACCTATGCATCATTTCCACTAAGTATGTTATTTTGGAGCAAGTTCTCTATCATAGAGCCTTCGACAGAATGTTGTTAAGATGTGTCGATGTAGAAGAATCGAAAATATTATTTATGAATCACATAGTGGAGTATGTGGAGGTCACTTTGGCAGCCACACCACTACTTGGAAGATACATTGGATGGGCTATTTCTGGCCCACTCTAGAGCATGACGTAGTAGAGTTTGTGTGCAGATGCCACAAATTCCAAGAGTTCTCCCACGAGATCCACATACCGGCACAAGATTTGTAACCAATCGCAACCCCATGGCCCTTTTCCACGTGGGGCCTAGATTTAATAGGGAAATTATCTCCCTCATCAACAGATGGCCATAACTTCATAATCATAGCCACAGAGTACTTTACCAAGTGGGTAGAAGCCATGCCTCTTACCACTGTACCTGGGTCTGTGATTGCTAAGTTCATCTTAAACCAAATCATTTGTAGGTACGGTGTCCCACAAGTCATTATCTCGGATAATGGCATGTCTTTCAAAAATGACGAGGTGTGTGAATTGTGTGCAAAGTTCAAGATAAGTCATCACACGGATTCTCTTTATTATCCTCAAGCCAATGGATAGGATGAGGCTATGAATAAAACATTAAAGTCCATCCTCCTTAAGACCGTTAAGGAGAACAAATGAGATTGGCATTTAAATATTTTCCCGACCTTGTGGGCCTATCAGACATCAGTTAGAACACCAACAGGGGAAACTCCCTTTTCTTTGGTATTTGGTGTGGAAGTAGTTTTACCACTCGAGGTTGAAATACCAAGTCTCCATATTTCGCTGCATGGAATCTTGGGAGAAGAAGGCTATTGAGAAGCACGACTCTCTCAGTTAGAAAGTCTTGATGAGGTTAGACTCAATGTTGAACAATGACACAATGTTTACACTGATTGGATGGCTCAGCAATACAACAAGAAGGTTTACAAGTGTGAAATATATGAGGGAGATTTGGTCTTAAGACTTGACAGCCAGATAGACAAAAATACCAGTGAGGGAAGAAAATTTAGACCTAGGTGGTTGGGTCCATATTGAGTAGTAGAAGACTACAAAAATGGGGCATTTTTCCTGTGTACACTAGAGGGTGAGGAGTTTAATGAATCTATGAACTCTCTTCACCTAAAGAGGTATTACACATGATCCATTAGCATTTTCATATGTACATTACTGCATCTGCATTACTTTCATTTTCCAGCTCATTCTATAAAATTTGTGATCAAGGGATTTATTCTTATAGCAACTCCTAAAAACTTCTAAAAAACATTGGAAAAACATTCAAATCATGTCTCTCCAAATTTTCATGGTATCATCAATTGTTTT
Organism: Taxus chinensis; assembly: GCA_019776745.2. NCBI lineage: Eukaryota > Viridiplantae > Streptophyta > Pinopsida > Cupressales > Taxaceae > Taxus > Taxus chinensis. Next base: position 752,791,084 of record CM034153.1, read on the forward strand.
CAAATCATTTCATCAGTTCAAATAGGATAAGACAAAGTTTTGACCGTGATCATACCAAGGCCTGCATACTTGGTTCTACTTATAGTCTCTTTCTAGATTAGGTGTCTTTGCCTATAGTATGTTCTAGAAGCTTCATGGTGTCACATCTATCCCATAAAAATATCTTTGGAAATAAGAACATACTAAACATTTTTCCTAGATGAGTAAGTCAAATGCAAATCCATAGAAAAATTTTATTTTACACATTTCTTTGCCCTACCAACCTTCAGTGTTGAGCCTGCATCTCTTATTGGTGATGTAGGGTTGGGAAAGGAGAGAAATGCCCTTACTCGCCTATTCCTTGTCCATGGTGATGAGCCCATGCTTCCTACTAGTAGCATGGGGCAAGGTGTAGGGGGTCTCTTTGATAAACTTGAAAGTTACAAATAATTCATTCAAATGTTGTGAAATCATAATTCAAAAACAAAGTGAGTTAGATGTCCAAAATTCCAAAAGAGTTTAAAACCTCAAAACCAGATTTTGTCAACCAAGTAGCCATCTACGGATCTAAGTCTAGATAAACTGGAAATTAAATCACATTCTAAACTATGAGGTAACTTGAGTAGGGTGAGGTTGTAGTGTCTCAATTTGGTCCTGTCAAACCATTGTCTTTCCCTCATCATTACCATTCAATAAAATTTCTTAACTTGTGCCCTTTCTGACTCTTGGTGTTGAGCCCTCACATCCTACTTGGTTGCATGGAGTTGGGAGTGGGGCAAGTACATTCACTTATCATATCATTGTATCACCACATTTTTCCAAGACAATATGAAGTATCAAAGATTTCTTAAAGAAACTAAAGTTCAACATCACATTGTGTTTGCATTATCATATATCAGCATTATAAAATACAAAAAAAGAAATCATTCTGTTATCATTTCACACCCATTGCATGCATTCTGAAAAGCATAGAAAAATAAAAATTCTAAACATCTAGAGTACACATGAGAAATAAACCAAAAGAGAGTCAACTCAGATACAATGGATTACCAAACCAAAAATAAGAGTTTGTATATATCATAGTGAGTCAAGTTTCTATACAATGCCATCACGCACTAGGGCATGGTCAAAATGCTCACAATGAGCCTGAAATATACAAAAAAATCATATAGTGCCCAAAAAAATGGACAACAAAGAAATAAATGGCCCAATGGCCTGTCAATCCCTATGGGATCCCTCAGATGGTGTATGGCCATGTCCAGGGCTCCTGTTGTGGCTGCAATGATGCTGGGAGTGAACCAAATGGTGTGAATACTTGTGGTGAAAGCCGTTGGCTGTGGTCTCACTATGGGAATGGCTCTACCTCATCAGACTCTTAGTGGCCTCATATCTGGCCACCATGGTATGAAGGGAGGTCACCACCTCCGCTATCCTCCAAATAGGAGAAAACATGTCAGTGTGTCTGCCAGAAAGCTAGTGGCTGACCTGAATCATCAGTCATCTCAGCTTGGGTCTTCCCTGAAGGGATCAGTAGGGTGTCCACACACACCCATCAGATGAGCTCTCTCCACTCCTGTGTAGTCACTACAAGAAGGGAAAGGAGAAGAAACAGATAAGTTAGAAAACCACAAAATGCAAATCAAAAGAGAATATCAAAACTAATGTTTCAAATTAACAAAGTTGAGAGAAGAGTGTCAAACATACTTGGATCTCTGGAGCATCCAGGTAGGGTCAGTGACTATTATTTTCGATACTAGTGACTGTGGGGCCTCCCCAAATCTAGAGGCCAAATGTTGTCTGATCACAGACTCATCATCCCCCTCCCCATCTAGAGGAAATGGATCCTCTGAGACCAAGGTCTCTCTCTTTACACTAGCCTCCTCATGTGTGGCTCTCAGCATCTCTAAGTGTCATGCCACTTAGGATCACTCTCCTCCTCTACCATATGGGCTGCCTCACCAGTCTTAGCATCCCCCCTCATCCTCCTTAGTCTCCTCTCTGACTGACTCCTCCTCCATCTCATCTCCTGTGTGCTCCTCAGAATCAGAGTCTACACTAATAGGCTCATCCTCCTCTCCGTTGTGAGCAGGAGCACTGCAATCTAGAGTAAAGGTGCTTGAGGGGCACCAACTTCCCATTGAGCATGAACCACACACCTAACTGTAATAGGCACACCTGGAGTAACCACTGTCCTACCTCGGGATCTCCTCTAGGGCCCCTCTGGGCCTCCTGAATGGTCCTATAGACCGATACCACTGGGGGAAGTATGTCAGCATATGGTAGGCCAAAATTACTGAGGAACCCGATCAAATGGATGAATCTCAACTCTCCCAGCCCTGTCAACTAGCTGGCCTATAGTAGAACAAGCTACCACCATGGTCACCTCCTATCCCCATAACCCTGCCATGTCCTGGTAGGGAGTAGCAACCATGTCTGTTGTAGTAAGAGAAGCCACTAGCTGATGAGGTGTCCTAAGAACTGACATAGCTATCCACCTCACTTCCAGATGCCCCTGGGTCCAATACCTATACTCCCCTTCCATAGGGGGTGATATGCTCATATACCCAAGCTCATGACAAGAGTGGGGTGGCTCAGTGACTACCCCTGCAATCGGACTACCCTGTATAAGTCATGGTAGGTAGTCCCTAGGATGTCTACTCCCCATGTGTACCTATGGCCATGTCCCTTAATCTGTGTGATAATGGGAGCCCAACAATAGAGAAGAGTGTCACCTCCCTTGTCCCCAATCAATCATGAGGACAAGATACCCATAATGGCTCTCCAAATGATCGGAATAGGAGCAGTAGCAATCGATTGGACTTTCATCCCCTTCTTCAAACTAGATGAGACAACAATGTCTCCCATATATGTGGCCCACTATGTCATCGTGGCCCTGGATCCTGTTGTCTCTAAATTTAGTCTCCTCCCAAGAATCAGGAGCCCAAGGATGTGGTATACATCCTCCAGAGTAATGGTCCACTCACCCCTAACACCTGGAAATCAGAAGGTGTTCTGATCTGTGCATCCCAGTAGGAGAAAAAGTCACACAATATGTGACTGGTGGGGGGCAACATGGGGTACCCGTGTAATCCTCCAGATACCTTCCCTTTGCAGAATGTCCCTCTCAGCCTGAGTCAGCTGATCCAAAATCCCAGGGAGCCAATCACACTCTCTCTCTCTCTCTACTCCAACAAATGTATTCCTCCTTCTGCATTCACCAAAACATGAGAAAAGAGAAAGTTAGTAATGTATACAAGAAGACAAGCTCACCAAAAACATGATAAAACATGAAAAATCCAAAAAAAATCAAGTTAGTGAATGTTTTGGTCATTCTGTTCAGAACCACCACCCAGTAGGGCGCGGTTCCAGGAACACCCAACAGGGTGGTGGTCCCATGACCGCCACCCTGCTTTGGGCAGTGGTCCTGAGCCAATTTTCCAAACATGCCCTTAACCCTAAAAATGCTCAAAAGTGTAAAAAAAGCCATTTCTAACAAAATAAAAGAATGCCCTATGGGTGCACCCCCCCTAGAGACTCATTTAAGACAATTTTTTTGAAAATAATCCCCCCTAGGTGAACTTTTCAATGTTTTTACATTTTAGGTATAAAAAGACAAAAGTGAAAATAACCAACCTTTGACTGTGTTGGTTGATCTCCCACACGTGGAGGCATGATCACTATTCCGCAATGGTCGTTTTGGCTATACTCTCATCAGAAATGGTCACCATGAATCCAGAGCTCCAAATTCACCAAATCAAGAATGCACAAATGAATTGAAAAGTGAGTTTTGTTTTGATATATATATGTTATTTTTAACCTCATTTTGAGTGTATGTTTTCACAGGTTGGAGCATTGGCGCAGGTATATCTCTATATCCCCACACAAATGGTAAGTCCTCTTGTCATTTTGATTTAGTGTTTATTTTTCAATATTTTATCTATCTGCACTTGAGTCTTCTTTTTCTCTTGCAGGTAGCAGGAGTTTGGGTGGTGACATTTTGACACACGGGCGTGTCAGGTATAACTTCTAACTCCCCTTTTCAGGAACACCATACTTGGACTCTATGTTTTACGCCTTTTCATGGCTAAGACACTTCTCCAAGGGGGCAATATGTACGCACCCAAAATTGCATGTGCTACATTGTCAGAAAAAATGGTTACAAAAGTCCCCAATGATGATTCAGGTCCTTTCAAGAAGGTGTTTGAGCTCCAAAGCCCATTCGTAGTGTATATTTGTTTCCTAGACATCTTTACTTAGCCTTCCCACACTTTTTTCCAGCTTCTGCCTCTTTCTGCGCATGTTTTGGCCTTTAGTGCCTAGGACCACCTGCCCTACCTGGCATGGCGGTTCTGAAACCTGCCCCAAAATAGGTGGCAGTTCTAAAACCACCACCCAAAATAGGGGATGATCCTGCATCGTCCTACGTAGGGCAGCAGTCCTGCCTGCTTTTTCCAGATTCCCTCACACGTGTTTTAACATGCGATGGTTCACTTAATTTCACTTTTAGCATGCATCTGTGAGCCAAATTGTCTAAAATTAGCTTTGATTTCTTAGTTCTCCTTCCTCCTATTTTTAAATAGATTTAATTAGTTGGAACTTCTCCTTCTTGCCTTGAGCTTGAAGGCACCTCCCATCCTCCATTCCTATATATTCCATGCTTGTATTCAAGAAAAAGGCCTGAGAATTTTGTGTATCTTGCATTGTATTGCTACCACAATCTTGCTAGGAATTGCATAGCCAAGCTCTGATCTCTTGTGTTATCTCTCTTCTACTTGCATTGCATCCAACTACCATCAAGTTATCATTGCTCAAGTGCCATCCTCCTGTTGTTGTTCTTGCATTCCCAATCCCTTGGACTCACATGAACACTCAGAGAAAGAAAGGAACATACTGAGGGGGAAAATACAAATACAACCAGATTTGCCAAAGCTCTTGCTTGTCCAGGTTGGAATTGTGTGTTTGTTTGCTTTATTTGTTAAATTGTCAATTTCAAATCACTAGTTTCAATTACATATCAAATAGAGTAGAAAATCATTCATTTCAATAGGTTAGACAATCACAAGTAGATCAAATCATTAGTAAGTTTTCCTCTTTAACATTACCAGGGAAGTTGTGGGGAACAATAGCCCCTTTCAGGGTCATGATTTTTTCTTCACCTCTGAGGTAGGGTTTGAAGGGTTTTGATTAGATTAGGTTATTTGTTTTAGATTAGATTCACACATTCGCACAAGTAACCAGCTACATCTGGCTGATTACTTGTCTTTAGTTTATTTATTAGATTAGAATGCATTGCTTAAAAATTAGAAAAGATCAAAAAGATTTCCTTTGATAGATTAGTTTGTTTTTATTGCTTTGATCCGATATATTGTGAAAAATCCAAAAACATAGATTATATTTCCTTCAGTAATTAGTTTTCTTATCAAAATCATTTATTTCATTCTGTATGACCATCAACAGTCCACAACAAGAAAAGACATACAATTGTGATCCCTTGGTCCCACAACCCAATGGGCCAGAATTGATAACTGACATTGATACCAGTTTACATTTGACAGTCTTACGCACACCTGCAACTTTTGTTGAGAAAATAAAACAACTCAATACGCTAAACATTACTCGCTAATCAAGCCTATGACTATTGGACTACTCCTAGCAACAGGGTTTGATTACGCACATGACCATACAAGGGCCACAACCTCCATGAGTCTTTGGTTGTGATCCTTAGGTCCCACAACCCAACGGGCCTGCTAATCAGTTAGACATTGACACTAGTTTGCGTACATTAGTATTCAGATCTTCACCACTTCCACCAAATATTATTGCACAAATTTCCTTACTGAACATAGTAGCCGATCAAGCTAAGACTTTCTGGACCAGACCAAAAAATCACCCATAAATCCATGTGGCTCCACCATGCCTCTCGTTCTTACTTCCATGACCTTGTCTGGAAATCTATACGAGGCGCCCATAGGTCATTTTTTGTGTGTTCAATAACCAACAAACAGAATCTCAGTAGAGCTTGATATTGATTGGAGTCTCCGAGTGGCTATTATCTCAAACCAAGCCATCACACCACTTCAAGTTAGGAGAGAATTCTTTTCCTTAGACTCATAGATCCTTGATATTGCGTGTTGAAGATATAATATTTCCCAATTAGCTTGAACCCCATCATTACACTCACATTTCATATTTGTTCTACACTGGATGTCTTGGCACGACCTCGAGAGGTCGGGTGCGAAGAAGGTCATGTGTTGATTTTTTTTCGTACAGTAGCCTTCTTATATATCTTTACACACAACATGGATGCTTGGCACTACACCTCTTACCATTCCCACAAGGGCTCCTGGGGGGTAATCTACTTTTTGTACACAATACAGGTGTTATTGTTTCATTTTCTACTACTTCCTATCATTACTAGCACACTACACTCTCGATATATACATGTCTTGACATATTATCTATCTTTCTAACATGCTAACAAGTGTTTCATGTGTAGCTTTTCTCTTGAAGGATCTATTTCCCACCATGGTTATCTTTTTTTTTTTTGCTATTTTTTGTCATTGCTTACCATTGTATGTCATTGTTTATGGGCTTTTCCCTTTGTCTTGTGTGCACATTCTATGCTTTTGGCCGCTTTGGACATGATTGTCTTGCGACATTGTGAACGATGTCCCATGTTTGAAATCCACTTTTTGCAGTCTTCATGCATGTTAGCTTACAAATTGTATTAGATATGTGTATTTGTCTTATTTTCACTAGCACGTGTTTTCTAGCCACTTTATTTATGTGTGCCTTGGTTTCTACCATGGACATTCCCTTCCCCTCTATAGGGATCCAATTTCATATATACATCGGGTCTTCCTTTGGGTTGCATTCTCCTAGTGACATCGCATACACCCAAAATGAGGGGGGCATACATTGGGTGAATTATTCACCCCATTTAGTAGTACACAATCACAATTTAGACCTAAATAGTGTAGGAACAACACAGTCTACAGTTACAGAAAGGGCTCAGAATCTAACTTGTCTCCTCACCACATCATAAACACAAGTGCTCAACTTTAGACACTAGTGCATGGGAGCTCTTCACCTTTCCTGTGCATCTATGACCAGGGGCAGATATAGATTTTTTCTTAGATCGGCACAATTTCCAACAATTTACACATCGAATTTCACATTACATGCACAATCCTTTGACAATCAGCATGCATGGTATCTCCTTTTTCAATTTTTGTTGGATTGAACTGGATCAAACTAGGTTAAACTTAAACAAAGTAGGATCACACCATCTGTAGTGGTGTATAAATCATCAAGAAGCAATTAAGGTTGAAGAATAATAGTAGACCTTTCTCCCCAACACTTCTTTTGTCGTAGAGTGAGATTACCCTCAAAAAATCACACTTGGCATGAGATCACCAAAAAACTCATTCTTGGTGTGATATCACCCAAAAAACTCATCCTTTTACAACATTTTTAAGGATTATTTCTACACCCTTTACTCATCACAAATTAGGTGTGCATATTCCTTTTCACATTTTTACACACTTTTTGCATATTTGGATCGAATTTTTCATATACATATTTGACTACTCTTTTTCTCTTTTCTTTTATAAATACATCCTTATGGGAAGCAACAGTCACAACATCAAGCATCAAGCAACATCAACAACATGTACAATGTGACACAAAACATATGCTTTCAACCCCAAGGTCACTTCCTCTTCTCTAGCTTCCACGGTTCATTTTTATCACTCCATACTTTTTCTTGTCTCCTCGGCCCGATTTTTGCCATCAGTGTACATGGTTATTAGCTACACATCTCTTATCTACTTCATTTTATTGGGTATTCACTCAACAACATTAAGCGAGTGGAAATTAGATGTTGGTGTGGGTGGCATTTCCTTCACCTCTTATTTATTTATTAGGTGTATTGCCACCTCACCAGGTGATTCATCTCACTTAGGTGAGATCATAGGTCTGAGGTGTCATATGTGTAGTTGCGTCATAGGAGTTACATTCTCATTTGGGAAAGTAACTCCTCTTCTCCATTATGGAGGAATCTTTTCTTACATGGGAGTTACACATTTACTCCCCTATATGTACCCACCTTTAATGATCTATGAACATGGAGCATGGGCCTCTTTTGAGCCATTTTCCCTCAATGCATGCACATTGCTTTTCGGGTGAGTTCTTGCTTCGATCTTGAAGCTACGCCATTTCCACGGTTGAGTGCAATGTTTCGATGCTCACAAATTCCCTCTAGATCTTTGTCATTCCTCTAACATGGTATCAAAGCTCGGGGATCGGAATCATGTCACTCACTTTGGTTGTTTACTACTCACTGCCTTGTAGGTTCATGTGTAAGATCTCAACTTGCTTTGTGCTCTACTTGTATTTTCAAGGTTACATATACTTGGTTTTATGTCGGTGTGTGTTTTCCTTGATGGTATTTTGTAGTGTTCAGGTTTATGCTAAATTTCTGATTTCGAGGTGCAAAGTCTTTTGAGTTTTGAAGGGTTAGAAGAGCCAATCCGGGGCTAGTTAGGAACCGAGCTGTCCCTGGATCATTATTCACTTCCCACGAGTTTTCCTTAGATAGTTGTTTCAACTCGCTGGTTGGTTTTGCATTGGTTATTTGTTGGATCGACACTCTCACCATTTGCATTACAAACCGACTCCGGCATTGACTTTTCGGGCTCTCGCACTTTGTCTTGGATCAACTCGGGTTGCTCATTCTTGCATTGAACTGCATGTTCTAGGTCTACTTCTATGTGAACGTGATTTTCACCGGATCAGGTTTTGCTTCCACAAGATTATTTTGTGGTCTAACGTTGGCTCATTACATCTACTCGGCCTCATGCTTCTCTAGATGCTTCTTCGCAGACAGTTATGCACCGGTCTGCAGCTCAAGATTACTTATGGTTTAAATGTTTGTAGCTCAGTTGACCTGGTTTGTGTTTGCACTATTGCTCACTACTCGACATGTTCCTTCTGTTGCTCACATATCCGGTTGTTGCCTTGGCTTGGGGCTCCATTTCTGGTTCGAATGTATGTGCTTTGGAATTGTTCGTTGTTCATTCAACTTGAGCATGTCGCTTTGGTATCTTTCCATTCTGATCATATTACTATGCCCCCTGAGTTTGCTTGGGCCTTGGTTCGTTGTTTGTTGTGACTGTGTTGTAGTGGTTTACTCCCACAGTCGTTACCTATTCTGCCATGTCATGAAATCTCTGCTTGCATTTGTTACATATCTTAGTTTGGTCAATAAACTCTGGCACATGGATTTAGCTCAGAGTTTTTAGCAAAACGTGGGATCGCTCATCGTCGGCATGGATAGCTCTAGCTCCCACTCCCTAATCAAGCATGTCCAGTGTTGATTTCTTCCCAGACTCGACATAGCATGTCTTACAAACTCTACTCAACCATTATTGTTGGAGCACTACATCGGCTTCCACCTCAAATCAAGCACGTGTCCTTCGACCACCTCTACAACCTTGGACATTTCTTCCACCACATGGCTTGATAACGTGGGCCCCCCTCTTCCATTTTAGACATTGTTTGGAGGTTAAAACAATCCATTTTTTGATGTTTTGATGATAAAAACACTCTTTATGGCATTGTAATATTCTTAGGGCCTTTATTTGCTTGTTATCATTGCCCTTCATTCGCATGTCGAAGATGGAGGGCGAGGTCCGGGGTTGGCAGGAGGCTAATCCCCCCTCACAAGCAAAACAAACCCTACCTAAAATTTGATGCCATTTCCAATGAGTACCCACATGACACCTTTTGCACCCATTTCAGGCATTTTTTTAATGCGTTTGCAACATTTATTGGCATTTTCCATCAGTTGCGGGAATCATATTTATGTTATAACTTTTGACTCGCTGCTCATTTTTTAGCACTTCCTCGGTCAAAGTTGCATGATTTCTTGCACTTTACATGATGGAGTTGTCATTTTTGTAAACACACTACTTTATAAAGTGCCACATTTTGGGGGGGTTGACTAGTACTCTTGGGTTTTCACATGCAGACACACTATCGGTCAAGTCCGACGTCTTGCTTTTGTGAACCTTACACTTGTGATTCCACATCATGGAGAGTGCTCTTTCTAGACTTGAGCATCGTAGGATATCTCTTTATAGCCTCCGCCACTTCTCACCAGGAGAGGGAACTATTCAGCTTGGCGTGCTTCCATGGAACGTTACTTTGCTCATGAGGGTCTTTCACCCTTCTTACTTGGGCCAGTTCCTACACCCACTGATCATCGTCATATAGAGAACTTTCTTGACACTTGTGACCATGTCTTTGGTCACTTGATGATGCATGTCTCTAGATCTCTCTAGTTTCACATGGTAGACTCAGATCCACCCCACCGTGTCTGGAGCATTCTTCAGCCCTCTATGGAGACCCTTCACATACTGCCGCCATTGTTGTTGATGTTGATTCAGTTGTCTCCTCTTCTTTGTGTGATGATAGTTCCACTGACTTAGACTCACTTGGTTCTACTTTTGATGACGAGGATTGTGCACCCAGTTCTAATGTCGAGAGTACTACAGAGGACTCTTCTCCTCTTTCTCTCACTATTCCAGAGAGTGTTGACACTTCCCACATCTCATCAGATATCGAGCAGTCTCCTATTCATTCTTATACATTCATCACACCCACATCTTTTCCACCTTCAGTGTGCGAGGCCCATTTCACTCCTCTACCTTCATTGTATGACTTATACGTGTCTGACATCACTCTTCTATTTTTTGAGCCCCATCATTAGGACCAATATATGCCTGACCTTAGTCATCTTTTCACAGAGTCTACTTGTGATGCACTATAGGTCCCTCATCCATCTACAGGTGTTTCAGAGGAGTTCATCATCTCAGTTGTTGGGAGTGCCCCTTCTGGGACTCTTACCACTTCCACTTTTCTGGAGACCTTCATTGATCCACCCTTGTTTGTGGATCCCTTTTCTGTTGTGGGGAATGTTTTGTTACCTTCACATCACTTGGACATCCTTTCTGCGAGTGTTCACTTTTTATACTCGGACAGTTCCACACTCATGACATTACCTTCGGTTCCTTCGCACTCAATTGCTAGACCTGTGTCACACTTTCATGGACCAGACTCAGAGTTCTTTGTGTTGCTGCCTTTAGTTTCCTTTATGGAGTGGGCAGACTTTCAGCACATCATTTATGTCCTTCCTAAGGTTAGGCACACAATTCAGTGCAGGTGGCTCTTCTTCAGTCCAGAGGTAGAGGATCTCATCATCGACATTCTTCTAGGAGACTTCTTAGAGCTATAGAGTTCATATCCGTCCATGGCATCTTCTACATCCCTCTCGTCTCCCTCTTCTTCTCTCTTCTTCTTCTTTCTGAGAGATTACCTCTTTGTACATGTTCAGGCTTGTCTATAGCTGGGACCCATCTTTGGCATCTTTCTTAGATTAGAGAGTGTTTTGTTCTCTTGTGGTGGATGTTTTTCCCACTAGGTTTTCCTTCACTACTTGGGACCTTTTTCTTGTACGTGGGTACCTCATCAGGCTTTGTGTCGGGACCCATTTCTCATTTCAGACTTGCCACCTCATCCTAAGTTATGATGAAGGGGGGTGCTGGTGTGGGTGGAATTTCCTTCACCTCTTATTTATTTATTAGGTGATTTCCACCTCACCAGGTGATTCATCTCACTTAGGTGAGATCATGGGTCTGAGGTGTCATATTAGTTATGACAAATTCTCTTACAGAATCTGTCATATGTGTAAGTTGCGTCATAGGAGTTACATTCCCATTTTGGAAAGTAACTCCTCTTCTCCATTATGGAGGAATCTTTTCTTACATGGGAGTTACACATTTACTCCCCTATATGTACCCACCTTTCCTGGTCTATGAACATGGAGCATGGGCCTCTTTTGAGCCATTTTCCCTCAATGCATGCACATTGCTTTTCGGGTGAGTTCTTGCTTCGATCTTGAAGCTACGTCATTTCCATGGTTGAGTGCAACGTGTCGATGCTCATGAATTCCCTCCAGATCTTCGTCATTCCTCTAACAATAGACACTAAATCATGCACTTTGGGTACATTTCTAGGTCCTAGTCACATACTACTATTCATATGACTCCTAAGCAAGAAAACTAGCAATTAACATGTCTTTGGTATTTTTGTCTCTGTTTATGTCTTCTTCTTGGCCTTTTACACCCTATAGCCCATTCGATGCTTCATTGTTTCATCTTTTACCACTTCGGACACTAGTGCCCCCATCCTTCTAGGTGCCCCCAACCTCTCATTACTTTACTCACACCTTTTGGGCCACTTTTATCTTTTAGGCATCTTGATTTATTATGGCTTGGCCTTTTAGTTGTTAATTGTGATATTCAAACAAGGGAATCTTATAAATATAAAGCTATGTGACCATAATAAAGGACTAAGCTCTAAGTATCTACTACTATCACCAAAGGTTACATCCAAAGGCATTACAAGAGCATCAAAACATTCATATAGCATTCACTCAAGGGACAAGGGACTATATTATTCTACATACACGCAAAGGATGGGAAGTTCATTTTTTCATCCACACATCTATCTACATTTCTACATCTAGCTGTAGACAAAAAATCATGTACACTGGGTAATTATCTAGTCTTGATTGTATATTACTATTCATATGATCCCTAAGTAAGAAAAGTACTACTTAGCTCATGTCTTTGGCCACCTTTATTTGCTTTATATTTCTACTTTCAGTCTTGCACCCTTACTTTCCAAGTCTACCTTTTTACTCTTCAGCATTTTTCATCCTAGACACCAGCGCCCAGCTAGGATGCTAGCACTAAGCACCCCATCCCCTTTGGGCGCCCCTATCCTCTTTGTATTTTACTCATGCTTTTTGGGTCCTTTCTAGTTGTTTGAGAATCTTATATTTTTGGAAGTTGACCTTTTCGGAGTTAATTACGAAATTTAAGAAAGGGAATAATATAAATATAAAGCTATGTGATCATAATAAATGACCAAGCACTAAGCACTATCTATCACCACCTAAGGTTACATCCATCGAGGAATCTAAGAGCTTCATTGCATCCATCTAGATCCATCACAAGGGTTAGTTCTCTACATCACACTTCATAAGAGGGAAGTCCATTCTATTCCATGCACACATTTAGTACATTCTACATCTAGCTACTTGCTCATTATCCAAGTACGACACACACAAGAGCAACCTACGGTAAAATTCCACACACACACACAGAACTACATTAGGTCTAAGATGTAGTACATCACTCAATCATAAGTTCACCATTGTGACAGCTGAGGATAGTCTTACCCCTCATTTTAGATTTTTTTTTGGGGATTTGATGTCTATTTGAGGGTTTTACAAGTTCATTCTTTATTGCAGGTATTCAGCAACCTCAGAGATCTCGATGCGACCTCAGAGCGATCAAAGGTGAACACCTTGCAACACCTCAAAGGAGGTTTTCTAAGATTTTCTATAAACTTGGGTTCCCATAAATTGGTCCATGGTGCCCATGGGCACCCCTATCCCTCTCCAAGCACCCCAGTCCAGGCCATCTCTCCATATTTACATTTTTCTGTGCTCTAGTGCGACGGTCAGTACTTCCCATTTTCTAGTTTTCCTAGATTTGGGAATATTTCAGATCTTTGTGAATCAACTAAGGCTTCTTACCCTCTCTTTGCACTTAGGGTTTTCACTTTATTGCTTAGTTTCTTAGGTATTTATTGTTGTACTTAATTTTCATTCATTTTTTTGGAAATTAGTAAATGTTGAGGGATTTGTAAGGACCCACATCCTTGTAAAGAGAAGAGGAAAAGAGAGTATACAACCAAGAAATGAATAAAGGAACCAACACAAGGATCCAAAGAGATGTAGCCAAAGAAAAGAGAAAATAGAAAGGAAAAGGAGAAGTTTAGTAGTTATAGTTACAACAATAAAGGACACGGAAGAAAGATGAAGAAGTCCCAAACGTAACTGCAAGGAGATGCAGAAAGGAGGTACAACAAAGAAAGAGGAGATGTGGCCCCACAAATAGTTGCAAAAAAATATGTGGAGTTAACCACCAGCAAAGTAGAGGAAGGGATGGAAGATAAGGGAAACAATAATTAGTGTTTACCCTTCTTCCCTTTATTCGATCAAACTAACTGCCGATTTCCAGGAGAAAGTTCCTTTAAACTAGGAGTGTTAGATGCAGATAAAATCATAGGCGTGGAGATCTATAACTCCTTACTTAGAGATAGGGGACCATCCTCATCCAAGTTGGAGTGGTCAGATTCATGAGGTCATTTGATCCCTAAAGAAATTTTCTCCGAAGAGGGATAATGGACCAAGGGTTAACCCACCTCATTACATTCAGCAACAACTACTGAGTAGAGACTGATGGAGCTTTTACTTCAAATTCTTGAACGTCTGAGTCATATTCAGAGTTATCCTCAATATCTAGAGGGCTCCATCATTTAGGAATGGATCCTTTTTTCTTTGGAAATTGGACTTTCTTATGAGGATAGATGACCTGAAGGTGGCCTAGATTCTAGTAATTTCTACATCGGAAATATGTGTTTTCATATTCAAGAGTCTAGATGTGAGTTGTATCTCCCATATTAAGAGTCATTTTCTCTGTTATACCCTTTACTAAGATCCACTTCCACACATATCCTAACAAAAGTAAACATGCCACTTTGTAACCTCTTTTCATCCTGTTTGATGAACCTCCCTAGGTGATTTCTGATATCTTACATAGATAGGAAAAAGTGGAGAGGAAGGTTAGGAAATCTCACCCAAACAGGAGCATGTGAAATGGAGTAGGTGTTTAGATAAAAATATGGAAACCGTGGGGTAGTGAATAGGCCCATTGTACCCCAAAACCAAGGACCTTTGTTAATTTTCTGTAGATAATCCTCCAGATCATAGAAGTAAACTATAAATAAACCTCTTACATAAAATAAGTTCTAACAATTCTCTATCCATGAGGAATGATTCCACTAAATCAGAGAATTTTTCAATGGCCAAAGACCATTGAATCTGCATATGAGTGCCTTCTTATCCATATTTTATCTGAATACCAGAGCTTCATCTTTATTGATCTCCAAAGAAGGGATTAATCTGCTTGTTCCACTATGTAAGTAGGGGGAGGAGCTATTGCAGCAGGAGTGGAAGTGACATTTTTAAACCATGCCTCTCTGAAAGGAGCGGGGTTTTTTGCTTTAGCTCCACCCAATTAATTACTAGTCATGGAAATCATTGAATCTCTTCTAATCCCATAAGAGATGAGTAGATGATTTTCAGTTAGATTTCTGCTAGAAAAAACTAGGTCAATAAAATCAACCATACAGACGATTGTCAGTCAGAGCTCTACTAGAAAAAACTAGGTCTATTAAATCAACCTTGTAGTTAAGTTTATGGGCAAGAGTAGATTTAAGATCCCTCCCAAGAGCAAGGTGAGGGATCAAGATGCAAAGGGTAGATCCATTCAAGGTGTGCGTAAGGACCTATGAAAGGCTCATGGAAGGCCCGAGCCAAGTGTCAAAGAGAACCCTTCACTCCCAACATTCACGTCAGCCCGAGCCTTAATCCTTTCTGCATCACTATTTTTAGAGACGGAAATCAATGGAGAGGGGAAATTTTTGGCCACCAATGGTCTGGGCAGGAGCACATGAGAACAAAAACCACCATTCACTTTTTCTTTACCAAGGCCTAAAACTCAAACCGTAGCATGCAAAATCTTGTTTCCATCTCCCAGAAATCCAGTCCTGCCACCAAGCTATGAACCAAGAAGGCTAGGGTTAGGGCACTCGATCTCTCTGTAGCTCACCATTTTCCTATTCTTAATACTTAATTGTCATTCATTCACTTATGTTATAGCATATAGATTAAGCATATAAATCCACATTTAGATTAATCATTTTGGTGAACCCGCATTCGAATACTCTTGGATGTTTATTTTTCTTCCATCATGGCTCCTAAGGTCTTTCAAGTATCTTTTCTTCAATTGATTCAAATGCCCCCATCTTGTAAATATGCTCTCCAAAAAACCCTAGAGACTATGTATCTTCCTATCAACATGTTGCCTACTCAAGCCAATGCTATTTTCGATCATCTTTCTAATGACTCCCTTGATTCCAAATACAATCAATCTATTTGCAAATCCATTCAAGCCCTTCATTCTTTATTTCAAGATAAATTTCAGACTATGGAATCCATGATTACATCTCTAAAATCTGAAATCCAACATCTTAAGGACGCTTCTCAAGCTCATGTTTGTTATCCTTTTACATCTCATCTTCATTATATGTCTTCTACATGTGCTCATATTAGTGAACCTCAAACCTTTTTGCTCCTTGTGCCTATCAAGTTTGTAATCAATGCTAAGCAACAAGATATTCTTTTGAAACTCATAAGTCATCAATTAATCATCTTGACATCTACTCATTGTTATCCTCCTTATCAACTTGCAAAATATCAAGGTCTTCCATATTGCAATTATCATCAAATCAAAGGATATAATGACAATGATTGTTATGCTTTACAACAAAGAATCAATCATCTTGAGCATCAAATTTTTATCTCATTCAATACACAACATTATGTTACATGGTCCTCTCCACTTATTACATCTCAATGGGTTCTTAAAGCTATTTCATTTATGTCTAATGAGCATCTAGTAATCACTTCTAATGTTTCTTCTTCCATCACTCAAGCACCACCTATGTAATCTACTCAATTCAAGCAACTTCCTCTCAAAATTAGTCTCACCCCCTTCCTTCCAAGGAATCTCTGGCATTATCAAGTCAACCTAACCAACCACCTTTAAAAAACAGTTCAACGCCTCCTCCTCTCAAGTCATCCACAACATTACGAAGTCAAATTACACAACCACCTCTCAAAATCAGTCCACCTTATTCTCTTATCAATTCTTTTGCAGTGTCATCAATCCCACATATGCTCCAACCTATCACTTTTTTCAAATCAACTACTCCTAATGATGGCCAAGACACATTTCAAATTTTGCCACCATTGCATGGTCCTACTATTTCTTTAGCCTACCATTGTATTAGTCCTCACTCTTATCACGACACAGATAATGCTCTCCCATAATGGCATGACACTTCTCACGTCATTCAATAAATCTCCATCATTAGCACACTTAGGGGGGCATCGTGCTTATTTCTCCCCCTATAATTGACACACATCTTATCATTCACATCATTTCACATACTAGACTTTCACATTCACATTTTTTCATTTTCCTATGACGTACTCCAGTTCCACAGTCAATACTCGACTGCTAAGGGTATACATCCCAATTGGGCCTCACCACACTTGCACATTCAATCCAATCACTCATTCACTCATGTGCTTGCACTTTGCACTTTGACGATCACACACTTTAGACCATTTCCCAATGACACACTCTTGTGCTTTAGTTCACACTTGATTGTTGAGGGCATCCTATACACATGAACCTCACACGCTACACACTACCTACCCAACACATTTACATCATAGACTCTTCATACATATCAAACACAACATATGCAATACTCACTCAACATGATCCCATACAGTTTCTTTTGCGATCATTCAACAACACATCCTACCCAATCAACTTATCTATCACACAATCAATCCTTTTTACACACAATCAACACACCTCTCAAATACAACCAATATCCAATATGACACATTACTTGATGACGCACTCTAGTCCAATGATTCATACTCTAATTCTGAGGGTCTAACTCAAAATTAAACCTCGCATCATCACCTTTATATGATTCTACAATTTGATCTTCACAATCAATCCATCAATATTTTTATCAAACAATGCGACATTCTTAGCTAGTGCCTTCTTCACACATATTGTGATATATGCCTTATGCTAAACCATGACCCCTTTCTAGATTTCCTATTCAATCATTTTATCATATACACTTTGTGCTACATCATCACGTTTTCTAGCATTCCATCCATACATTTCTTGATATGTTTTGTGCTACATCATCACGTTCTTATATTTCATGATATAGACATTGTGCTACATCATCGTTTTTGCTAGCATCTTACTCACCCATCTCGTGATATATGCTCCAGGATAAGTCATCACACATTCTAAGCTACGCATTCTACAATTTTAGGATCAATTCTTCTTGTGTCGCATCTAATCGTACACATCACATGACCACTTGTAATTAACATATTTTTGGCATCTTATTCAACCTTTCTATCACTCACACAACATCATTCTACAATAAACACTCCATGTCCTACTCATCAACTCTTTCTAATGCATGACAACACATGGCTCAAACCATTTCCCGATGATGCACTCTCTTTTACATTTAATTCTTGACTGTTGAGGGGGCATAAACAAATGAACCTCATTGCATAAAATTCCATTCACATCCACTCAGGGGGCACACCGCTCCTATCATTCACTCTACATACCATTCTTCCTCATTCATAGCATATTACATATCTTGGTTGCATTTACTCTTGCTTACATTTACTTGTTACATGTTCATCTTATTACACATGTCTGATAGATATATTATATGTCATTATCTTTCCATACACACATGTGTGTTCACTTGCTTTCTAGTTATGATCGTAGATTTTACAAATCCATTACATGCAACATGGATGTTTGGCGCAGTACATATTACCAGTCCCATAACGGCTCATAGGGGCATCCACTTTCGTACACTATATGTGTTATTGTTTCATTTTGTACTTAGAAATTTACATTATCAAATTATACACACTTTGACATACTTTTTATCTTTCTAACGTGTTAATGGTTGCTTCATGTGCACCATTTATTATGCATGAATATTTACTTACATGGTTATCTAATACACTATTTGCTTTTTCTTGTCATTGTTTGCAGGATTTTCCCTATGTCTTGCTTGTTCTCATATTCCTCGCGGCCATAATAGCCTTGATTGTCTTACAACATCGTGAGTGGTGTCCCATGTTTGTAACCCATTTTTCTCGGTCTACATTGTCTTCTCGTGTGTTTACTTGTGTCTTATCTTATAGTGTTTGCTTAGCTTATATAGTGTCTTCTTAGCTTATATTTTATACATGGATGTTTGTCTTTTCTTACACTAACACTTGTCTCCTAGCCACTTTGTTTGTGTTTTCCTTGGTTTCTACCAAGCACATTCCCTTCCCCCTACAGGGCACAAATTCAACACAATGGTCGGTCCTCTTTTGGGCTGCATACTCCTTTATTGATGTCACATGCACCCCAAATGAGGTGGAATCATTTGGGTGAATCAGTCACCCCATACAATGTTATACACAACATGGTACTGGTACAACACAGTTGTCAGTTTTAAACAAGGCTCAAAATCAGACTTGGGTCCTTAGCACAGCAGCCTTTCCTGGATGCTTGAAACCAAGGGGCAATTACACAATGATTAGTAGTTCAATACAATCTACAAAACTCCACACACATCATATTTTACAGGGCATGCGATCCTTAACACATGTGTTTATACACACCATCTACAGTGGTGTACATTATAGGAAGCACTTAAAGCTTAGAGGATGGCACCAAACTATTCTCCCTACACTTCTTCCATTTCATTGGCATGAGATCACCCAAAAAACTTGTGCATCAACATCATCTACAGGTTCCTTTTCTATACCCTTTCCTCATCACAGATCAGGTGCACATGTTCCTTTTTCACACTTTCAGCATTTTTTCCTTACACATTTTTTTACATAATTTGATCATATACATGTGTATTTGACAACTTGTTTAGCTTCTCTTTTGCATGTTCGTCCATATGTAAAGCTATAGTCAACACCAACAATGACATCAACATCAGTAATAGGTACAACACAACATCTACACATTTGTTTCCACCCCAGGTTCATTTTCATCACTTTTTGTTCTTTCTCCTCTTTATCATCCATGCTTCACTTTTTTATCATTCCACACTTTTTCTAGTCCCTTGGCATGCTTTCATCATCTGCATGGTTATTAGGTACACATCTATATCTACTTTATATTATTGAGATTTCCACTCACCAAAATAAAGTGGGGGCAAATGTAGACACAAAATCACGCACTTTGGGTAATTATCTAGTCTTGATTGCATACTACTAGTTATATGCTTCCTAAGTAATAAAAGTAGGAATTAGCCCATGTCTTTGGCCACCTTTATTTGCTTTCTATTGTTACGTTCAATTTTGCACCCTTACTTTCTCAGTCTTCCTTGTTACTCTTTGGTATTTGACATCCTGGACACCAATGCCCAGCTAGGATGCCAGCGTCACATGCCCTCATCCCCTCTGGGCGCCCATGTCCTCTTTTTATTCTACTCATGCTTTTTGAGTCCTTTCTAGTTGTTTGAGCATCTTATATTTTTGGTAGTTGGCCTTTTTGGGGTTAATTAAGAAAATCAAGCAAAGGAATCATATAAATATAAAGCTATGTTATCATAATAAAGGACCAAGCACTAAGCACTATCTATCACCACCTAAGGTTGCATCCATCAAGGCATCTAAGAGCTCCATTGCATCCATCTAGCTCCATCACAAGGGACACAAGGGTTGGTTTTCTACATCACACTTCATAGGAGGGAATCTCATTCTATTTCATGCACACATTTACTACATTCTACATCTAGTTACTTATTCTCTATCCAAGTGTGATACACATAAGAGCAACTTAGGTCACAATTTCACACACACACACACACACAGAACTACATTGGTCTGAGATGTAGTGCAACACTCAGTTCTAAGCTTTCCATTGTGACAGCTGAGGACAGTCTGACCCCTCATTCTACATCTTTCCTTTCTGGGATTTAATGTCTATTTGAGGGTTTTACATGTTCATTATTTATTACAGGTTTCCAGCAACATCGGCAATCTTGGTGGGACCTCAGAGAAATCAAAGGAGATTAAAGGTTAACACCTGGTGACACCTTAGAGGAGGTTTTTTTATTTTTCTTGTAGACCCAGGAACCCAGAAACAAGTCTAGGGTGCCCACGGGAACCCCTATCCCTCTTCAAGCACCCCAGTACAGGCTATCTCTCCAAATCTACATTTTTATGTGCTCCATTGCAATGGTCAATGCTTCACATTTTCTAATTTTCCCATATCTATGCATCTTCTAGATCTCTGTGAATCATTTAAGGCTTCTTACCCTCTCTTTTCACTTAGGTTTTTCACTTTATTGCTTAGTTTTTTGGGTATTTATTGTTGTAGCTAATTTTCATTCATTCACTATTGTTATAGCATATAAATCCACATTAAACTCAATCATTAGCTACTTTCTCGTCATCAAGTGTGTCTGGTACAAGAGCCACCTAGGGAAAGATTCTTGCACACACACATAAGAACTACATAGAATCTGAAATGTACTACAATGCTCGGTCGTAAGTTCACTATGTCGAGTGATCTTTGGGGTTAGTTTGAATCCCCATTTACATATTTTTATTTTTATGATTGGATGTACTTTGGGGTTTTGCAGGTGGTCTTTTGTTTTATAGGTTACAGGTGAACTCGGTGATATTCCAATAACCTATAAGTGATCAATAGTGAGGGTTAGTGATACTGGTCTGACATAAGAAAAATCATTTTATGAGGTTCTTCGTAGTCGCTGGCACCTAGAACCAGTCTCTAGCACGTAGACACCCCTAACCCAGTACAGGTGGCCTAGTCTTAGCATTTTTGACATTTTTGTAGTTTTTTTGGGTTTGGTTTCGACAGTATGCCTTTCTGCTTCAACAATTTTCCAACTCTATACATCTTTAGGATTATTGTGATACCAGATAAGTACTTTATCCCTTCTATTGAA